>CADDXX010000394.1:597028-784088 GCA_902810485.1 Alauda arvensis
CATCCATCCATCCATCCATCCATCCATCCATCCATCCATCCATCCCTTGCTGTGGATCCACAGGACACCCAGGCTGTTGGGATTGAGGTGAGTGCATGGGAGGCTGATGGCAGGGACAGAAAAAGCCTGGGCAGCCCCTGGAGCAGGGAACTGCACCTGGATCAGCCTTTATTTAACCCTTAATCCCAGTAACTGCCTCTGATGCTGTAGTTTAAGGAGACTCAGTGTGTGCACACAGACTCTGACACCAATTAGTCATTCCTGCAAAACAAGTTTTGTGCTTCTGAGTACAAAGCATTTTCTGTGCAGTGTCAGACAACAGTCACCTTCCCACGGGCCTGAGGGAGGCTKGGCTCATCCCACTGGGTGAATTTAAGGACTCATCAGGGTAAAACCTCTAATTTAATTGGCAGTTTACCTCAAACYCTGCTTTTTATTTATTGCAGTCAAAGCACAGACACAGAAGACAGCGAGAGGCCATCACTGGAGGGGGTGGGAGGGGGACTGAAGGAGGGCACTGAGTGTTGTTCTTCATGATGGGAGGATGTGGGGTAAAACCGTGCCAGGTAATTAGAAGGGCTGATAAAATGATTAACAGGTCCTTAGGGGTGCTGCATGTATTTACTGTGCATTTATTGCTTGGAGAGCTGCAGCTCCAGGGTGGTTCTAGGGGTGAGTGAGCTGGGCTCACCCCAGCCCCTCACCMAGGCCAGGTCTCTGAGGATCAAAGGCTCTGGAAAAGTTTCTCCACAGTCCACAAATGTGTGATAACTGCATTAGGAGGCCCACAGCCCTCCMCAGTGAGAGCAGGCACTTTGGATGGACACAGCACCCAGAGGCACAACCATTGCTGCCTGGGCTTTGCAAACACCACATTATCCTACCCGAAAAGTGGATTTACTGAACCAACAGCAAACATTTATTTTAACAGATTTCTTCTGGCAGTCCTGAACTTGTGCTCACTGGGTGAATGTGTGAACTCCCAGGCTCACAAATGCAGCCACATGATGAGAATGTCTCCAATGAATTCAAATAATTACTTTTCTAATTTGCCCCTAGACTCTGCTAAACCTTCYGGGGCCTTGAGGAAGGCATGGAGTTTTTCTGATTTCTTCTACTTGTGTAGGCAAACATTTTAATTTATMAAATGAATAATTCTGTATTTAATCAGTGCAAAGGAAAATTCCACTCGGGGAATTTTCCAGTGTGGAGGAACGTGGCCATGGGAGAGCCCTTGTGGCTCTGGGCATCAGCAGTTTTGGTGATCCTGAACATCTCCCAGCAAGGACTGAGAATATCAGGATCCATCAAGAGTCACATGCAAAGGCCTTTGAGCCACCAAAAATCACCAGCAGCAAGCCCAGCAAACCAGATCAGGCCCTGAGAAACTCAAAAGGGATGYTTGTGAACTCCATTGCTTTTTTGGAGCCAAATTCCCACTGAATGAGGAGGTCCCAATGGAAAATGGATGGTTTGTCAGGCTGGGGCCAGGGGAGGACCAGCAGGTTTGTTACTGGGTGGTGGGGCTCAGTTGTGCTTTAGTGCTTGAACCTTCCCAGCAGCCAACCTGCCATGTACAACTTAAAAACTGGGGCTGAAGTGAGAACTCAAAAATGCTTGAGGGTCATACAGAAACTGAGGGTGAATAGAACTGTGTCTACAGRAAGATGCCCTGATTTTAGAACTTTGCACATTAGGACTCTGCCCAGATATACACTAAATATGCATKACTTGCTTCTCTGGAGGAACTGGAGAGGAACAATCCTGTTCCAGAGCTGGCTGGGTACACTCCTGCAGTGATGAACTGTGCAAAGGGTGTTCCAATGGCTGCAAACAGTGGTGCTCCACCAGGACCTGGCCTCTGCTTTGGAGAAGTCTATAAATAATAAATATTTAATAGCAAATAATAATATTAAATAATAACAATGAAGAGATCCAACATTCATTAAGCAGTGTGCTACAAATGAGGTTAAAACTGCATGTATTCTATTTCTTTTAATTAACAGTAAGACAAAACAAGCTCAAATATACCAAGAATCCCCAGACGCTTTTGTTTTGCAGAAAGGAAATTTTCAGAAAGGTTTAAAATAACAAGAACAGTAATAAAGTTTGGACAAAACTCTTCCTCCTGCAAGGTGACAAGCTGGGGCTTGCATGAGGGGTCACAGCCTTYTCCTTCCCTGCCCTTTGCTTTCCATCAGTGATGCTCTCCCCTGGCAGCTGGCTAAGGCCAAAATGCCAAAGCATCAAATGAAATTTTCAAACTTAAAACCTCAAAATAAAGTTTATACAGACACACACACACACACACAAAGCAGCAAAAGTACCATTTTCTTGCCAAAATGTAATATAAGCCAACTACTTTGCTGCAGTGGACTTGTACCAATAATCTCAGCTACATCACTTTACACCAGTCTGGGACCTTGCCTTTCACTGAAATAACTCYTTCCCACTAAATCCTGCACCTGATGTTTCCCATGGGAAAGGCTTAGATTGTTTTCCACTTGATGCTGCACTGAAATTCTCCTATTTATGCTTCAGACCTCCTGTCTAAAGGACAGCAGAGGACATTTGGGTGCTGGAGCCATCCCTCCAGCCCAGCAGCCCTGAGTGCCTCCAGTCTCACATGGGATATTCAAGCAACAGTTTGCAAATGGCCAGAGAGGAGCAAGAGCCTGCTGGTGTCCAATCCTCCCGAGGTCTCATTTGAAGGATGGCYATTTCCCATTCCAGCCTGGCTGGAAGTGATATCCAGCAGTGAGAGATACCAATCAGCAAGTGTTCAGTCAAGACAAAATTTCTATTTTTCTAATGCTGGTTGTTCCTTGGAGAGTTACACAAATCCTTGATGCCTGCTGGCGCTCAGGCCAGTAAATATAGAATTCAATGATACAGCCGAATGCACAAGYTTTATCAGTCTACCTACCTACACCAAAAAAATACACCTTTTTTCCCCTTAGTTCTACTCTATTTTCTTTTTCCTGCTCTTGAGTCCAGCCCTGGGTTTATCCCCCAGGCAGAACTGCTGTTTGCTCAGCGGGRTGAGCTGAGAGACGAGGACTTTGGAGACATCCTTAGTTATGCAGGGAGGAACGAAACAACCCCCAAAAAAAAAACAAACCAAAGAAAGGGAAACATCCCAATTCTCTAGGTTACACTATTGGTTATATAACCAATCTCTCTGGTTATATTTACATCCTATAAATAGAGAACTGGCCAGAAAGAGCGGCCTAAAAAAAAACACCACGACAGGCGGAGTTGGGACGCGGGCACGTGGCGGCCGGGGCTCAGCACGGGGACGAGGACATCTGGTCGTAGTCAGGGCACTTGAGCAGGGCTGGGTAGTTACTGTTCATCTGCAGGGACGCCTCGCTGGAGATGTCCGAGGGGCTGCGGCCCCGCGCCCACGCGTCCGGGTGCAGGAACTGGCCCGAGTAGTCGGAGCAGTTGCTCAGGCGGGGCCGGTAGAAGCCCGGGTGGGGTCTGTACAGGTCCTCGGCCGTGTAGCGCTTCATGAACAGGTACACGGACATCACCCCGGCGCTCTGCGGGACACAGACACCACCCTGAGGCCTTTCCTGCCCACGGTGGCACTGCCACCCAAACAGCACACAACAGAAATCGCCTTTCCTGCACCTTTCCTGCTCCTTTCCTGTGCCTTTCCTGTGCCCTTCCTGTGCCTTTCCCTTTCCTGTGCCTTTCCTGTGCCTTTCCTGTGCCTTTCCTGTGCCTTTCCTGTGCCTTTGCCTTTCCTGTGCCTTTGCCTTTCCTGTGCCTTTCCTGCACCTTTCCTGCGCCTTTCCTGTGCTCTTCCTGCTTCTTTCCTGCGCCTTTCCTGCACCTTCCAGTGCCTTTCCCGTGCCCTTCCTGTGCCCTTCCTGTGCCTTTCCTGTGCCTTTCCTGCTCCTTTCCTGCTCCTTTCCTGTGCCCTTCCTGGGCCTTTCCCGTGCCTTTCCTGTGCTGTTCCTGCGCCCTTCCTGTGCCTTTCCTGTGCTCTTCCTGTGCCTTTCCTGTGCCTTTCCTGTGCTGGTGCTGCTGCTCAAAAGCGCCCAAGGGCAGTCACGTCCCTGCCCCGTGCCTTGGATCTGTGCCGTGANTCACGTCCCTGCCCCGTGCCTTGGATCTGTGCCGTGATTAATGTGGCACAACCTCATCTCTGCTTTTCCTGCCTGGCATCAAATTGTGATCAAATGCCCCATCAGTGCTCCAGGTTGGGTCTGTCCCCCCCATATGTCCCCTTCACACTGTAATTACCCCCCTACTGTGGGCCTGATATTTCTAAATCTAAAAGATTTTAGCCTGCTAACTCGTTCCCAAAGGAAAAAATTGTCTGGAGGGCTTCTTCTCCAAACAGTTTTCTCAAAACAACTTTCTCTCTCAAAACAATTTCCACCAGGTGGTRTTTTGCTGTTTCTCTGGTTTAACCAATGGGATTAGAGAGGTGTCGTTCCTATTCACCAATCCTGTTAAGTCTGTATCAGAACACCTTATAAAAACAAAGTGAAATTATAGAATGAAGTCTTCTTGTTTTTTTGCTTTCTGAGAATTGGAGTCTTTCATCTTTTATTCCRTGTCCAACAGTGACACCCTCCCCTCACAGCCCTCCCTTGAGCCCTGTCTGTGCCCTCCTTTTGCCAACAGCCTCAGTGTGCCCAGCCCTGGCAATGGGAAACACTGGGTACAGGGGTGTGGGTACCTCTGTGAGAAGGAAGGAGATGGCAGAGAAGGCAAAGGACCATCCATATTTGTAATTGAAGAACGACTCCGAGTCCTTGGTCCTGTTGAGCATCTCATCATTAATGCTGGATATGTAGAGAACCAGCCCCACCACCAGMGACAGACCTGGAGGAGGACAGTGGGAAATGCTTCAGGGATGGAGCTGCTGAAGMAGCACCTTCCTGAAGGCCTGACTTTGGGGGAAAGGAAACAAAATTGGGAGTGTGCTTGTAATAACTGGGGAAAGGAGCTGCCCTCCTGCTGCTCTAACCCRGGACACTCCTCTCATTCCAGTCAAACATTCCCTGCTCAGGGGAATCTGTGAGCACTGTGAGGAGAGATCTGCCTCCAGTAGGAGCTGCTTCAAAGCTCAGCTGTCACAGCTATTTGTTTAGCACTCACACAACACCATGAATAAAACATTCACTTTTCTCATGTAGCCCAAATGAGCAGTTTGAAGTCTCAGATCTCTCCTGCAACTGATGTGCCACAAGAAGCATCCTCTCCCCCAGCACCTGCTCCTGCACAAGTTGAGGGGGGGCCTTTCCCCACATTTCCACAAACAAGGTCTGCATCCATCCCACAAGGTCTGATTGGGCTGTGGGACTGAGCTGGGAGTGATGGGTCCAACAGGGAGCCACCAGGGCAGGTGAGGAGACCACCAGCAGCTACCAAAGCCAACGTGCTCCATGCTCAGGAGAAAACCTGGCTGGCAAAACTCACCTGAGAGGATGAAGAATATCCCCGAGACRAAGGCCAGGATGGTCCTGTGGGGCCGGATGTGGCCGATGTTGCTCAGGATGAAGCCGATGAACATGAAGAAGAGGCTGACCAGGGGGAAGGGGGTGGCAGAGCGGATCATCTCTGTTGAGAGAGGAGCAGAGGCAAATGAGAACAGGTTCATATTCCCTAAATAGTGGGAGAAATGGGCTGGGCTGGGTGAGAGGGCTCCAACCCTCCTGCTCAGACCATGCTGTGTCTGAGTTTCCTTGCTAATGAGCTGAGTAAAGCACAGAATTACGGAATCACAGAATGGTTTGGGTTGAAGGGACCTTATCTTCCAACTCTCTGCCATGGGCAGGGACAGCTTCCACTATCCCAGGTTTCTCCAAACTCCATCCATCCTGGCCTTGAACATTTCCAGGGATGGRGCATCTACAGATTCTCTGGGCAACCTGTGCCATTGTCCCACCTCCGTGGTGGTGGCTGCTGATGTTTGCATTTCTGAGTGAAGTGTTGCATAGGAAACCATCAGAACCTGCATTTTTCTCTAGTTTCACTGCATAAGTGTTTGCAGAACACTTCTATTTATTAAATCAGAAATGACTGCAGAATTCATCATGAGAGCTGTGACACTCCATCCTTAATTCATTCTGTGATAGAATGTGTAAAATTGCTAGGGAATAAATATAGCAGCAAATTATGGAGAGCAGACTAAAAWGCCAAACACTTTGATAAACATTAGTGCAGAATAGCCAGTGACAGGAAATTGTACAGCTTAGAGCCTCTGTGGGCATCCTGCCATTAGAAAGGAATGTCCCCAAGAGCTTAGAGCACATTGGGTAATTCCCAGAGTAAAAAATGAAATTGTATCATTGTGTGGCTGTCAAGGAACTCGGAGCTTCTTTGGCCAGGACACAAAGGGGATTTCTTGGGGAGGATCCCTAGTGCTTGGGGCTGGGTGATTTGCAGGATGTAAAGGGTGGAACCCCACCCAAGCACTTACTCAGGACATTGATCGTGGATTCAGATGTCAGCTGGATGTTCATGGGCATGACGTATTCGATGGTGAAGCACCGGCCTCGCTCCTCACCTGCAGCAGASACGGATGAAAAGGTGAGCTCTGCAGCCAGGGGGGGTTTGAGGTCACCCCAGGGGCGATATCAGAGCTCCTCACTTCTCYCTTGACTTTTCCAAAGTGGTTGAAACTTTGTGACATTTCAGGCTGGTCACTTTGTGATTCCCATTCCCTTGGGTTCTATTCAAGCCAGTCCCTGCAGCCAAGCTGCTCCACCAGACTTGGCACACAGGAGGGAATGGTCCATCTGACCTGAATCTCAATTTTGCAGGGATGGAATRGAAAGTTTTTAGCTGCTGCCCAAGGCGTCATGGCTGCAGCTCTGGAACAGGGCAGGGGGTCTGGCAGGGCAGCACAAACTCACCAAAGCCTGTGTGCAAAGGCACATTTATCCCTTGGGCCGTTAAAGTCAGGCTTGAAGAGATGACATTGCTTGCCAAAGGTTGTGCCCGAGTTTGGGAACAGAGATGGGCAGAGCCTCCAAAAATCCCATTTTTCTTGGCCGTTTCCTGCTGGGGGACACTGGCACACAACAAACCAAGGGGATGTTTTTGGAGACCCTACCTGCCAGAAAGCAGACCCTCCAGAGCCCCGAGTGCAGCGAGAGCTTGATCTCGGCCGTCTGGTTTTGGGGCTGGACGATGCCCTCCTCCAGGTAGAGCCAGTAGTCGGTGCTGACGGAGATGCCCAGGAGGCCGAGGCCGCAGACGGCGAACACGCTGCTGAGCAGGGTCAGCGCCTTCCTGCTGCAGGCGCTCATCCCCACCTGCATCGGGGGCCGGGCGGCGGCGGGGGAGCCCGGGCACGGAGCCTCTCGGGGAGCCGGGCTGCCAAAGCTCTGCCCTGAGCGTGCTGAGCTGAAAGGAGCCACGGAAACAATCACTGACGGAGTGTGAACCAAATCCCCATCACTGCTGCCCCGCGCCCGCCCGGGATGCGGGAAGGACACGGACACGGACACGGACACGGGAGCGGCTCCTGCCTCGGCTCCGCTGCGGGTGAATTCCTGCTCCCCAGCCAGAGCTGGCACTGATCCCCCCGGGGATGGAGGAGAACTGCAGCATCTTATCTTATCTCATCTCCCTGCAGAGCCTTATCGAGCGCTGCCAGTCCCTGGCACAGGAGCGATCAGGGATCAGCAAAGCCGCTCCTCAGTGCTGGAGCAATCCCCGCCCCGAGCTGCTCCCACCACCATCCCACCCCCCTCCAACACTGCCGTTTTCCCGCTTCCAGGGTGCATTTATCAATTAGGAGATCATGGTCATTTTGCAAAAGCCATGCTGCATTTTATGACATCATCAAACAACTTGAAGCAGAGTGGCATGAGACAATAATCTGGGAGTTTTTTGTTTTACTGCTCTTGCCAGAGCTGCCAGTACCCTCCCTTGTCCAAACCCACCTTGTGCTTTGGAGGGAGGCAGGGAAATGGGGACAGARAGCTGCAGCCAGGCCCTGGGCAAACCTCAAAGGAAAAGCTTCCCTTCATCCCCAGGTCACTTATGCATAGCATCTTTTCTAATTCTTATTATTTTACTGCACATTTGTTACTTTGGGCAAATCAGCAGTTCCTATGGTGCCCTGCAGACTGATGAAATAGCASCAGAAATCAGAGTTCTTGGTGCAGTGGAGAAAAAGTGTAATTAGCATGGGGAGAGGGGGGGAACCCACAGCAACAAAAGATGAAAGGAAAAAGAGCAAGAAGGAAAAAGATMCGTGTGAGAGAAGGTCTTGTGTGGAGCAGCAAGGAGGCAGATAGTGCCCCTGACTGCTGCTACAAAGGCACAATGAATCACAGATAAGTGCCATGTCATGTATATTTTGCAAGGCACATTTTGCTGCTATTCAGCACTGCAAGCAATAGGGAAAAAAATATCTCAATCCAGCCAGACTACAAAAGCATCTGACTTCGTAAGCAGGCTGCATCTTCCTTGGACTCCCTTTAGGATGCACTAGTTTTGTTCCACASCCTCAGCAGTGGCTCCATCACTCCTGTGCTCCCTTGCTGAACAGACTCCTTSGAAGAGAAGTCCTGTTGCTGTTATCACTGCAGTGAAGGTGGTGGGTTCAGTGATTAAATCAGGAGACACAAATCCTGCCTGGACCAGGAGATGACAACTCCCTGTTCCAACACGGCCAAGCAGCCTGGAGGAGGGTGGCTTTTTCTAGTGCCTCAGATGCAAATATATTAATTCTCACTTGCTTACACAGACTCTCAGAGATGCCAAAAGCCCTCACAGCTTGTACTTTTACACCTGAAAGCCTCCAAGGATAATGCTGTGCCATAATTCCCTCATGGTGAAAGCGAGTAGGTGATGCTGAGAGAGGTTTCTTGCTCCTCCAGCATTTTGGGGAGCTCTGAGCTCTTGCAGGGCTCATCCCCAGCACTTCTGTCTCAGAAATCCACAGCACCAGCTCCCCACACCTGCCCTGGGCTGTGCTKGCAGCACTTTCATTTAGATTAACAYGAAGGAAACTTRTAGTTACTGTGGAGTCCAAAAAAAGGCATTTACTGAGCAGATGCACCATCCAAGGTCTGTGTGTCCCTCCAGCTCACTGTTCTGAGAGAAAAGCAGGGAATGCTGCTGGAAGAGAATCAAATTCTTGAGTGAAAGAGAGAGAAGGAGAAGGAGTCTTTAATTTTCGGATCTGACCCCGAGTCCAAAGCAGGCAAGTACATCTTGGTAGARGCAGATGAAGCAGATGTACTCACACCCTCAAGCACTGCAACAGCTCTGACAATTCCCTGCCATGTGAAATGAAGGGTTTGGCTCTTCCTACATTCATGCTGTGCCTTTTCCCAGAAGGTTCCAACCTACAGCAAGGGGATTGCTGTCTCCAGACAGCCCAAGCAAGTGCTCCAGCTCACACTCCTGTGAGCTTTCCCTTCACTTTTGGCTTTGYTAACCAGCCTCATTTTCAATGTTATTTAATGCTTCCCTCAGCTCAAGAAAAGTAGGATGTGTTCCCAGGAGAAGWACCTCCCTGCTAGGGGAGCAAGGAGCTGACAGGATGCTCAAATTCCTTTTCCCCTGAAGAATTCGGAGGCAGCAGCTAAAGAAGAAACTTGTGGCTGTGGGGCAGAAAAGCACATCAGCCCTGCACCTGCCATGTCCTGGGGAAGATGCCATTTCCCATCTCTGTAGRTTCCCAGTGGGTTCAGCAATCAAACAGCCAAAACACAGATCCTCTGGCTCATCCATTCTCCTCCCTAGCTCAGCCAGAGCCATATTTTCTAGCTGCTGCCTCAAAATGAACAGCATTTACTACAGGGTGTCTCATCCCTCCTGGCATTTTGGTGTTGWAATGGTAAAAGGAGCTGGAATCTATTCTTGGCTCATGTATCATCAACARCCATCCCCCCTGCACATTTTCATTAATAACGAGCCAAAAATCATAGTAGGGAGTATGTGAAGGTCCAGATAAAGACACTTAGGGAGGAATAATGACATATTTCCTGTGATYTGTTGTCCACCAACATCAGGCACTGGAAAATAGACCCATTTGGTGTCATTTCTGCTGGAGTGACGTGAGCAGCAGGGTCAGGGGTCGGGCATCAGGGCTGCCCCTCTCCATGGCCTCATTCCTTTTCTCCCTCACACTTCAATTTCCAAGAAATCACGGATCCATTAGAGACTGGTGCCTATTACTGCCTCGCTGGCACATAGAATCCAGCCTGATGTGATGGGGAGCAGGGGCAGGGATGGTGCAGAACATCTGCTTCAAACAAACCTTCCCCAGGGCCAGCGCCTGGAGAATCCTCAGGGCTCCCAGGTGAAAAGTTTTTCAAGGACAAGGAAAGGAGCTAGCTTGATTATCAGGAAGGATTTAGTCCACAGTGACCTTTATCAATTGTGTTATGCTTCCTCTGGCTGCTTGGTTTCCAGCAGGAGGTGGATTTTAAATTGAATGAATTGAGCCCCAAAGATTTCCAGGAAATGGAACCTTAGAACTGTCCCTGCTCCCTTCTCCCCCTTCACTGRCACACACTGAGCATTCTGGTAGTGGTCCAGGGAATAATAAAAGCAGTCTGCAATGTAATCTGCAGTCTTTGTAATGAATTTCTCCTTGCCTTGGAGCWACAGTTGCTGATGGAAACAGCACATGGCCCTTGCTGGGCGTGAATCCTTTGGGAAATGAAATGGGTATTGGCTCTGTTTCCAACGCAGCTCACCCAGATCTGGGAGTAAATCCTTACCTGTTGCTCACAGTCACAAAAAGGAAAGATCCCAGGCAGATTTCTGAGCCCACACCTGTGCTCTAATGCCAAGCACAAGCCACTGCTCTGGGCTATGCAGATGGGCTGAGAAAAATGAATGTATCACTGGTCAGCTGCCTGGACAGGATGGGTCACCTCAATAAATCCCCAGAAAACAGCAGCTCCCTCCTGCCCTGGGTAAAGGCAGAAGGAGCAGAGCCAAGCCACTGGTTTTTATGTGGCATCATTTCCAATTTCCTGACATTTGGGAGGAAGGGAAACACTGCCAAGGTTATTGGAGCAGACAGGAGGGAAGGGTTGGTTTGTTTGTGGAGGGGTGCTGAGTCCAGGACAAGCCTGTGGCTGTGGCTGTGAGTGCCTGGTCCATGCTGCAAAACAAGGGCCAAGGGAAATCAGAGATTCCATGGATCTGGAGTAGTGGGAGAGGCTGAGCAGAACATAAAGGAGAAGGAATGGAGCTGTGGAAAGGGGGTAGGAAATGCTCTGAGTGAGCAATGGATGYACAAAGAACATCAGGGACCTGGGAAGGAGCAGTCAAATGCTGCAGAGTGTGAGCTGTGGTGGAGCTGAACTGAAAGGACCAGATCCCACTAAGCTGCAACAAGAAATTGGGCTGGCTAAAAATAAAGGGCCTTTGAGCAGTGTGATCCCTTCCTCAGGACACAACACAGGCCATGGATGTGGGCAAAAACTAAAACAGGTCAAGGAGAGCAGCTCTTTCAGAGCACAGCTTCTCAGAGCTGGCAGTGCTTGGGCAGGCAGGGCTGTGCTGAGGCCACCAGGGCACTGCCACCCTCCTTCACCCTGGCTCCTCAGGGAGGAAAGGCTCCTTTGGTCATTAATAACCCTGAAATGGAGTGATCCCACCCAGCCCATGGAGCACCCAAAGGGTGCAAATGCTTCAGTCCCAAATCAGGGTGTGCAGGATGCACATGGGCAGCTGAACTGCTGCTCTGGGGGCTGGCAGGGAGGGTTGGACCAGTGTGAGGAGCACAGTGGGAGCTGACTTTAACCACAGCTGAGGAGAGGGAGAGGAGGAGATGGTGAGGGCAGCACCCACAGCTCCATCTGGAGAAGCAGCTCCACAAACCTGACCTGGAAAATTGGGCCGCTGGGAAAGTTCTGGGTTTGGAATTAACTGCTTGGAAGYAGCTTGGCAAAGGTGTTCTGCAGGCAGGAGAGCACACAGGGCTGCTCTGGTTCCACAGAACAGCTGAAGAGAGCAGAGATGGCTGCAGGGAAAAGCAATGTCTGCTGCACTGRTACACTGAGAAGGAAATTTCCAAAGGGATATGGGTTGGAGCTGATCCACAGGGTTCCCAGGTGCCCTGTCCTGCCAGCACCCACTTCCYCTGGCACATGGGGAGACAGAAATAYATCAGGCAGCTTKAAGAGCTGTCACACAGAAAAGCCAGCTCGATTTCTGAGAGAGAAAATACTGGAAAAATTGGAAGTATTGGAAAAAATTAAGTGCAGAAATAAATCTTCCTGACGTGGAGGAGGTTTGGCCTGATATTAAGAAATAAAACAGCCCATCTCCTGGCAGTTTGAACAAGGGCTTGTAACTGTGCCTACGAGCAAACAAACTTCAAAAGGATCAATACTGGGCTTGAAAGCTTCCCCTCAGCTGGGAGCAGCAGCGTGGAGCTGCCATTACTGGGGACAGTGCTGGATCAATGGGCACACTGGGATCACTGCCTCCCCAGGGAGGCTTTCAAATAAATACATGAATAAAAAGAAGGCTGGTTATGAGTGATTCAAGGCCAGATTGAGCCACAGCAATAACAAACCTATTAATTTTGTGCTTGTCATCACACACAAGGAGCACCTGATAAATAATCAGCGAGAAACAATTTGTGAGCTCACACRCGGCAAGGCTCACCACTAACTGATTTTGGTAATGAGATTACTTGGGATTTTCTCTCYTAAACTTGGCTTACATAATTTCTCTGAGAAGTCCTCTTTTCCTTAGCACTTCCTGCGCTTCATTTCTTGCCAGAGTTATTTTTTACAGTTTGGTGGAAAAAATCCTGCTATGGCAGTGCAAGAGCGATGGAAATGCTGTACAGAAAGCACCATAACTTGAACCTCCAAGGCTGACCCACTTCCCTCTCCTTCTTTATCCCACAGCAGCCTTTTTGCTGTGGGCTGCTCAAAACCTGCCCTTTTGCAGAGAATTGTTACTGGTAACTGAGCACACCTCAGCTCCAGCACCAAATGTAAGGAGATCAAATGATATTCCCAAGGTCAAAGGAGAAGTAAGTGAGATTTATTTCCCATCCCAGCCCTCCAAGCAGACCCTTTCCCAAACTGGCCATCCCTGCCACTGCTGGAGTGATGGCACTGCTCCAGCTCTTTCACACTAATGGCTTTGGATGGAGCCAACAACTTCCAGCAAATAAAATCATCGACCAAAGAGCTCTGCTGGTCCTGGTTCCCAGGCTGCTGGCACAGCCCGTGTGTGCACAGTCAGCCTCGTTCACATGGTCCTTCTGCATCCACAGAGATCCCCCACAACACTTTTACAGAGCCCATCCCACCCACGTGGCTCCTTTTCCCTCGGTGTTTGAGGCTCTTACCTCTGTTAACCCCAGCTGAGGAGATGCTTTGGCAGGTGGAGAGCCTGTGATGGGGCTGGAGGTGGGAAGAGCAGTTCTGGCAGATCAGCTGCAAGGATGAGGGTCCTCAACGGAGGCTTCAGCTGCTGGATGGTCTGGGAGGAGCTGGGATGGCTTTGGAAACAGGCAGGACCTGAAGGGAGGGCACAGCCTCAGCTCTCCCTGTCTGACTGACCCACAGGAGGCAGGACACAGGGACAGGCAGATGGCAGGCAGCTCTCTGCATCCACGTGCTGGCAGCTCCTGCCCTGGGGTGTTGCAGAAAAGTGCACAAACATTACACAAAGTGCATTTCTGGAGAGGGAAACAAGCTCTGAGCTTGCAGTATTGCCCACACACCCAGGCCCAGCTCTCCAGGTCTAACCTATACATCTGCTCAGATTTACAACCCAACAATAGCTGAGCCCTGCCCTTTGCAGAGCCCTTCCCAACGTCCTCTCTCTCCCCACCAAACCTGACACAGAATTCTCCTACTCACAGTGTGTCAGAATGCTCACAGGCAGGGACCTGAGCCAAACTGCTGGCTCCAATTCCCTACAAAGAGCTACAAAAGCAGAATGAAAGAGGGAAATATCCAATGCTGCAAAGCAAAGCAGCTGGGGACTGTGCTAGGGGAGCTGCAGAAACCTGGCTGCCATGGGAGCAGTGCCTGCCCATTCACCTCTGCCTGAGGTGCATCTGGCTTGGATTGAGGTCCCAAATCCATGAACTGCAGTGACCCAGTGACCCTGTTCAGGCTGCAGCATGGTGCTTCCCTCTGCTCACCTCAGCTGGCACAGGGCACAGCCAGGGGTGAGGGCAGCAGCTGCCCCAGCTGTGCACATCCACTCACCCAGCACCAGGGCTGGGCTGCTCTGCCGGGCTGTGAAAGCTTTAACAGCTTTATCCAAGTACCATTCAAGTTGGCACAAAGTCCTACAACAGTCTTGTAGATTAAAAAGGGGACAATAATCCTTCTCCTCGCAGCTTTTCAAGGTTTCTGCGTCCTTCCAGCAGCAAGGCAGGTAATGATTGAAGTGCTCAAGCAGCTCTTCTGTAAGATATTGATGTTGTTTTAAGCTGAAATGGGTGTGAGCAGAGCCCCCAAATTCAGTGTAGGCACTTCAAGAGCTGCCCATGAAATGTCTCTGGGCCATAAAACTTTCATTGCTGTGGTAGATCTGAGWAAAGCCCCAGGTACAGCCCAGGCTCAGCAGCTGAGGCTGCTCAGCAGAGAGGGGCCAACACCCCCGGGTCCTTCTTTTCCCCTTAACCATCAGTGCATGACAGCTCGAGCTAAATTAAGCACGCTGGGAGGTAAAAATAGCAGCAAGAGCTAATTAAAGCTCCTGCACTCCCCCGTGTTGATGGGTACCTGAGCTGGGGAGGCAGGAAGCCACAGCTCTTCCCCCACTCCCYTGCTCCTCGCCAGCCCTGGCAGCTGGAGGGGTTTTATGAATATTTTCAGAGTGATGAATGAGAGACAGGCAGGAATCCCCTGGGGGCCCTGGGCTCTCTGAGCAGTGAGGGCTGCAGACAAGTGGCACATGGGGCAGGCAGCACGTGCTGGCCACGGCTGCAGAGACCCGTGTCCCTCAGTGATTAAAGATGATGGATGGCAGGGAGCAGTGCCTCGTTAGCCACGAGATTGCATTCCCTCTGCCCTGCTTAGAAACCAGCAAAAAGCCTCTGAGCAGCAAAGCAGTGGCAAAGCTCAGGAGGGCTGTGTCATCCACACCTCTGGCAAACAACTTCATAACCCGGTGACACTCGTGGTGCCACTAAAGCCAGTGRCCAAAGCAGCAGCTGCTCCACTGGYTTTGCTCAAGCATTTTGGGACACRGCTCCTTGGAAGCTGKTGGTGATGTCTTCRTGCACAACTCCCCAGGTCTGACGCTGAGCAGCCACTGAAATTTGGTCCCATTTTCACATAGGAAAGGTCTTTGCTTTATGCAGCTTGTTGGGTTTAACCATCAGGAATCTCAATGCACATAACAAGTATTTCTACATCACTGGAGGTACTAATCTTTCTAGGACCCAGATTTTAGCACGATTTGTTACCAGTCCCAGTATTTAATAGTGAATGTCCTGGCAGACAGGGCAGGAAAARCCATGCATGACATGGAGCAGCCTGAGAGCAGGCACAGCACCAGGAGCTGGTCAGGAGGCCATGGGCTCACCTGTCCTGCTCAGCACAGGGAAGTGCAGCCACATCCTGGGTCAGTCTGTGCGAACAGGCAGGGAATGCACTTGGTCTCACTCTTCTCCAACCTTCCYCCAGGCCAGCACCTTTTCCCAGGTGAACCCTGGCCTGTTCTCTGCCTTCTCTCCCCTCCTGTTCCCTTTGTAGCAGCAGGTTCTCATTCCTGCAGCTCCCAYCCAGCAGCTCCTCTCCTGCCACCTACACCCAGCCTGACATTCCAGCCAGAGCTGCTGCAGGGACAAGGAACCTGTGTCAGAACCCTCCTGTGCCTCCTGGGAAGGAGCCAGGGCCACCTGCAGGGCTTGGAGCTGGGTCCTGCCCTGGCAGAGCTGAGCCTCTGCTCCCTGAGCATGGGGATGTCACCAGGAGTGGGCACTGGGTGGGAAAATGAATTATCCACAAGTTGTCCTGGGTCAGTGGGTGCATCTGCTGTGCTGCTCCAGKAACACCCTCAGTGCAGCCTTGACACTGCTCTAACAAGGCTTTTCACTGATAAGCAACATCTCATTAATAAAAGAAAAACTGCAATTTCTGTCTTCCTAAAAGACCACACACAGACTCCACTCATCTGTAACAACCCATTTTCTGAGCCTGATGATGGCATGTGAGCTGTCCTCTGACAAATTCCATTTTGCCAGTAAATATTTTACTACAAATATCAGAAGTTGTGACTATGCAGCTTCAAAAATCCGTGTGACTTTGACASCAAACCATTTTTCTAGAACACACCCAGAACCCAAACTGTCTTTCATTTCAGTGAGATTAAGATCCCCACAKAAATAGATGATGGGGTCTAGGTCAAAAATTATTTTAAAATAATTTTTAAATTATTTTAACATTGCCAGGTTAAACCCAGGGGTTCAAATCCTCCCAGCTGATTTAGGGAGAGCTCCTGGTGCTCACTCCAGCCTCGCACAGCTCACAGCTCACTGACACCAYTGAAACCTCTGCAGACTTGTGCATTATTTCTCTTTTGTATTTTATATTCCCTCCCCTCTCCATAAATAAAGCTGAAGCTGCAAAAGCTGTGCTATGGATGCTGCCAGGTGGGAATTCATTCAGCTCAATGAATATATTCAATAGCTACAGGAATCCAGCAAGGGATTGGAGAGACCCCCACACAGGGGCATTTCTGCCCCCTGGGTGTCACCTGGGGCAGCCTGAGGGCAAGGTGTGATGGCACAGGATGGGCTGCTGGGAGCCAGTCTCCTGCCCTTGGGCTTTTTGCGTGGGTCCCGACATGACAGACCCAAATGTGCTGCTCCAGCAGTGGCAGAGGAGCCTCTGGAAGGAGCCCAGACACAGGGCTGGGTGTTCCCGTGTTCCCATCTCTGCTGCCCTTTGCCTTCACAAGAGCCCAGGCACTTGTGAAAGCAAAGGGCAGCAGWGATGGGAACACGGGAATGCTYYTCCAGCARAGCTGCCAGCCTGGGTCWYGCCACCAGCACTCACTGCTGCTGCAGGAAACTCAGCAGAAATTCTCTTTTTTAGCTGAAAYAGTCTTTTGCAGTGTTCTGGCTGAAGCAGCGCTGTCTTCAGGGAATGCAACAGCCTTGCTGCCCTTTCCAAAGGCTCACCTGTGCCGTGCAGGCACCTCCCAGCTCCTCTCCCCAGGGGCATTTGGGGGATACAAGGGACACAGTGGTGGCTGCGGTGCCGAGGTCCCACCCGCTCCCCGGGCACCCCTGGGAGCTCCTGCAGCTCCGTGCCTGGAAACCCCAACCCCAAAAAGCTGCACAGAGCATCCCGAGTGAGGGGCTGATGAAGTTGTACGAAATGCCCAGCGATTAATCAAGAGCCAAAGGCCGTGTCAGACCCTCCCTGCTCGCCGCGGGGGCTGAGCCACCACATTTCACATCTCGTGTTTCACATTTCCCATTTCTCATTTCCCATTTCAGCACCTTCCCCAGCTGTGAATGAGGAGCCCGCGGAGTGAGGACAGGCTCCGTGTCCCCGCTCCCTGTCCGTACGGTGACACACGATCCAGCCTCTCCCCTCACCCCCCGGCGCTTCACTTCGCTTAAGAACCAGGTCAGGTTTTTGTCAGATAGCCTCGCTCATTCACACTCCCCTCTCCGAGGGGTTTGCTACGCTGGAAAACATTCACAGCCCGACTTCCCGCAGATTTTATATTCCCTGGGAAAAATGCACATCCGCTCCTCAGCAAAACGTTCCGAACTCGCCGCTGAGCACGGGGATGCTCCCAGCGCCCGAGAGATGGCTTCTGTCAGAGCAGCCTGCTGGGGGGAAAGGGATGAACATCTCAGGGAAGAAGCCCAGGGATTTTCCGGCTTCCTCGTGCTGAGGTCCTTCCGTCGGGAGTCGGGCGAAGTCGAACGGCGCCACCCGAGCGGTGCCAGTCCCCGGGCAGGGCACCAGGGCAGGGCACCAGGGCAGGGCACACGGGCCCTTCACCGGGGAACTCACCCGGATCCCTCACCCGGGATTCTCACCGGGGAACTCACCCGGATCCCTCAGCCGGGACTCTCACCCGAGCCCCTCACCCCGGCCCCTCCGCGGGTCCGGCCGCGCCCGCCGGGGCTCGCAGCGCTCCGGGGCTGAGCCGGGGATGCGGCCGATGCTGCCCGGGGCGGTGCCCGCGCCGCCCCCCGGCCGCTTCCCACTCCCAGGGGAACACGGAAAGCTCAGGGATACCTGCCCCGAGCCCTGCGGCTCCGCACCCCGGTCCCTCTTCCCTCGGCTTTAAACTTTCAGGGCTTTACATCCAATTCGGAACCCCCACCAAGCCGCCTCCTGGACCGTTTTTCCCCCGTTCCCGGGGCAGCCTGGCCCGGACCCGGGAAGGAGCCCCAGCCTCCCCTGCCCATCCCAGCCCCGGCACTCACCGGCCCCGCGGGAGCTGCTCCGCGGCGGGACGCGCCCGGCGGCCCCGGGGATGCTCCGGCTCCGCTCGGCTCCGCTCCGCGCCGGGAGAGCCCGGGGAGGAGAGGGCATCACATGGCGCCGGCGGGGCCAGCCCACCTCTCCCTCCCCTCCATGCCCCCGTTCCCTCCCTCCCTTCATCCCTCCTTCCTTCATCCCTCCTTCCCTTTCTCCATCCTCCCCTTCTTCCCTCCCCCTCCCCTCCCTCCTTCTCCATCCACCCCTTCTTCCTCTCTCTCCCCCACCCCCCACTCACTTCCCTCTCGCCCTCCTTTCCCCATTCCTGCCTCTCCTTTCACCCTTTCCCTTTATTTCCCCACYTTCTCTCTATTCCCCGCTATTCTCCCGCTTCCACCCATCAGTCCCCGGCCCCGAGCTGTGACTGGTGGCTCCGTTCAGCGCTGGGGCAGGGGTGGGAGCCAGCCCCGCTCCTGCCCCTCTTCCCTGCCCCTCCTCCCTTCCTTGCACCCCGCACCTSCAAAAACTCCTCTCCGAGCGCCGGGCAGGACACGGCTCCTTTGGGAGCTGGGGAAGGGGAAGCTGGCTCCGAGCACCGCTGTGAAATCCAAATCCACAGCTCAGGACACGGCAGACAGCGGGGAGGGCTGCGGGGCAGCCAGCCCGGGGTGCTGGACACAGCCAGCTTGGCAGGGCAGCACCAAGGCAGCGACACAGCCAGGGCTAAAGGAGAGAGGGACACCGGAGCACAGGCTGTGGGCTCTGGAAACCCCTGCCAGACCGGGTGATTCAGCCAAAACACACAGAAAATGAGAGGCAGAGCCAAGAACAAGGATGCGGCTCCATCGAGGCGCCCAGCAATGGGACACTTCCTTGGATGCAGCAGGAAGGACGAGMAAAGGGTCACACACCTTGCAGGAACTTCTGCTGCAGGAGGTGCCAGCCCAGGAGCGGGGCCCGGGGAGCTCATGGACACCAGCCCAGCACCTTGGGATTGTATGGAAATTCCTGCAGGGACAGCTCATTCTCTGCAGGGGCTTTGCACACACGCCACGGTGCCCAGCTCCCTGGCTAAAACGTGCTGCATCTTTGCCGAGGCGTCCCCAGTTAGCAAAACACGACTGCTTTAAATAGAATAACTCAAAATAAAAGCAGATATGAGATGCGGAGGAGGTGTTGTTGGGTGGCTTGTTTGGAATCAATGGRGCTGTGTGCTCGGGCTTGTTGAGCTCTGTTGGATTTACAGGAAGAACAGAAGCTGATGCAGATGTGGAGGTTTTGATTTCTTCAACCAGAACATGGCAGAGCCCAAAATAGGCAAGTTCCAGATGCAGAGTGGTAGAAAACTGCCTCCCAGTAAGAGGTTTCTGGTTAAATGTCCTTGAGGGACTGGACCACGTAAGTTCTTTCACACAAAGTTACATCAATAATTAAATTATAGTGAATTCAGCATGTTTTCCTAGGCTCTCATTCCCATTTGAAGAATAATTTAAAGCAGCAAATCCCTTGAGGGTTGGACAGTAAGGACAAAGCARGGATTTGGTCAGCAGAATGGATTCTGCACAGGGAAAGGCAGCCAGAGGGGCAGTGCCCTCAGGGGATCCCAAGGAGAAAGAGGCTTCCCTGGGATGGAGATCATGAGGAGGGAATTGCCAATAAAATCGCAAAGCTACAGGAGGCTTGTTAGAACTGGATGTTCCCTGTGTGCTATCAGGGTAGATGATTTTATCACAGTAATTGGCTGTCCATCATCTTTCTTTTCTCTATATTGTTAAAAAGAAACCCAAACAAAGCAGACCTTCATTTYCCTCCAGACAGACAACCTGCTCTGTGGCTGCGTGGGCTCTGGGCACAATCTCTGGGATACAACACAAATAAAGSCACGGCTCACACAGTGACATAATTAACCACACAGTGTGAGAGGGCCCCGGCAGCCATGCATATAATCAATTAGAAATACACATTTGGAGCTTCAGTTTCTTCCCCTCCCCTTTGCTTCCATGCAAATGGAGCTGCACTGAAACCCTCGGGTGGATTTGCTGCTGCTGCTCGTCCCACACAGCAACTTCTGCCCCAGCAAAGCCAGCACTCACACCAGGAGCATTTCCCACAGGATTCCAGGGAATTCCAGGATCAAAGAGAGCACCAGGGATGYCTCCCAAAACCCCAGCAGCACAGCTGGGCTCTCCCACCTCGTTAGCAGCTCTCCAGAATTCCTGCCTGTAACATCCATGTCCCTGATGATGGGAAAAGCCAGTGAAGTGGCAAGTCCTTCTCTTGGACAGAAGCTTGGCATGGCTGTCCCAGACAGGACAATCAGCATTGTACATCTGCTCAGCACCCCCCAAACCTTGGGGCAGGGCTTTGCCAAATCCTGCAATGGCTGGTTTGGTTTATTGTTTCACATAACACCAGCTGGCAGCATCGTTTTTCCTTCCCCACTTTTCACTGTTCCTCCTGTTCTCTTTCCTCCTGTGGATCCTCCTCCACAGCCACACGTGGGGCAAGGGAAGCTGGCTGGGACCTTGCCCAGGTCAGGATGTCCCACAGCTGTGCCAGACTCTGCAGGGCTGGACTCTGCCAGCCCTTGGCCACTGCAGCAGCCTTTTGTACCACTCTTTAATCAGTGTGCAAACTTGAAGCTCCTTGGACACCTCAGCAGCAGCTTTTAGGATGTGCCCAAGGTCAAAACTTATTACTGAGGAGGGATTTGAGCTTCATTAGTGGCTCAGAACAGAAGTGATTCGTTGCAGCAGCTCTCCCTGGGCTGCCAGCAGTGCACTGGGGGGTGGTGGGCACGTCTCGTTTCAGCTGCAGCAGGTTGATTCTGACAGGTGACATCTGCAGGGATGCTTCTCCCTGGTCTTTTCCCTATCAACAGAAGCCACCTTGAAGGCACTCAGGTTGTTATGAAATGAAAGGTCTGGCCCTGTCAGCTTGGGCCACCAGCTGGTGGGAAACCTCTGGTTTGCCTCCCCTCCTCTTCCCTCAAATCTGTTCTGTGCTGAATTATTTGGACAGCAAATCCACCCAGCAAAGGGCAGCCAGCCCTGAGCTCACCCATGGCTCTGACCTGGTGTCAGACAACAGCTCCTGAGCASTTTTACCTGCACACCGGGCTGGGAGAAGCATTTTGGGCACAGGGAGGGGTCTGCCCAGCCAGGAGCTGCAGTGTTTGCCTGGGGGGAGAGAGGAGAGCCAGCAGGTGAATGCAACAAGCTGGGATGCTGGAGCTGCTGTGACTTGTGTGGGAGGTGATGGATGCTCCATGCCAGCTGCTCCAGCTGGTTTTTGTCATTTCATGCCCGGGGGAGGCTCAGGGAGACACCAGAGCACAGCAGAGATGCAGAGCAGCCCCAGCACMACGCCCAGGGAACCCTCGGGGCACCTTCCAGGGGCTGGGAATCACTTGCTGAGGGAGACTTCAGAGATTTTTGTTTCTCTGGATGGTGTTTGTGGGGTATTTCACACTGGCAGCAGCAGCTTGGCTTTGGGACCCACACATGCAGCACCTGTGCAGGTGGGATGGGGCTGCTTCAGCTGGGTCCTGGGGTGTGGAAGGAGTTGAGCACAACTCCTGCTCCTTACCCCAGCAGCATTATTGATTTGTTTTTCAGACACTGAAAGCAGGGRAAGACATAAAACTCACAGCACCAAAGAACACCAGCCCTTCTCCTCTGTCTGGGAGGGTTTTCACATCCCGCTTGCACCATGACTAAATTAAAGGAATTAACTCCGTGGGCTGTTGGAGCTGCAGCTCCATTTGCTGTTTCCCCTGCACATCCCTCTGCCTGGATCCGCTGCTTGGGAGGAAGCTCAAGGAGAGGTGCCACTTTATTTTTAASCCAGCACCCACATGCTGTGTGAAAGCCTAAAAAAATTGAAATGTGTGGAGCCTTTTGCAGCCTCCCCGAGCGGCTCTGACTCACGGAACAACAAAGGCACACGTGTGAATGGGACTTGGGGATTTTATTCAAAATAAAATACCCTCTGACATCATGTGGGGCTAAATAAAAGAGGAGGATGTGCCAGTTCAGGAGTTTTCCAGGTGCAGCCTTTAGTCCCCGTGGTGTTCCAGGCTGGCAGGTGCCAGCACTTGAGGCTGCCTGGGGATCTGAGCATCTCCACAGGAGGAGGGGAGGAGGTTTGAAAGAGCAGGGGGTGCCCACATCTCACCCTTTCACTGTGCAGGGCACTGCCCTACCATAAGACAAGCAGGAATTGATGCTGACAGTGCTTTTCTCTCACTGCTGCTGCACAAGGAGTGGAGATTCCACCAGCACAGGTTCCTCCAGGGAGCTGAATTCCTGAACCATTCAGGTTCCCCAGCCCAGCCCCAGGCTGGCTGGAAAGCAGCTGCCTGCAGGATGAGGGATGGCTCTGGCCACAGCAATGTGATTTCAAAGGTCATGTTTTGGAAGGAAGTTGAGATGCCATTAATTATTAAAGCCTYGTAACGCTTGTATTAAGGGTAATAGTTTTCCGTTGGATTTATATAGCACTGAAATTCATTACCAATCTTTTAATGATGTTAGTGTCAATCAGGCACAAGAATGCTACATGACTTATCCCAAAAGGTTCAGGAACTGATCCAAGGGGATTTGGGATGCTCTCACTGCTGGCCTTTCCTTCCCCCTGCCCTCACAGTTGGGTTGCTTTTACAGCTATTTCTGATGGATTTTTCCTGAAATCACACATAATCACTGTCCCAGACACAGCTACACTTGGAGGAGAAATAAATGCATCYTGTTAAAAGAGTGTTTCTCTGGAGGTGTCCCTGGAAATGTTGAAGCTTTAATGAGGTTTTATATAAACTGTTGTAGAATGTTTTATATGGATTAGGAAGTCTCCCTGTTATGAGTTTTATGAAGTGTTCTGAATACAGGAGCAAGGTAAGGGGGATGGATCAAGGCCTCAAATAGAAAAAAATAAGAAAGATAGGACAGATGTGGACCAAACTCTCTCTCAGACACACCCAATTCATTCCCAGCATGTGAAGAGAGAAGTGATTTTTGCCAGCCTTGATGGTCGAGAGTAAGATTTAAAATATTTCTGAGCAAACTTCCACTGTGGGATCGTTTGTTTGGCTTTTTTTGTTTTTTTTCTTCACCCAGGTAGGGTGCTTTAAATTGGCTTTGGAATGATTTCCTCTCCTTCATCAGCCTGTGCAACATCCTCTGCTGGGGTGGGACGTCACTGACTCAGGGAGCAGTGATGAGCACTGGAAGTGGCAGCTGGTGTCTGACACTGGCAGCCAATGCAGCAAGTGCCTGGAGAGGGAGCCAGCATTGACTCATTTCCCATGRGATCTGCCTCATTCCATGCCCTTCTTTTGGSAAAGAAGGGAAAAAAAACCCCAAAWCCCCACCCTTGGCAGGTAACTGTGTGGGTCCAGCCCTGCCACTGCCTGGTCTCCTCACCACATCCCCATTTCTTTGGGGGCAGCACCACTTTGGGAAGGTGACAAGTGACAGATGCAGCCAGGGAAAACATTCCTTGGAGGACAAACCTTCCCCACATGGCAACAGCTGTCCTGATTTGGGCCCTGATTGATTTGCCTTTGCTTTAGCAGGGCTCCCCAGGGAGCAGGTGGGATTATAATTACCTCATGGTAATTAATGCAGTCATCATTTCAGCTACCCCAGCAGTTCTCGGAGGAGCTGGTTTTATTTGCAGCTCACACACCAGCTCTGCAAAAATATTCTGAGATTTCTGAATCAAATGCCCAAATCTCTGAAGAGAGGCTGGGGCTGGGGGAGGCAGGCACGAACACTTGGTGTGATTTATCCTGCTGGAAACGTTCCTGCTGGAGATGCTCTCACACAGGGATGTGGCAGAGCTTCAGCCTTTCCTGCAGGAGCTTCTAACACTTAATTTTCCCCAGAGATGAAGATGCACTGTTACATTTTCCCCTTCTCCACACCCTGTCACAGCACAGCAGCCCACGCAGGCTCTCACCACCCTCGTGTGACAGCTGCCTCGTCCCACTGTGAGCTGGCATTGTCCTGCTCATGAGGCCACCAGGCTGAGGTGGGAGTGTGGCCATGGGGCAGCCAGAGGCTCTCCCACCCCTGTGAGTCCATGTCCAGCCCCCCATGGCTCTGCCAGATTTGTCTTTCCCCAAGGACTTTGTTCAGAAATTCATGTCCAAGCTGTGACCCCCAAAGCCAAGAGCCCCTTGGGTGGGCACTGTGGTGCTTTGGCCATAGATCCTGGCCAGCCAGGGGGGATGCAGCTCTGGTGGGATGGAGAGCTGAGGACCCCCTTCCTCCTGCCACAGAGGCACCAACTCTGAGACCACCAGCTCAGGGCAGTGAGGTACCCCCAAAGCCCCTGTTCTGTCTGCAGAAAGCTTTCTGAGGTGTGTCCATGGGCTCCAGAAGCTGAGCACGTTGGATGACAGAAGTGAAGCAGCCTGGAAACTCTGAAAAAMCCCAGAATTTCAACCATTCCTTTGGGCAAACTCAGCCAGAGTTCCTGCAAACACAAGGAACCCAATAACTGAATTAGCATGAGAGTCAATSCTGTGAGAGCAGGCAGGGAAGGGAGCTGTCTGTCAAGTTGTCACAATATTTGGACACTGCTCTGCAGTTTTGCAAACAAACGATGTCAGTGTGAGCGAGGCTGGGGACAGGGGGAGGATGGGGCTGGTGGCACTGGGAGGTCCCCACGGGGGCTGGATCAGGTGTTCCATGGCACAGGTGGCTCCCTGAGGGCCAGCAACCACTGAAACACCCCCTCCTCCCAGGAAGAGGGGGCAGAGGATGGAATGAACCATCCAGGGCTTTCCCACTCAAAGAGACAAATTGGATTTGAGTATTTTTGGGTCTGGCACATCCCTCACACCAAGCTTTGAGCCAGACCCTCCCATCTGAGAGCTCATCTGGCTCCTGGGGCTGTTCCTGCCTTTGGCTCCCACCCCTGGAGCAGCCCAGCACCACCGAGGGCAGCACACAGAACCCTCTTACAGCTTTTAGGTAAGCTGGTTTTTCTCCTCTTGATTCATTAAACCCAAAAACCCAGGTTAAAATTCTGTCTCTAAAGAATCAAAGTCCAGACTGGGCAGCTCCTGGGGCTGATCACACCAACCTCTCTGCAGCCTCTGGCCCTGAGGAGTCAATTTTGAAAGGAAATTCCATCAGAACAGACCAAACTCTCACCAAAATAACGATCAGTATTTTTATTCATACACACTTGCTTTGAAACTACAATTAATACTTAACAAAAGCATTTCATGCAAACAAAGATTGAAGATACTGTGAATTATGAAACAAACAAACAAAAAGATGCTGGAATTTGTACATCAGCCTTGCCCACTACACTTCCAATGGTTGGTTTTTTTAAAAATCTTTTGAAAAATGAGTGGCCTCTCCAAATTTCCTGGTAGCATCTTGCAGATAAATGATATGAAAATAAATGATGTTCTCCTCCATATAAAAACAACATTTGGGTCTTAAAATAGTATTAAAAATATTAACGAGTTCAAGGTGGATTACTTCATGTTAAAAAAGAATTAAAGTAGCAAACAGTCATCTGAGAAGTTTCAGGTGYTCTCTGTGTTGTTGTGCAAAACCACAGAGTGTTGGAAAATGCACATTCTAAAAAGACCCAACAAGTTTCATTTTGTTTAATTTTTTTTTTTTACATTTATTTTGATAACATGGGAGAGAACAAATGAAAGGTTTGGGGAATGAGCCACGGATTAAATTTTTATTACCCCTGCAAGAACATTTGTTTTTATATTCCAAGGCCAACAGTGGGTACAAACACACGATGTAATTGGTATTTTCAGTGAATTGGGGCTCTTGGCCCAGCACTCAGGGAGCTCTGAGGTTCCCTGGGTGCCTTGGAAGCCAAGGCAGGAGTGTGTGAAGCTCKGGGAGGATGGAGCCCTTGGCACTGGCACCTCAAGGGGTTCAGAGAGAAGGAAAAAAAATTCAAATAGTTCTCAGGAAAATGTAAAGATCATGAACATCATTTTCCTTTCTATTAAAACATTCYTGTCATTAATAATTATAGAACTAATGAAAATATCAGCTGCAGAGTGTCCAATGTAACCAGAGTGAGAAATGAGCTCCAGCAGCAGCTGAGTGTCAATGTTGTTGCTACTCATCCTGCACTGCTTCAAATCATTAACAGACTTMATTTATTTATTTAGGTCAACTGACATCAGTGGAAGAAAAAAAAAAACAATTTCTGGAGCAGTTTTAAATTTGAACAACAGTGTCACAGACAAGGGAAAAAAAAAAGCACAAAGACACATTTACAAGACAGAAATACATTAAAATATCAACAGAAAATATTAACCTGTGGTGGACGGACCATGCACAGAGAACAGAGCTCCTCCTGCAGCAGGAGTCAGTAAAAATGGTGCTAGAAAACAGCTGTGCTGACTGGATTTACCCAAAGKGAATCTCCCCCTCCCAGAATCAGTTCTGCTAAGACTTCCATTGGCGTGGAATTTTTAAATTGCACATAAAAATCTCAGTAGCTGGAGAAGAGGTAAGCAAGCATCACTCCCTGCCACAGCCTGACTCCAGGTACAAAAGCTGGACTCCAGATTCTGTAAGAAACGTTATCAGGTCTGATCTGATTTCTCTTCCAACGGTTTCAGCAGAGTTACTAAAGTTCTATAAAAAAGTACAAACAGCATGGTATAGCCAGCAGTACCATGTGCATCCCAGAGGCTGGTTTAATATTAAAAATTATAACAATACTTACACAACTCTTTTCAGGTTCAAAGTGAATTAGAAASGTTGCCTACGAAGTGCTCACCCCTCCCTGTGGGGTCAGTATTGTTACCCCCATTGCACAGGTGAGGGAAGGGAGGCAGAGAGGTGAACAAGGGGCCCTCTCCCTCTCGAGGTTTTCCTGGGAACAGGAGGGCTGTAGTGCATGATTATTCCTGATAAGGCTCTTTAATTCCCAATTGTTACTGGCACAGTGAGGAATCACGCATGGTTATAGAGTCAGATCTCACTTCTGCAACTCAGCTATTTCAGAGCCCATCTAYGAGTGTGGGGCCAAGAAAAAAGTGCTTTTTGGTTTGTCTACTTGTGACTACTTGGCAGCTCAGTGCCCACCTACAGAGGGGACACATCAAACACAGCCCACACTCACGTTTGCAGAGAGACAAAAAAACCCCTATGCACAATAACTTACCCTAATGACTAAGAGAACTGAAAAAAATCACATTAAATATTTCCAGAAGTTTCCTGGCAGGTCCAAAAGCCTACTGTAAACTTGATATAAATAAGCCTTCTAYTTGTATAAAAGCTTTATTATTGGATTATTATTATTATTATTAATTATTTCCAATGCTATGCTTTGCTAAGGAGGATCTGCCCCCCCTGCTCACTGCATGTCTCCTATGGCATTTAACTGGGATTGCATCCAGAGGCACCAGCTCAGGAAACACTTTTCAACTGGTACCAGTCCATCTTTCCAGCTAGAAGACAAGTTCCTCTCTTGCTCAACCTCATTAATTTTATAGAAACCCAGAATTATTGAATTGGATTCACCCCAAAAGCCAGGATGGATTTCAAAGGCCAGCAGCATTCAGACGTGATGAGTTTTTTTTTTTTAACTACCAGCTGATTTCCAGGAGAACTTTCTTCAGTTTGTAAAAGGAAATTCAATTGTATTTCTGGAACGAATGAAGAAGCAGAAAGCTGAATTGCATTTCTCCTCCAAACTGGATTAGGAAGGAGTATTTTATCATGGGAATGTGCTCTCTCCTTCTCACARATGTGGCAAACTTGCTCAGAGCCTGGCTGGTGGGTGAAATGGTTTTCCTGGAATCCCATCACCCTGCTCTGCTCACTCAAAGGTGCACAAAAACAACCAGAATGCCTGAATAGTGACAAAATYTGCCAGTTAAGTCCCATTTGATCCCTGAAAACTCTTTGGAAGTTTTCCAGGGCAGACCTGTGCCTCTCCTGCAGGAATGGGGCTGCCCTGGAACCATCTGGGACCAGAGCACAGGGATGGAAACTTCCCAAAACTCCCACCCCAGCTTCAGTGCAGTGCAATTTGCAATCACAGCTCCCAAAACTTCAATCACAGCTCCCAAAACTTCAATCACAGCTCCCAAAACTTCAATCACAGCTCCCAAAACTTCAATCACAGCTCCCAAAACTTCCACCCCAGATTTAAGGCAGGACAATTTTCAATTTGCCTTTTGGGAATCTTGGTGGTGACGTGGGTGTTGGGATTGCTGTGGAACACAAGGAAAGAGAAGCAGCTCTAATGCCTCTCCTCCTGTTGATAAATGTTCTCTAGAAAACCAAATCTTGTGAAAAATATGATATAAATAACATCTGTCTCTAAAAAGACACGTAAATTCTGGCTGGATTCCTCAGGGTTTCCTTGCTGTTGTAAGTTTGTGGATGCTGAGCAGCCAGTGGGAGTTCTGGGAAAGGTCAGGGCCTGTGAGGGGAAGAGCAGTGAGGGGTAACACAACTAATCCCTGCTTTATCCAACCCTGCCTGCCTCCTGCAGGATCCATGAGCTCACAGCAGCTTTTCCTAAGTGTCCCAGAGACCTCCAGGACACAGCACACCTGTCACCAGCCCAGGGAGCTGAGGTAATGAGGAATTTCTGCTTCTACATCAGGAAATCTGGGCGACAAACACAAGGGCTGAGGAAACTGGGTATGAGGAGTAGCCAGAAAATGAGGTCTGTCCCCTGTCCCAGTGTCAGCCCAGCCATGTCACAGCTGTGCCAGCAATGGCACTGCCTTGGAAAATTCAGATTTCAACAGGAAAACGGAACTGTGGGAACATCTACCCAGGGGAGCTCCTGCCTGGTGCCTGGCTTGGCTCAATTCTGCCCCTGTTCTGCTTTGCTTACTCCCCAAACCTGTGTGCTGGTGTTTCTCCCAGTGTTTCCCTGTTTCACAAGTGTCTTTTTCCCTTCACATTTTAAAAACAAGCACAGTGGCACCTCTTGGCAGACTGGCAGAGATGAGAGCCCGTTCTTTATTAAAATCTGAGACTCAGTAATCTGTTACCTTAATTCCATCTATTACCTTCTACAGCATGATTTCTACCCAGRTTTAACTAAACATTGTCAGGCTGATAATATTCAGAAAAAAAAAAAGAAGAAAAGAAGTCCTGAATGCTGCATTAGGCCACATGCTTTATGATGAATCCCACTTTATGATAATACACCAAGGAGAAAATGAACTCCCAGCCTTGGCTGACAACATATTTGACAMAGAACAGTCTTAAAGTTTTACTCCTAAAGCGTTTGAGGAGTTTGGAGTCCTGTTTGTCCAGACAATGATGTGAGTTCCTGTCAGTTGGCCAACCTGGGACATCAGGGTTGGAGCACTCCAAGCTGCTCCTYGTGGGAGCTGGGGGTACAAAAAGGACTGAGATGGGTAAAACTGAACTCCTGGAGTGTGGAAATTGCACATCCTGAACCCAAACCCACATTTCCCAAGGGCCTTGCAGGTGCAGAAGCTCAACAGAGTTTCCCTTCACATCCAGCCACGTTTCCCAGCTCACCCAGGGCACCCCCGAGGTCCAGCCCACCCCTCTGCTCCCACCTGGCAGCACTGCATCTCTCTGACAGAATCTTTGGCACAGGTTCCATGTTTTATTGTCATAAAAGATGGTTAAAAAGTAGGCTCCCCTCCCACCCCAGCCCGTTACATATTCTAGTATAAATTGAAGTATTTTATGGCAAATCTCTTACTTTTTTGAGTATGTTTACATGCTGGAAAAAATTGTAATCAGTCTGCATGCAGCAACAGAGACATCATGCTTCTGGCATCATCATGCACATCTGACAGACAAAAAGTGCCTGTGGCTGCTAATGGGATCAAGGCAGGAGGGAAAAAAAAGGGAAATGCACCAACTACTATTTTACATGCTGTAACAAAACCAAAATATGCACAAAACATTATTTTCTGGTATTTGAGTTAATATCTTCTGGTAAGTTATAAGACAAAATATCAAAAATTTTTATCTAAGTGATAGGAGAGGAGAAGATTGCTTTAATTACAGTGTTCATCATTGCAAATAAAGTCTATTTCCTTCTCTGCAAGTAGTAAGCAGATGTGAAATGAAAGCCTGATTGAACCTTGTATAAAACCTGCAGGTAGCAATTATTATTTCATWATATTATTATTTAAAAGTATATCTACTTTAAAAAAAAAGAGATTATACCCTAAGCCAGTAACAATATTCAAAACCTAAAGTARAAATCAAAACAATAGCAAGAAAACATTTAGCTAAATCTAAATGGTGTCATTCAGAACAAGAACTTYCACAAATAAAGCACAAGTTGTTTTATAAAATTTTTATAATACTCTTTATGCTTGATATGATTATGTCAGTTATATAGAGCTGCTTATTATTAACCCTTATTATTAAGAGTTATTACTAAACATGCAAAATTCATTGCATGAAGCATATGTAAAACGTATTAAATTCCATTCYACCAATAAAACCAGTTTTAGGTGCTGCTTTTTTTCAGGCTTGATTATTCTACAGCCCAAAGTTTTCTGAATTAAAACTGATTATTTAAGACTAAATCTCACTTGATTTTCATGAGTTATTCTGGAGGAATCAGGAAGTCACTCGGGGCTGCATTTTTTCTTAATTTATTACAATGCTTTCTTAAATCTACTGCCCTACACTGCAGACTATAAATAAACACATGTAAATAAGATKTAAGGAATTACAGTTTTGTTTTCTATTCCAGGTTAATAAATTTCATAGTAAAATATTGTTATTAGAACCAGTTAACAGTAAACTTGAGGAGTGGTGTAAATTAAACCAACTGAACACACAATGGCACCCTGGATCACAGAATAATCTCATGGAGATTAAAAATTCACAAAAGTATTGTTAAAATTATTACTCTTATCATCATCATCATTATTATTATTATTCAAGACAGAATTTCACCCTTGAGTTTATCACATGCCACCCTTAGCACAAATCCTAGAGACGTGGCCACCACCCCAGCGTGTTTTATTTGGGATCTTACAGGATCACTTCTCCAAGCCTCAGGGTCTGATCTGATTTCATCCCCCCCTCCCACCCATTCCCAAGTATTTTTTTCCCTGCCATCATTTGCAAACACTTTCAGCAAGGTTTGTGCAATGCCTGCTGGAGCTGACCCCTCTCAGTGTCTGGATCTGCCCCTGGAGCCTCTGGGGAGGACAATCCCACATCCCAGCACCCACCCCCTCAAGGAATAAATACTCCAGGTGGCTTCTCCTTCAGACCACGGGTCAGGTGTTTTTCCAACACAACAGAGAGGAAAAGGGAGGGAAAGGACAGTGGGAAGTTACAAAATACAGAACGTACCAAACCAGGGCTACGCTTGGACAGGTTAGCGGCGACTCCTGGAAGAAGAAGTGGGCACTGGACACTAATTTATCTCCTGTTAAGACAACATCACTGCTGCAAAGCCCAAATCCTGACTAAGTGGCCCTTCCCTCATCTCACACCCTCTAACCCTACAACTTCCAGGCCCAAATGGAATCAACAAGGYGAAAGCCTAAAAATTGTAGGGTTACAGCTGCTCCCCACGGCGGGACTTGTTCTGCTGTTTTCATGCTACATTTTCTACAAGGGGGTGCACAAACTGGGGGTTGACGTAAGAGAACCCCTCGAAATCTGTTTGGTCTATGTTGGCAATGACCAGCTGGTCTGGAGGCGTCAGCACCGGCTGTCCTCGYGTGAAGAACTTGTCGAAGTTTTCAGCCCCTTTGCCGCACTGCAAGGAGAGAGAAAAGCACAAAAAAAGGCTGAAAAACGTTCAGAAACACAACAGCAGAGCTGTCAGGTTACATGCAAGGCTTTCCCTTGTTTCTTATGAATAGGGAAAGCCTGCTCATAAGGGAAAATTGGGGGGAAAATTCTCTTTTCAGGTATTTCGACACAAAATCCCAGACAAACAGTGAAGTTTTCATAGCTGAATCCTGATAAGAAGCAGCCAGAAAGGTTTCCATCCATCAGCATGGGGTGATGAGATAAAGAGGCTTAAATATTCAGCATTACTGGGATACAAAAGGAGAAAGGAAATATTTYTGTAAACACATGTTGGCAAGAGATACTTTCTTTGTCAAGTAATTTCATTCTTTTTAAAAGCTTTACAACACAAAATTAACTTTTTCGTGTTAGTCTGTGTTTCCTTTATGATCTGCAAAAAGCTTAATGCAATTCATTTATGTGCTTTCAGYCTTCACTGACCAGGCTATAAACTCTATAAATTCATAACTGACAGCAGGGCCTCAGTCCCTGGCATGGCAGCAGGGCTGGGCAGGGAGCACATCCCAGGAAAGGTCCTGGTTCCAAAACTTGCTGTCACAGGTTTTCTCCTTTAYTTTCCTAAGAGACTCATTTCTGGGCAAAGTCCAGCCCAGAAAGGGGTTAAATACAGCCACAGCCTGAGCACAACTCCTTCAGAACAGAAAACAAAACACACCAGGTTTGTAGAAAGAAGARTTTTGAGGAATGCAGAAAAGACTGGATAAGCAGGAAGATCAGGCATGCTAAAAAATAGAAAGGTGGTACCAGAATGAAATCRGCTTGTGTGCAAGGAAAAAAAGAATATTTGAGGAAAATTGAATAGAGGAGAGGTGAGGAGGAAATTGGTAAATGTGCTCATCTGAAAACTACTGGAACAGAACTTCAGGCAAAGCAGGTGTGGGATAAAGGCAGGGAATGTTTCTTCCCTTTGTTCCTGACCCTTTCCTCTCTATCCATCCCTTCAACATCCCTGCATGTGGATACAAAAGGTAGAATGACTTTATTATCTCCAGACTCAGAGGACAACTTGGAAAGGGCAGAATATGGCTCATACAATACACCCATATTAAATATTGATTTTTTTCTGAATTAATGCAACACGAGTAAATCTGTGCATTTGCTGGAGGATGCACTGGAGAGGATTCACTGAGGGGATTCAGAGTGACAGGTCTGGATGTGTTCAACACATAAGCATCATCCTACAACAAAATTATGCTGTTTTCTTTCTTTTTAAAAATGTTTCTCTCTTCTTTTTCTCAGCAAGTGGAAAGTATTCAAACAAGCTGGACACTGAAACCAAAGTTCCTGAGACCAGCAGGTCTCTCACTATTGCTTATGCCAGTAGAGGCTAAGAAATAAATCACATGAAATATGGGTATATTTTGGGTGCAACCAAAATATAAAATATATATATAATATAAACAAAAAATATAAAACAAAATATAAATAAAAAATATAAAAATTTTTAAACAGATTTGTATCTTCAATGATGTATTTGTCTTGACATTAAAGAGCAGCACTGCTGTTGTGAACCTTAAGGCAGCATTAGAGTACAACTGGAATTGCAGGACTCCTCAAACCCCTAAAGTTGGAAATGCAAGTCAAATGTCCTTCTTGTTAAATAATCAGTCTGTGCTTACAACCTGTGAAATGTCAGTTGGGAAGAGAACATGTTATTGACAGCACCCARCTGCTGACCCAGAATGTGCAGCTCTGTGTTTGAGTAAGGATTGTGGAAGCACAGCAGGATTATTCCTGCAGAAGGAATAGCCTAGAGAAGATGCACCTACAAAGGTTTCCCAAAAAAAAAATCACCCCAAACAAAGCCTATAAATACATCCATATCTTCAAACAGATTAAGGGTTGTGTGTTTTTTGCTTTCTAAAATTAATACCCAGCCCTGGAGGGATTTAAAACGTGTGCAGATGTGGTGTTTAGGGACATGGGTTAGCAATTCTGGGATAATGGCTGGAACTCCATGATTTTAAAGTTCTGTTCCAACCTGAACGATTCTATAATTGTATGATACTGATATAAACAGAATCAGCAAGCATCATAAATGAGTTGTGCACAGGGTATGTAAATACTGGACTGGATTTGAAGCTATTTTTGCCTGGCAGAGTTGGGCTCTATGTGAATCCACCCCGGTGTGTTTTAACAGCAGCCTCTGCAAACAAACCAGGTCATGATAACCAGGGAGACAGAGCACCCTGCTCTGAGGAGGAGCCAGGAGCTGCCAGGAAGCTCTGATGGARCCACACCACACTTCAAGCTTTTAGCACCTTCCTGCTGGTGTCACTTTTAACTCCAAGGAGAGTCCAAGCACTCAGCTCCTGAGCTGACAGAACTTACAGATGTGAAGGTAGATCTGCTTTAGGTCAGCTTTACCTTTGACTTGAGAAGCATGTCATAAAAATGTTCCATCAAATATGCTCTAAGAGCTCCCCTTTGCACAGGCAGCTCTGGGGATGGGCTGGGCTGGAAGCACCAAAGTTCTTCACTTGTTTACACCCTTCCCTGTGTGCAAAATCCACACCATAGCAAAAAGGTATTTCCTTTAATAATAAACACCCTTCTCTGCTGCAGCTCTCCTGTTACTGCAAAAAATAATTTGTATGAAAAAAAGTGAAGAATAATTCAGGTATTGGCATCCCTCTGTTCATTAGTTAGTGATACCTCACTGGTGTGCCTGTATTGGCAAATAAATCAGTGTAAAGAGCAGTCACCTACACCTGAAGTGCTAAAGGCAGCCAGGATTCTCAGCTGAAAAATAAAAGGTTTAGAGAAGAAAGGTTCAATGTTAGGACATAACAATTTACAGCTGTTCCTTGAAGCCTGTGTTCTTGTGTGCAAACTCTTCTCTTTGCCTGTCAGCAAAGCACAGAACATGCTGAAAGAAATTCTGGCTCAACAAGCAAAGCTCTTCCAATTCTRTTTTCCCAACAGCTCTCAGGGTAAGGACATCTTTCCACTTGCTTGGATTTCTAAAATGTTCCTGTAGATACATGTGTGCAAGCCAGTAACAAACATGGAAAATAAACCAGGGATTAATCTTGCAAACAGAGCAGACATCAGTGTAGGGTGGGGAATAAAACCCCCCGTGCTGGGCAGCCAAGCATGGAGGAAATTCACCCCTCTAACCCAAATCCCTCAGTCAGATCCCAGCTTCAGCTGCTGCTCAGAGGAGACAGTTATTAACCACATTCATTGCCAGTCTCCAGTGGCTGGTGTGGCTGTGCCCCTTTTCCCAGTTCCCAGCTCCCCACGTGGTGTGTGACACCAGCAGGGCTCACACACTGCCAGCCTTTGTYTGCAAGGCACAAACTCCCCAGGTCACAGCACACAGAACAGAACAGGCTCACAGACAGCTCTGCCCTTATCAAAGTGCCTGTTTGAGCTGTGCCCCAGATCTGCAGTCCCASCCAGGGCWGCAGGCACAGTGAGGGAAGGAGYTGGCASCTCACTCACCACTTTAGGTTTGAAAGGTGGCTGAATCTCYCTGTTCTCCAGTTTCTCCCAGTCAATTCTCCTGAAGAAAGCGTGTTCCCTGATGTCTCTCTCACCTTCCAGGCCACAGCCAAGGCGTTTTGCAGGATGTTTAGTCATCAGCTGTTGGGAGGAAAACACCAAAGGATTCATTTTAATGCTGGAAGGAAAGTGAGAGCAACTTTCCCCCACTAGCAATGCTCTTGGCTCCTCTCCTGAAGATACACACTACTAACAAAATAGTTTTGAAAAGCTACAATAAATTTTTGGAAGAATTTTCTTCTTTGATCACTGGAGACAGCAAATCAGCAGCAGAATTAGGGGCTGCACTGGGGGAAGTTTTCCCACTGGGCAGAGGTTGCAGCTGGAGGTGCAGGTGGTGCCCAGGACATGCTGCCATCCCTGCTGGCTCACAATTCCCTCCTGAATTTCACCTCCAATCCCTCAGTTCAATCTTACAGCTCTCCAGAACAGCTCCTGCACTAACTCAACAATCAATTAAACATCATAAATCCCAATGCACTAAAGCTCCATGAAGTACAGCCCCCCCACACTCCCATTTCATTTTTCTGGAGCTTGTTCAAGACATCTCATTACAGAGACTCCAATTCTTTGGCACCCAGCTGACAACATCTAATCTGTGTTTCCTCCCTTGCATTCTTACTGACATCCTGGTCAATACTATACCCAGTTGTAGAGATTAAACAGACCTGGGGAAAAAAAAMCAGCCCCAAATCCACCAGCCTGGTGTGCTCAGGAATGTGCTCCCTAATTAACAAGTTCCTCAGCATTTTCCAGTGGGTGTGTACATTGGCAATGGTGCAATGTAGCCCTAAACTCTCAGTTCCAGTTTTGTGGGGACTTTTTGAAGCTCTTTCACAAATTATGTGTGATTAATGTACTGCTGGGAGTGGTGCCTCAACAGATCTTCTGAAAACCTCAGTACCACTTTAGTCTCCTTCCAAATGTTGAGTTGATCTGATTCCAATTTTGAACCTAAARTAAAAGTGACTCCAAGCAGGTTTGGGACTGGTTGTGCACTGGGCAGGAATCAAATCCTTCTTCAAGATGAACAGCAATGTTCCCATTTTTGTTACTTTTTCCAAACCCCTTGCTTTAACAGTAGGTGATAAAAGAAAATTGGAGTATTGATTCCAGTRGTTTTAATTCTTTCCAAAGTTGCTGCATTTACCAAAACCAACAAACTCTCAATCAGTGGAATGGAAGTCAAGCAGACAAATCAATTCCAAGAGCAGAGTGGGCACGTCTGTCTTGCCCAGTGGTGCCCAGAACTGGGATTGCTGAGCTACCAGGGGTCACAAACTTTCTCATATTGACTTCTTAGCTCAGGAAAAATTCCCACTGAAACCTGAGATTGATTTGTCACTTTAATGCAGATTTAGAACATGTCAGTGTCACAGAGACTCGCTCAAAATCTCAAGGTGCAGGGTAATTTTAGCTTTCTGCCCTCCTTTGACATGAGCACCCAGAGAGCAGCAAACAGGAGCTGAAAGCAGGGCAATTACATCAGGTTCAGACTGTGCTGTTTGAATGTGTGATTTTCACAACAAGGCAACAATCTGAATGTACTTTACAAAAATACATCATGTTTATTTTTTGTTGGCCAGCACATCTACACTGGGATAAGCTCCAAAATKTGCACGGTCTTTCATTTTTACCTTCTTGTTCTAAACACCTTTTCTTTTCCKTGGTGGTTTTCTTTAATGGACTAATATCCAGCTCACATTTAATACTTCATAAATATAAAAGGATAGGAAGAATGTAAATACCAAATTAACAAAGTGCAGTGGTGTTTTATCAGTGTAAGTCAGACATCAAATAACCCATTACAGGTGGTGGAYTGGAAAAGCTGCAGACTGATGGTGCTCTGGAGAATCACATGGAATCAAAGGAAAGTCAAATTAATTCTTTTTTCCTAAGCTAATCCCCTGAAGCCAAATCTATTATTTTCCTCAAAAGTAAAAAAAAAATTAATTTAGTATCCAAGACCAATTTTAGGCCACACAGGCACCACTGGGTCAGAATTCCCCACTATTTCCTTGCATTTATGCTMAAGATTTTCACACAAGCTCATCTTCACCTACACTTAAAAATAATTCTCCTGAACTCCTGTGCTCTGATCCTGCCATTCAGGGCTGAGGACTCACTGGAGGAACTCCAGCCCAGCTGAGGAATCTCACCCTGCAAAATCAGGGCTGTGAGGCAAAGGTGGGGACACTCTTCACACCATGGTCCTGTTTRTACATTCTGCTCTGGGCTTGGCAACTGCTCATCCTGACATTTGTTCTTCCCATAAAACAAGCAGCAAGAGCCCAGCACTTCCCAGTGACACCAAGTGACACCACAGCCCAGCACTGCCTGACTGAAGYTGACTTTTAAACACTACAGTGCTGTGTCAGAGGCAGGCAAAGGCAGCTACTCACAGGGATTGCCAAAAAGGAACTTAATGATAAATAACRTTTTATCTCACCCCCTTGCAGATGGAGACAGCTTCTTTGGACAGAGATTTTGGGTAGGAAACATTGTGCTCCATTATGGACTGGAATAGTTCATCTTCATCTTCCCCATCAAATGGAGGCTGTTGAAAATAAATCACAAGTGAGGAACTTACTGAGTTTTCCTTTTCATGCTTTTAAATTCTCCACTTTTTATGAAATAGCATGACAACACCATGCCCAAAGAGATCCATATACAGCAGTGCTCCTTGTCCAGAACATCCCCCAAATCTGCAGCCTGGAMATCTGCTGACCCAGAAATTCAGTTTTTGACAGCCTCAGATCAAAATCAAGGAGAAATGTTCATTTCTGTCCCCAGAATGGCAGCCAGGTTAATGAAATGTGTGCAGGATTATCTTTGTGATCAGCTTCAATCAGTTTTTAAAGCTACTGTGCACCAGGCAGGCAAAATACTTCAAAGGGTGAAGTCTGGAGAATAACTTTCAACCCTGTGCTAAGGTATCTCCATTCCTCACTTAATTCCAGTTAAGCTCCAGTTTGTTTTATGTCCTGGCTGTAGATTCTGCTTCTGAGACTATCACAAGAAATGCACTATATTTGAAAATACAGGGGCAGGAAAGTTCCCATGGATAAATCCCCAGGACCCAGCTAACATAAATCTCCTTCCCTCCACAGCATTTAGATGGCCAATATTTGCAATTCAGCCTGCAAATGTTAACAGCTGCAATTGCTACACRTTAAAACTTTTAAAATTGGAATTTCAGAGAAACTCCTGAAGGCATTTGTTACAAATGCATGTYTCAAGCTTGGGAAATGCCTGCCTTTACCTGACACTCACCAAAATCCAATTGCAGGAATTGTTTTCAGCTCAACACTGACAGAATTCCTTAAAGTTGGTGCTGATCTGCCATTTCTTGCAGCACAGTGCTGCTTCCCCACCCCAGTGCCTCAGAGAGCAGCCTCTCATTACCAGTGCAGAATGAGGGGTCTGTAACTGAGCACATTCTACCCCCAGGACATCCAGCACAAAACCTGCATTCTTGGGGCTTAACTGCAATGCAGAGCTTAYACACACACTCTTATTATGCTTCCCTGTGGTTTCAAACTCCTAAATGGTATTTCTTCCACTTGACATGCATTTTCCTGCTCAAGTGTCTCCCTTTCAATTCTGAAGATGGCTATTTATAACATTATTGCAGTACAAAGGAGCCAGATTCAAAGGCAGAGCTTGATTATGTGGGTGCAACATAAAGAGCTTAAAGCCTAAATACATTCTCAGTTGAGTCAGCCAGGAGTACAAGGAGATAACAGCAGAATGAAAGGCTTCAATCTYATCCTGTAATGGTCTAAACCTTTAGGGAGCCTTGAAACAGAGCAGCCTTGGAGGGCAGGAGGTCACAGGAGGGGGAATCTTACCTGGCCAGCCAACATCTCATAGAGCAGCACACCATAGGCCCACCAATCCACAGACTTCCCATAGGGCTGGTAAGCAATAATCTGCAGAATCACAAAAAAAACCAAAGGGAAAACCCCTGTGTTAACCATCCCTCAGCCCTGTGGCATATCAGGGACATGTGTGACATGCAGAGAAGGACAGAGTTCCTTGGCAAAGGCCAGAAAGACAATCCTGTAATCTCACTCCAGCTAATMASRGYTTCAGTGGGAGTTGGATTGTTTGGMAAGTGTGAGTCTAAACCCACCCACACCCCTGGCACCCTGATATTGTGGAAAATGCAGCTCTCAGGAGTTCWTGGGATGAGGGCAAAGGAGGAAGTRCAGCAGCACATGGAGGAGACAAGGCAATACATTATCCARCYRTTYRTRTCAAAGTTTGAAATMATGAGGTTCACYTMATTTACAGCTGTTATGGGCTYATGGGATATCAATAATTAGACATTTCTTTTCCATACTTAYATTTTTGTTCTGCTGTAAAAGGAATGAAAATTCAGGAAAAGAGAGAAACTCCACAAATCCAGTCAAGTTTTCCCAAGCCACATGATTGTGATGCTCAGTACGAAATATCAGCTACACCAAAAAGGAAGGGGGTTCTGCTGTTCAGACCAATGGAAATGCCAAGTGTTTTCCATGCTCTGGGTTCAGTCTGACTCACAGAGCAGTACAAACTGAGCTCTGACACAAGGAAAGGCTGCAAGTGCCAGCAGCACCCAGATCCCCTCCTGCACCATCCTCTTTAACAGAGGCCTCCTCAGAGATCAGGGCTCATTTATTTAACAGCTGCATTTGGGGATGGTGTGGAGGAGTTTGGAGCTGCAGGGGTTCCTCAGATCCCTTCCTAAATAACTGTGAGGGGATGCTGTGGATTGTGAAGGGCTGCTGTGAATTGTGAGGGGGTGCAGGACATCCCAGACCCTGCCCATCCCCACTGCAGGCAGCATCAGAGCCTTTGACTCCAATGTCTCCTCTCCCCTGGAATGAGCAGGGAACTGAGGCAGTCAGAGCTCTAGAGGGGCTTGCAYTTCATTTTCCTGTCTGCTTGTGTTTTTATTCTTTGGGAAATCAATTGCCCAGTCAAGTACACATCACAAATCCTAAATTTTTTAGTTGTCTGAAGGAGAAGTTGAACTGCCAAGTCCCACAGTAGCTCAGGAAAATAGTGAGTCACCAGTGCAATAAAGCAGGACTGCCTGGCTACTGAGTGAAATTATGGTCTCTGTGTGGGTATATGTCCTTGCAGCACACAACTTAAAAATTACTGCAATGTTTCTAACCAGAGGATTTCAAAATCAATTGTGCTTTGGAATATATTAGACAGCCAGAGATAATAACAAGATTCTCATCTGGAAGGCCCTACATAAAGGCAGTCTRTATTAGTTGTCTCTCAGCAGTAATATGGGCTTAAAAATATATATTTGGGACATTTGTTTCATCTTATAGCAGCTGACATACTTGGTTACTCTCCCTTCCATTTCCATCACCACAAAGTTCCTGCTGGAATCAATATTGCCTTTTGAAACACCAAACACTTTCAAACTTTCATGCAGGAAAAAYACTGGCATTTCCACACAGAAGATGACAAAACATTTCATCCTCAGTYCTCCTCTGAAAAAGCCTCCCTGCCTTATGGAAAAGAATATTTTATATAAAAAAGAGGATGTTTTTCAGGTCATTGATTTGTATGGGCAGAACATTTTGTACCAGGTATGTGGCTTTTTGGGAGGAACAGTTCCTTTCAATTAGCAAATGAGAAAAGGATGGATCCACAGCAGTGAGAAAGGAAATGCTGCCACACTGCCAAGGCTGTGCACCTGGCAGCCAGGTCTGRGCAGGAGCAGGAGCCCACTTCTGTYCCTGCTGTGATGAGTTTGATGGGATTACTGRGAGGAGGAAATCCCTGGAATGCTGCAATGTCCTMCAGTGAAAGCTCTACCAAAGCACAGACTCAATGATCTGATTTTCATCCAGCAAGGGCTGAGTCAAGGCTGGGTTGTTCTCTGAACAGCACCTCCCATCAGGAAATGCAGCCTCCCCTATGRAATCTGCCTTCAGGAGGGAACATCAAACACAATCATCAGGAGAGGCAGAATTAACATGGAAAAAGYTCCAGTGGATGGTCAGAATCACAACATTTCTGCTGTTGGATGCCACATCTGATGGACAGAGCCACACCCCCCTCACCTGAGCCAGTCTGTGATGGAAAAGTGGGAACTGAGACACAAATTCAGCCAGCAAGGCTGGAAAAGCCCCACTGCAAACAGTGACAACACCTTTTTCATGGAATGATCTCCATGTAGGAGAGGGAGGTGCTGTCACTGCTGTACACGGGGAGTTCTCTTCCTTTAATCCCAGCTAAACCCACCCAGTTTGAATCACAGCCTGACCCTGGTGAGGCTGGGGCACCAGGGAAAGCCAGAGCACCTGTTTGTGTGGAACCTGTGCACAAACTCCTCATACTGGGAGCTGCTCACAGCATTAACTGGGAGCTGCAAACCAGAGGGAAGAATGCTCACTTCAGTGGAGGAATTTCATGTGGGAGGAAGCAGATGAGCCTTCAATGYACAGTCAAACATGCACTGGTATGAAGTCAGCAAGATCTAAACGTTGTATTTTCAGTAGTTCCCTCCTCATCACCCTCAGAATTCACTGTGTGTCACCTCCCAGCTGCTGCACTCAAAGCCACCCCTGCCTGCCTTGCAGCAGCTGCCAAAGCCATTCTGTCTGCAGGCACAAATTTGGGTATCTCCTAGAGCAACTGGGGGAATGTGAACAAATCCTGCTGGCTCCCCACAGAGTGCAGAGCAGCCCCAGAGCACTGAGGCAGTTCCTGTCCCTAAAAATGAAGACCTGCACCCTCCTCCACCTATGACTCCTGATTTTCACTGACCAGGCAGTGGAAAGCTGATGGGATCCTTCTCTTCCCCTCCTTCTCCATCATTAATTTAAATGATTGCCCTTTTCATGTCCTTTTGCATTTCAAATGTCCCATTTCACCCAGCTATTGCCATGCATTAAGAGCTCTGCCTTTCCAGGTTCTGTGGATTTGAGCACTCAGAAAGAGCTCAGGAATTTCTCTCATCAAGCAAAATTGGCAGGAGTTGCTTTTTTTTCTTTTTTTCTCTATTTTGCCTCCAAGGAAGGCACAGTTAAGAGCAGGACACAGAGATTAATATCAGCAATTTGTAGGAATGTTTAGATCATTGCAGCCAGTAGCCAGTTGGGATGAAAAGATTACATCCCAGAGGCAAGAGGAAATCTTTTGTGAGCATATATGATGTCTGCTGGAAAAGTTAAAACYCAGTTATTAAAAGAAATAAATATTACCAGCACAAGAAACAGTCAAATGCACTTTCCAAACCTTTTTGCCTCCCACAATCCTGGTAAATTCAAGGTTGGAACCAAATGTTTTAAGGCTGTGAGAGGGAAGAGAAGGGAAATGGAGTTTCTAATTTAAATTCCTCTGAAATTCAAAATCAGCACTGTGGCTGCTGCAGGGATGCTGAWGGTGGGGTTCTGTGCTGGCAGAATCCCTTCCCCCTAATCCTCYTGACATCCATCTCCTCCTGTCTCTCTTGACTGGTCAAGGAAACACAAAGTGCTAATTGATTTCACAGCTATTTTCCCACTCTGACCATAAATATTTAAGTTCAGCACATCAGGAAATAGTCTGTAMAAGATAACCACTTTGTGCCTGAGAGAAGCTGTCAGCCCTGGGATCCCAGCAGTTTAACCTCTGCACTTGCCTCAAATTGCAGAGCGTAGGAGAATTAGCAATAATTCCAGCCCATTATACACCCAGGTAAGAGCAAATGGCAGCTTTGCCACTCAGGAAAAAAGGAAAACATCATTTTGCAGCACACCAAGCTGGGGGTTTCACTTTGCTGAAGGCAGCACTGCATTCCCCTGCTCCTCCATGCAAAGCTGGGGCAGGGGACACCAGCTGGGCTGGCCCTGCAGGGTCCTGGCAGCTGTGTGCTCTCTGATCCATCTGTGGGCAGGTCCTGCAGAGCCAGCGTGGGCTCCCCACCACAGTCACCACATCCTTCCCCAGATGCTGCTGAAAAGAGCTCATTCTCCAGGTTTGAGWGCAGCCCACTCACAGGATTCCACTCCAGATACCTTCAAGAGTTTATTTCGATTTGGCTCCTTTATCTGCACCCAGCAGGGAATGGGTGCAAATGAATTCTCATTAAAATCTATGAAGGATTTACAAATTTTAGCCCATGGAAACAYGGGCTGAAACACCCCTGCAAGCAAAACAGGAACCTTCCTTTGAAGTTTACCACAGAACTACTTAGCAACCTGTCAGTCACAATAATKTCTTCAGAGACAAAAGAAAATCAGCCAAGTAAACAAAATAAAATATGTTTGTAAGATAGCAGACTGATTTTCTCTCACTTACTGGCTGTTTTGGTAAAAGGTTTATTTCTTTATATGAAATTTCCAAATAAAGTAAAATAATTTGCTCCAGCATTGACCCAGACTGAGCATTCTGGTATTGACAAAATGTTCTTTGGCATCAACTGGCACAAGACAATTGCCACAGAAAGGACACTTTAATTTGTAATATTGGCTTCATTTATGTTTTGACAGAAGAAAATGAAATACCACTCTGGTTGTTCTGATATCCTGCTGCAAGCMACAGCAAATGGTGAAAAAACAAGGGAGTATAATGCACAATATTTCACTCTGAAGAGCATGAATTAGCAACCGTGAAAAAAAAAAGCAAACTATTTTTCATTCCAATTTCCCAGAGATGACAAAATTCACCTTAGACACTAATTTACTTGTCCATGTATAAATCTCCCTTATTCCAGCAAACATTCAATTACAGCCAGAAATGCTCCAGCCAGAGCTGCCTCTTGCTCAGCACCCAGTGAACAACTGAGCCTCTTGGATCAGTATCCAGCCCCTTGCATCAAATCTGCTGCCAAACAAATCAAGACTCTTGAAAGCTCAGTGTGCACAAAGACCAGATTTTAATATTCATATATTTGAATTATATCCAAATCACCACATGTGCTTGTTTTCAATTCTTCAGAMCCTCAGCTATGGAAACACAAATCATATCCAGACTCCAAGTCTTTACACTGAGCTCACATTCATCCCAGTGCCTGRAAGCACAGCTCAGCATCACATTTTCATTTCACACCCACTGCTCTTGGGTCAGGCTTCAGTGTCATTTTCAGTGCCTTGAAAGCTGCACAGGAATGGCCAAGTCATGGAAAACTCAAGGCAAATTCTGGATTTATTACAACAGCTCCACAAATCTCTCAGCCTTTGGAAGAGGCCTCCAAGGACAGGAGCTTTCCTGAGGTGAAGAGCAGCAACCCAAGGCACCTGTGCAGCTCTTGCAGGACATGGCCTGGAGAAGACCACAGTGGTTTTACAGAGAGGTCAGCAAAATGCTTCAAGACCTCACGAGTCCCTTCCCAAAAACCAGAGAGTGGTTTGTTATTTCCTGAAGATGCCAAATAATCCTTTAAATAAATGTGTGCTGGCAGCTGGGTGAACCTATGGGGGAGCAGATGAAAGCAGCATTGTTTGCTCCCAGTGAAATATTTGCTGGTCTCAGCAATGGTGTCTGTATAACTTCACAAATTGCAAAGTTYAGTATAATAATATTTCCAGGCTGCAAATTTAAGATCAGAAGTTGGTGAGCCTGGTTTTTTGAAAGCTTTTGGTTAATGAACAAAATTTGATGTCATAAAAAGTCAGTTTTTCAATTAACTGTGTATTTCTTAGAACAGTGAAGTCTTATTGATTGCATTGCACTCATTCACAAATATATCCAATATACCTGCAGARGTTAAATGGTGCCATCCATGGAGAATCTGGAGTTTGAGCCATCCCAACCCAGTGGTACAAAATGTGGAGGGACAATTTTCCTTTCAGACTGAAAGGTTCTTGAAAGGGTCAGTATTTACCTCTGGTGCAATGTAGTCTGGAGTGCCACAGAAGGTCCTGGTTGTYACTCCATCCAACATGTGCTCCTTGCACATTCCAAAGTCAGCAATCTTAATGTGTCCTTCTGAATCCAGCATCACATTATCCAATTTCAGATCCCTGAGAAGAATCACAGTAATTGAAGGTTAATGTTTGGTATCAGCTTATTCTGAATAAGGAATATTCAGCAGCTCTTTGTGGGGGGAGGTCCAGGGTGCACTGTAGGTCTGGCTCAGTCTGGAGGGAGCTGGGCAGACATCTAAGAATGACCTTAAAATCCTGAAATGGGTTGGAAATGACCTCAAAGCCCATCCCATCCTACCCCTGCCATGGCAGGGACACCTCCCACTGTCCCAGGCTGCTCCCAGCCCCTTCCAGCCTGGCCTTGGGCACTGCCAGGGGTCCAGGGGCAGCCCCAGCTGCTCTGGGCTGACAGGGAATGAAGAGGTGCCTGTGTCTGACCCCTCACCTGAGACTTCTGAATGTGTAATATTATTAAAGAGCACACAGAAACACAAAACATAAAGTTTTCTATTTTCAGGAGGTTCTGTTTGAGCACAGGTGTCAGAAAGCTCAGGTTAAACAAGGCTTGGGTTTCCACCTCACCAGCAGCAACACAACAAAAAGAGCTCTACACTGATGGCTTTCTGTTTTAAAAATAGACTGAGATGTTAGAGAAAGTGAGCATTTAGAGATTTTAAAAATAGYTCAGAAATGACTTCTGTCAGATCATACTCACCTATAAACAATCCCTCTGTTATGGAGAAAGAATAACCCAATTGAGATCTCAGCTGCATAGAACCTGTGTGGGGGGAAAAGAAAATCAACACATTTCTTATTGCCTCGTGATTTTCTTCTGGCAAAGTAAACTGGAGATGAATCATGGTAAAGGATGGTAATATAGCAGCAYATGAAATATGTAATTTATAGTGTATATATACAGGTGACACAAAAGATMTATCACTTCAGCAGGATGTTACCAGATACATTTTGAGAATTTGATGAGAAAATAATGCAGAATCTGAAACAAAATTTGGAAAACAGCTCCCTGGACCACAAAAAGTGGTGCAGCTGGAGCACAGCTTTTTTTTTTGCATTAATTCTGCTGCAAAGGTCCTTATCTCTAATCACAGCCTGATGAATTCAGGATGCAGCTCAATGTACATTGCAATTCACATGGCATGAAATAATCTGCAGAAATAGTGTTCCTTTCTACAGCCTGTTAATGGATTAATTACACGCAGCTAATTAAAATGATTACCACATAAAATATAATTGCTGAATGCAGTTAAGAGGTATGGAATACTGGTGGTTTGAARCTGGTTGCTGTGGAACTGAGGATTATTTAAAGAGGAGATTAATTTTTAGGCTCAGCACAAGGGAGAGGAAGCAGCTGAGCTGTGCAGCACTGGATCAGAGGTGTTTGTGAGCACGTGAGGAGATGCAGCACAGGCAGAAGCTGTCATGGAGCAGCACAGATTCTGCAAAGTGTTGGCAAATTGCATTAGCTGGGAGACAAGGATGCTCTGGCACCACCTTGGTTTGATTCAGCAAACTGTTGAAATGTTTGTCTGCAAGTGAAACACTTCTGTTTAGGAGGCCTCTTGTTTAAACCAGCTCTGATTGCTTAAATCAAAATGAGAAATTATTTCAACGGAATGCTTAGAGCAGTTGGTCACCCTTGATTTTAGAGTTTCATTAGTAAATGATTTATGGAACACTTACAAGTGGTGATGAGGTATTACAAGGATGGCTAAAGTGGTACTGATGGAGCTCTTCACTCTTAAATATGCTACAGATCATTTTCAGTTGCTCACTGATGTGCCAGATGTACAATTACCTGAAAAGACTCATGTAGATAAACAACTCCTAATTCCTTATTAGCTCCTCACAAATACATCACAGAAATTCTTCCAAGCTATACACTGAATTTACCTTTTATAAACTGTAATTTRTATTACAGGGCTGAGTTTATTTGTACTGCCTTTCTCTGTAGCACTAATTCAGACTGAAGTGTTCTACTCACTGTTTTTTTTTTTTAATATTTGCCTTTAAAAGCAACATCAGAATATGAAGAAACAYCTCAAATTTCCTGCTGCCCTGCTTAAATTCTTGTCACTTTTCAAGTAAGCCTCTCCTGCCTTTGTTTGTGCTGTATTTYTCAATAAAGGCACAGCTACCTTTGGCCTGTGTGTTCAAACAACACTTTTAACACAAAGTTCAGCTTTTGGCCCTTAAAAACAAACAAAGGCCAGGCTGGACTTCATCCTGAGCTTGGGAAGAGAAGAAACCAAACCCTCCTGCAGTGTAAAATCAAGATGATGATGATGATATGATTTAAATACAGGAACACTCACACTGCTTGTGGCTCCTTGAACTTTCCTACTTGCTGGATGTGATACATGAGATCCCCACCATTGACATACTCCATCACAAAATACAGCCGGTCCTAGGACAAAGGATTAGGCACAAAAATACATCAGAGACARTATTAGATACTCATTGATCAGCCAAAAAGAAAAAAAAATCACTAGCATGTTATTAAAAAGCTTTTAGGATTATTAGGACTGGGAAAAAAAAATCATAGATCAGGAAATGGAAGCAGAATGTTTTGTTCAACCTTCAAGAGGAAATGATTGATGAGATCTGTCTAGTTCTGCCAATTTTAGTGCCATGTTTTACAGATTATTTGTGTTCAACAGTTTCAAGGATTATACAAATATAGCTCAGTCTGGAAAACCTGTCTTTAAAATCAATGAAAAAAAAAAATCAAAGATGGTCAAAAATTCCAAATTGCTTTGAGGCTATTTCTGATTGTTCTCAAGTTTTCCTTTGGAAGAGGGTGTGGATGTGGCACTTTAGGACATGGTTTCATGGGGAATGTGGGCTGATGGGTGGATTTGGTGATCTTAAAGGACTTTCCCAGCCTCAGAAATTCCATGATTCCGTATCAATGGAATTGAGGCTGGCACAGTGGCACTGTGCCATCAGATCCATCCTCAAATGTGTCACAGGGAGATGYTTTGCAATGTGATATCCACTTCACAGATTTATAAGGRRAGAAAAAAAACCAAAACCCCTCAGTGTCACCCAGAAATGACAGGAAACTGAATTAAATCCACTGACACTGATTCATGACTAATAACCCCACAGTATAATAACAGCCATTAAGACTTTTCAAGTACTRTCCTYAAGCTTTAGAAGTATTTGGGAACCTTTGGGAATCTGRTCTTTGTAGGAAAGAAATGGATTTTTTGAATTAATATGATTTTGTAGAAGTTATTTATTGTTTACAGTAAGTGATAGTTATAGGTTTTTGTATAATATAGAAACACACACACACATTGTTTGATTGGTTCTTTAGCTTGTTTGTAAGACTGGTTAGTACTCATAGGGCATTTAATTAGCTAGAGTTCATTTTTATGTGGAGTTTAGCTTTTATTTAAAGTTTGTATTTTTGGTGAATAGCTTTCTTAAGTTTCTCAGTCTGTTTTTTAAGTTTTTCAGTCTTGTTTTCGTCTTGTTTTTGCTGCAGTGGTTTTGGTGGATTCCTGGGCCTGGCTAACAAGCTGTAGGTGCTCAGATAACATCACAGGGAGTTTGGATGGTACAGAGAACAGCTTAACTTAACAAGTAAATACATTGCTGCAGGTCTTGAGGCTCTGACTTAGCAAAGCACGTGTAATTACACTCAGGAAYTGCCATGCTGGCCTGCTCAAATGACTGCATGAAGCAAAATCTTTAAAATTGTTTTTCATATTTAAGATAGAAGGGATAATTCCATGTGGGATTTCTTCAGCATTTTCTAAGTGCAGAGGCTTAATARTAACATTTATTACCATCCATGGGTTGGAGGATAATAAATGTGACTGGAGTGATGAAATCCATGAGCATGCAGCCTGGGAAACATCAGGAGGGGCAAGGGAGGCAGAGCTCACTCACAACTGTCTGGAAACAGGAGTGGAGCTGTGTCAGGAATGGGGGCTTGTCCTGCAGAGCCAGCACTCGCTTCTCAACCATGGTGCACTCCACATCATCATCCTGGATCACCACGTCCTTCTTGAGGATTTTGATTGCATAGAGCTCCTCTGTGCCCTTCCTGTCTGCCAGCATCACCTGCAGGGCAGAGAAAGAGCAGTGTGAAAATCCCCCAGGCCAGGCAGGGAAGGACACTCACATTCAGGGAGATGGCAAGCCAGCTTTTCCTTTAATTTGTACAGACAAATTGGATCAAAACTCCAAACCCATGATCACTGCACATTTCAGACAGCCCTTGTCCAAACCTGCTGCTTGATTGCAGACTTGTTGCTGAGGGCTGATAAAATGTTAAGTCCCAGGAGACTTCTTCAGTAAAGGGCACTTTATCACCTGAGTTTTGTTCAAACAGGSAGAAAAATAGCAGTGTGTTCTCTCAACTATTGGATTTCTAGAATATACACACTATTCCTGGCTTTTTCCAATATTCACCCTCACCAATGCTGGTGACTTCCAGAGCTGGCAGAGTGACCTAGGCATTAAAGCCAGAAAAGCAGCCATAATTTCCTTGAAACTGCCAAGAAGTGAGGATCTGAAAGTCAGCAACAAGTTCCCATCTTGTCCAACAGYCTGAGTTTTTAAATTTATTTTTATTTTTTCAAGAAAACTGCCAATCAGGACACAAGTCTGCTAKGCTTTAGGGGGAATGACACTACTCCCTGTTAAGAAATCCCTTCTCAAAAATGCACATCCTTTTGACTCTGGATTTTGCTTCTTAGAGAAGTTTATTCATTCTTTCTCAAGGAAAAGAAAAAGAAAAAAAGAAAAAAAAAGGAAAAAAAAAGAAAAAAAGAAAAAAAGAGAGAGAAAAGGAATGTGAGTACATTAATTCTGAAGAATTCCTACCTTCCCAAAGCTCCCCTTTCCAAGAACCATGAGGAAGTTGAAATCTGTCAGCTTCACCCTGTCCAGATTGTTGGAGGGCACACTTGAGTTCTTGTCTTCTGTTGAAGTAATGACTTTGTTACCAGCTGGCCCAAGTTTGGCTTTCTGAAGAACACACACACACATACACACACARAAACAGCAGAGTGAGAAGAGCTGCCCATTCTCCTGGCACAGGGGATCTCTGGGTGAAGTCAGAATTGGAAATGGCCAGGTCTGAGGTGGCATTCCCAGGTAAAAGGCTGCATAACAAAATATGCACAGACACACCTTCCAAGACTCATTCCAGCAATACTTTTGACATTATTGAGGGAATTCAAGTGGAAAACTGTTCATGTATAACCAGATAAAGCACATACACTTATCTGGTTAGAAGAGGAAAACCAAAGCAAAGCCCAGARACAAAATTAAAAATGATCATTTCATGCCAAAAGCAGCTTAAATGGTGCTTTTGTTCTGAAATCCAACAAAAAAGGAAGGAGGCTATCCAAAAATACCATGCTGTAATGTGCACTAGGTATTTTGGGATATMAACAACCTCCTCAGAACATTCTCATTTAAAATGGAATTCCTCAAGTCACTGCATAGCAAGAGTTAAGAGAACTTTGACATGCACTCAGAAAAAGAACCTGCATTAGAAAGTCCCACAACACATGAGAATTAATGCAGATGAACATGGCCACTTTCAAACCAGTACAATCAACTTTGATTTTCAATCAAGGGTTGATCTGGAGAAGGGAGGAGGGGGAATATTGCACACAAGGTCTTTGCCTTGGCCAGACACTCTGGTTTACAGGAGGCTGCAAGGCTCAGTGTTTCACATCAGACACCATGGCATGGCTCAAGTAAGCTGCATTTCAAATCTCAGAGTTAATAAAAGAGAAAAAAAGCAAGACTCACCAAAAGATAATGCAGGCTACAAGATAATATCCTTTTTTTCCCCCCTCAAAATAATCCCATWTCCCAGCAGAAGCAAAGCCAGTAAGGTTTAATAATTCTTTGGGATRTAAGTGCTTTCCCCATCTGTCTGGTGTGTTGGTCTGGTTGATAATCTCTAAYAGAGTTAATTTATTTTTTGCCAGTAATGTATGTTTCATAATTCAGGATAACTGCTCTTCTCTCTGCTTCACAAAAGGACAGTATTTGCATATTATCCCTCTTTYATGGATAAAGAAAATGACAGGAATTGAGGTTTATTCAAAGTCACACAATACCTGCCTTTAACAGGCATGCCTGGCACACACCTTTGGCACTGGAAACTGGGAGTTACAAACTTTCCCCTCCCCAGAGGAGTTTAAAACCCTAAAATTGAGAGATACTTGATTCACACATTCCATCTACTTTTGCAGTAATTTCAGATAATCTTCTGACAAAATAACCTCCTGTCACTTGAAAACCATATTTAACTCGGATGACTCTTCCTGCAACTTTGTGAAGTGCAGGAGATCTTGTGCCCTGCCACAGGGATATGAATTTTGCAAGTTTAGATCTCTTTATTAAAAAACTTGTAACACAGCTTAGAATGGGGAATTTCTTCCACAGCACTGTTATTACTTGTTTGCATGAAAGCAGCACTKGGAGATGCTGGTCAGGATTAAGTTTTAGGGAGAGCCTAATTAGGGAGAGCCACTCCTGGATGTCAGCTTMAATCCCTGAGGGTGCAGGGATGCACCCAGGGCAGATCTGGCTGCTGGGRCAAATCTGTGCTGGAGCTCTTTGGCAGCACAAAGCTCCTTTTGAGACCACACAAGATTGAGCCATGAGCAAAACAAGGGGAAAAAAAAAAACCCCAAATCCCAATATCCATTATTGGTACAAGATAAAGACGTGGCTCAAGGGAGCAGCACTGCTGGCCATGCCTTTGTGATGCTCTCACAAATGGGATCTCAGATAAAGATCTTGCTTTGCTGATGCACAAAGCAATTTCAATATCCTCCTTTTCACTGAGTAATGGAGATCCAAATCAGGCCCTGAAAAGAAAGCACCAGGTTTATTTCCTACACTTTAAACCCACTGGGCAGGTTGTTGGCAGCTTGTTCCAAAAATGCATAACTCGAAACAAAAAATCCAATTTTGTTCCAAGGCCGTTTGTTTTTTTTGGGTACAAACCTGCCAACCAGGAGGGGAGTGCTCTCCACAGCATTGCAATCCTAGGCTCTGGGGTTTCCAGCACTTTTTCCCTAAAAAAGCGTGGCAGGTTCACCAGCAGGCTCCTGTGCCTGCTGCTGGCTCCAGAGCTGGAGGCACTGCACTCACTCCGAGTCAACGCAGGCTGGAATTGTCAGGAGCTGAAGGCAGGATCTTAAAATAATATTTGAGAACCCAGCCAAGGCCTCTCTGTATCCTCTGAGCACTCAGATTCAATGAGCAACAGACACTCTCCTCTCCCATTTTTCAGCTTTTTTAAAATCAGACATCACTGTCAGTTTGAGAATCTCTTTTTGATGGCAGATTTTTGAGAAGAACACGGGGTTCCTCCTGTGTGCTCAGGTGGGCTCTGAGCTGCCTGAGCCAGGCAGGAGTTTATTGATGAGCTGTGCCCATGGGAAGGTGMCAATCCTGGTTATCCCCTGGCTGAGCTGCCATGGCAGGGGTAAAGAGAGAAGCCTGCTGCAATCCAGCAGGAAAAACCAGGGCCAGGGCAGCCAGGGAATGCTGGGGAACAACCAGACTGACTCCAAGGAAGCACATAGCCCCAAAGTTGCAGGAACTCATTAAATCAGCATAACCTTACCCAAGGTCCTTATTTCCCATCACCTTGGCCAGCCACCATCCTTTCAGAAGCATGCAAAAAACCCTTTTTCACATTTGGCATGTGAATTCCTGTTAGCACTTTCTGGCTTAAGGTCCTGGTGGAAATAGAGTGGGAATTTCAAGACATTTCACTGAGCTCTATCAGGAGTTTTATATCTGAAACACCTTGGCTGTAGCAGACAGAAAATGCCATGCAGCCAATATCCTCTTCCAGACTGCCAGAGCAAAACCAATTCTGCAGCTACGGAAGGGACATMAACTCAAATTATTCCTAAAAGCTTATTGGAAAAGATTGATATTTTGCCTTTCCTRCCATGACTAAAATTGAAAATTGCAGAATCCTATTTGAGCCCTCCTTTATTTTATGGAAATTAAAACTTGAAGACAGCATTTCAGGCCCTGGATTAATTTTCTATCCACATTCCAACTCCTTGGCTTATTATCTTGGATAAAAACACAGTATTGTTACAATGAAGCCAGCTTGCAGCAAACCAACCAGGAAAACAGAATGTTAAAGATAAATTAGTCTGCACTGGGAGCAAGAAAGTTAATCTGAAAAGAAAACAAGACATGCACATCATCTTACTTCCTCTGCTTTGGACGCACCTTATCTTGGCCAGTTCTTTTACCCTGAAACCACAGGTGAGACAGAACTTATGTATTCAGCCCAAACTCACTTCTCCAAGGAGTGTTAAGAAATTACAATGCTACACTGGAGAGACTCTGGGAATTTGGTAGGTGCTTTTTGGAAAAGATATCTCAGGTTTCGCAGTAAAAACGCTTTTATTTCTTTTCAATCTAAGAGTAACAATTGTACTTTTAATTAAATGAGAAAAAAGTTATCCAAAACCTAATGAGAAGTTTGATGCAATGAAGRAACAGAAGTGATTTAGGGAATAGTAATTCTTTATTCTTTATGGCAATTGCAGTAATTCTTGAYGATTCTTTTCAAAACTTTCTGATTTTTCCCTGGGAAGAAAATCGAATATCACAAAACAGTGAATCTGAATGCTGGCTCTTCTGCCTTCTTTGYATATCTGTGGTAGAGAATCTTAGGAATTACAGAGCAAAAAGACTGAATTGGTAATTTTCCAGATTAGCCAGTAATAAATAAAAGTTGTGAGGATTTAAAGAAAAATATATATACAAAATTCCCCCTCCAACTCCCAATCTCTTTAGGGCAATGAGTCTCCTTCCAAGATGTCAGTGCTTTAACCCCTTGCACTGCCCTCCTCCAGCTTCTCCTCTGCTGCTGTTTGCAGCACTCAGCTGGGTGAGAATGGCTCTGTTCCCACATGGGAAACATCCAAACCTGCCCAAACTTGCAGGCACTCCCTGCCAGCCCCAAGCAGAGCTGCAGGAGGGTGGAACCCACACCCTCTGCCATGGTCAGACATCCAAGCTCTGTGAGAAGCTCACTACAGGATGTGTTCCTTGGTTGTCAGGGAAACTCACTCCCAGCCAGTTCCCAGCCAGCAGGATCATCCCTAGCACCACATTGTCAAGAGGAAAAAGTGATAAATGAAAAAACATTTGACAACAATGCTGAATTCCCAGCACATGAGCAGAGTGCTGAGTGGAGAGCAGAGTCCATCCTTTATTTATTGGCCCCACCAACACCTGGCAGGGAGGTAAATCCAGAGCTCTGTTCCCAGCTGAGTCTTCTGGATTCTCCCAGCTCTGCTCCTCTTGGATATCAGCATTTCCAGGTTCCCCCCAGCACCCCCTGCTCTGCCTGTGCAGTCCCTGGGAGCAGTGAATGCAGGATGGAACAAGAGCACAGCGCTGTCTGCTCTGCTYCAAACCCCACAGCTCCCACTGCCCGAGGCTCAGCAGCCCAAGGAGAGCCTGCACAGGGCTTGTCCCAGTCACAGAATCATTTAACAGTCTGGACTGGACCTAAAAGATCTCTCATTTCACCCCTGCCATGGGCAGGGACACCTTCCACTGTCCCAGGGTGCTCCAAGCCCTGTCCAACCTGGCCTTGGGCACTGCCAGGGATCCAGGGGCAGCCACAGCTTCTCTGGACAACCTATCACAGGTCCTAAGAACTGAGATTTGTGGAGCAGGAATGTCTCCTTGCCACAATCCCTCTAAAAACTCTAACAAAATCCCTGCTTCTCACGTGGCAGGAAGTTCTCAGCAGTTCTTTGCAAGACCCCCACGTGCTCCTCAGATGTCCCTGTGTGGAGGCATCAGCCACCTCACACTGCCACASCTGCAGCCAAGGTTTCTGCTCCTACCTAACTCCTGAATGAACCCAAAGCCACTGCAGGTAACACTCTGCACATCACTCACAAAAATGGCAGAATGGATGGTGAGAGGGGAGGATGGAACAGCCTGCACTGTGAAATTCCAGCTGCACTATTCCAGCTGCAGGTGTGAAAYGAATGCTCAGTTCTGCCTGTCACTGCCTGGATGCTGCACAAGGAGCAGCAGAGCAGCTCAGATCTCACACAAACCTTAGAAGATGTCACTGAAAGAACCAGCAAAGCTCATTCTAAGGATGGAAAAACTGAAGGAACAATGATTTCTCCAAGTCTCAAGGMAGGACCCATTCAGGTTTCCAGTCATGTACACACRAAGTGGGGACTGTGATCAATGTGTKGAGCCATTAGCAAGCCTTTAATAAAGCAAATAAATCCAATAAATTTCAAGTCAAAATCTGGAAGAAAAGCCCTCCCATTGAGTGAAATGTTCTCTGTCATTGTGGCAGCTTGTTTCTTACATTACTGCATTTCCAATTCCATGTAATTATAGATGCTATGATAGACTATCAATTTCCTACTTTCTGTAACTTAATTACCAGGATGCTGAGAATTTGAAATGAGCAGAGTCCCCAGGAAGACCTAATGCTTCACCAGACTTGAGGTTTAACCTTCACACCATAACCTAAGGCCAGTTTAGAATTCATCAGCAGAGATTTGGTGGAAACCAGGGAGGTGCCTGGGACCAGGGACACCATCAAGGATTCATGAGGTTCACACATGGATTTCAGCCACTCCCTGGTGGATTTACCCTTCTCTGCAGCCAGGGGAACACTGAAGAGATGTAAATAACCAAAAAGCTGGTTATCAGCACTCTCAGATTCATTTTCATGATGGCAGTGTCACTATGGTGAACTGTGATGTAATTAGTAAAAAATGCAATATATCAAAATGAAAATGCACTTTTCTTTCAATGGCTAAAATAGTTATTSAAAAAAGAGCTGGGAAAAAATCCAAAGCATTCCCAGTGCTAGCAGAAAGGCATGAGGGCAAATGGGATGTTTCATGAAGATACAAATGAGGTGAGTAATAAAACTCTGCCTGAGATTTCAGTACCAACTATTTTATGTCTTTAGTTTACTTTTCCYCTCAYTTCCTCTCCTCCTCCTCTTAATATATATATTTTTTTATTTTATAAAAAWTTATTTTATTTATCTATATATTTTATTTCTACTTTCCTCTCCTCCTCATATATACCCTGTTAATTACTATCAGTAATTTTATTGAAAGGATTTGCCTGCARCAAGTATTTATATGGAAAGGATTGAAAATGCCTTTTGCAGAAAGCATGTCCAAGGACACGGGAACCCCATTCTGAAGCCACCAAAGTGTTGGGTCCAGCAATCCCGAGGTGAGCACAGCAGTACCTGCTTTTACACCTGTAATTATAAAATATTTGGATTAGAGGGGARATTCTCATCAGTGCCAGTTATCAGACTTGAATAAAGGGCCGTGTAAAAAATGTTATACTGAATTTTACTGAAATTATGGTTTAAATAAACGGTTTGTATTTTCTAAGTATATATATATACAAACAATGTGGATGATTTCCTTCTTTTCAGGCCTTTTGCAGGAGCCAGCTCAGCTCTGGGAGCTTTTCCCTGTTCTTTGCTGACCTCTTGTGGTTTCTCACTCTGAGGAGAAGTTATTTTCTCAACCTCAACTTCACTTAGGCTAAAGAGAAAAAGGGAATCTGAAAGGACAAGACAACAGTTTAATATCTCATGGAGCTCTCAACAGACCTATTTTGTGGGGTTTATAACAACATTCCCTATTCAATTATTTTTCTTAAACTTTTTTGTCTTGCTGGATAGAAGTTAGAACTGTGTGAAGTACCTGAACACATGATTTCTAAAATATTCCTAAATGTGCCAGGCACAAGGTGAAAATGGAGACAGAGAAGTCAAATGACTGTGAAAGACACTGGGAAAGGGATGGATCCATCCTCAGACAGGAATTTCAGGGATATTGCCCTGGACAGCAATGTCTTCCTGTGTGAGCTGGGAAATCCAGAGAGGGAAGAGTTTTCAGYTCCCCATTTGGCACTGTCAACATGTTTAATCTGTTTAATAATCCTGCAGCCACCTGAGTCCACTTTGTTTCCTGCCTTTATTGCCAAACACTCTCTCCCCTGCAACAGAGCAGTGCCTAACGAGATGAAATGTAATTAAAGAGGCTGCCTAGGAATAATATTCAAGAATTCTTGCACAAGTATCCTGTGGTGGTGGTAATAAAAATCCCCCAAAGCAAACAGGATGCTACAACAGAGAAGCCTTAAGTGTCAAAAGAAGAATTGCTTTTCTGTATGCTCCTCCATTCTTTAATTAATGCAAATTACTGCCAGTTTTCAATAATAAAAAAATGTGGGATTTGCTTTTAAGCATGAACCTTATTTCAATAAGGGAAAAATAAAATTAATATTCTGTTCTTTTTAAGGACTTCAGTTCTCCCTGATCTTAGAGCAAATCCCTGCARCCAAACCCCACCAGCCACACAAAGCTGCAGAGCAGGACTGACTTAAAAACCTTGGGATTCTGTAYCCAAATCTCAATGTGCTCTGAAATGATCCATCTCTCACACGTGCACACACACAGATGAAGGTGTTTTCTGCATGATGTTGAGAAATAATCTCTTTAAACACACCCTTTGCAGTGGGACAAAAGCAGGACAGGTGCATGGCCCCTCCCAGAGTCCATAAACAAGTATTCTCAGCATCTCCCATTGGCTGTGATATTATACATTAATTTTTGTACATTTACTGGTTCCCAGCTCAGAATTGTTGTGTTATCCTCAAGAATGCAGCCCTTCCTCCTTCACTTGCTGCTTCCTTCCAGTTCCAACCCTGTCACCCTGGGCATGAAACCTCCCCCACAGGAGGTGATTCCCACAGGTCATTCCCAAAGATGCTCCTGGATCTTGGTCCCTGCCAGGGATGCTCTGAGCTGAGCTCAGGGCTCAGCCTCACTGCCAGCAGCAGGGCAGTGGGCATTTGTGGGGAGAAGAGACAGATAATAAACAAGGAACTGTTTTTTTCCATGAAAACCCCTGAATTCCAGAGTGTCCCCATAGAAACAGAGTGCCAGCTTTCTCTGATGGGATTCATGTTTATAATCCACCAGGACTGAACATGAATTTTGCCTGTGAAGCAGCAGCTGTGGGAAACCCCTCAGTCCTTTTTTTGGGTGCACTCCTGTGGTGGAAACAGAAATTAGCCAAGGACTTCTGTCAGCTCACATCAGTGCTCTTCAAGGYCTGGAATTACAGAGAGGTGACAAAACTGCCTATTTATGGCAGATGCATTYTATCAGGGTGACTTCTGCTCTGGTTTCAAAATGAATTTAAGCAGAGAAACTTCAGCATRAAACAAGTTTCATCACTGAAACCACCATGTGATTTTATTTTCAAATATGAAGAAGTRTAAAGGACTGAGGAAAGGCAGCTCTCTTCTGTACAGGCTTTTCTGAGATAAAAAATCAAGGTTAAGGAAAGAGATTAATTTGATTTTTCTGGTTCAGTGTTAGACCATTTGTTAAAATCATGCACTAATAATATAAACAACTCTTAACCATCATGTTTATTTTTAAGTGAAGTATTTTAAGCCTTGAGTGATAATGTAAATTGCTCCAGGTCAACTTCAGTTGTAAAAATACTATTTTTAAGATGATAATGGCTTCAATAATCTGCAAATCTTAGAACCATTTACAACAAAGGAGCTTCAAAATTGCATTTAAATGGTAACTTAACCAATGTACGAAACTGCAAGTGTGGTTTGTGCCAGTGGCCTTTGCCCTAATAAAGCAAAATAATTTGTTAGAGATACATGCAAATATAAACAAAACACATGGATGTTCTCAGTGCTGAGATGTCATTTTTATGGCAGTAACTCAGTGATGTGGGGAGAAGTGAGAGGAGCAAAATGAGAAATAAACAGGTGAATTTTTCAGGTATCAGAGCATCTGTGCACATGGGTAATACCTCTTACAATACAGCATTCTCCAAATAACATCCAGCAAGAGATGTACTATGTTAAATCATCCAACATGCATGCTCTATTATCTACATTGATCTATTTAAATATACAGTGACCATGAGCATTATTTTATCTGTGAAAGTTAYTTAAAGTTCCATGAATGTCTTTCAAATTAAAGATGCACCTTTTTCCATTYTCCATGAGAAGGTGGCATTCATTTAACATAATTCCTCCAAAAAGAGGAATCTGCTCAGGGTTGATCACCCTTTTTTGTAGTAAAATTCTAATGGGGACCACTTTATAACAAATAATGAAAGATTTGTACTTCAATTTTTTWATTTTTTTTAATCAGTCAGGAAAACTTGAAGTGGAAAAAAAAAAACAAGTGCATCCTTAAAAGATGGTGAGAATGGAATTAAACTCAATAAACTTCAGATGCTGGAGAAGGGGGGTGTGTGTAGGAGAACACCAAGGAGAAAACTACCTTGAAGAAGTGGATATTTACATGACAGTCCTGGAAGAGACAGGAGAGGGAGAAACACTGCGTGGTTAGTAAGAGGCTGGCACAGCACAGCAGCCACAATCAGCAGCAGCAGTAAACAAATACACACACACAGCAGCAGGAATACAGAGATGGACACGTCTGGAAAGCACAGGRAAACCCAGGACAGATAAATCAGTGTGAGTTCCTCGGGCAGGGCAGGGGGCACAGGCAGGGTGTGTGCTGCTCCTCACTCACAAACACACAGCCCATGATGGAGCAGAGCCTCCAGCTGTGCACAGCTGGGCAGCAGCACTCAGCCCCAATCACCTGGACAGAAGTGACAGCACACAGGGACTCGGCATCTCTGCTTCTGCCTCGTTCTGCAACACACATTTCACCTTTACACAAGGCATGAGGAAATCCCTGCCACTGATGCCTTCAGTTTTAGCTTTGATGTTTTCCAGATGCTGTTTYGGGTGTAGTTTTAAGCTTCATATTAAGTGCTAGTAGGTAGTAGGGAGACAAAACAAATCCTTTCCTGCTGAAAACCAAGGACAACTTTCTGGCCCAAAAGCATAAATGATGGACTGAAGGGAAAAACAAGAAGGATGAGACTTCACAGGCTGGAGTTGTAATTGGACAATTAAACCCCAATGTGCAAATAAACCCAAACTGACAAGAGGGTGTGGCCTCGTGATTGGGGGGGCCGGGCACTATTGAGGGGCCACCTGGTCAGGTTTGGGTGTCCCAGGGGTATCCTGGGGCCTTTCAATAAATATTTGCTTTATTCTCTCAGCTCTGCCCAGTCTCTGTTTCAGGTCAGCCTTCCCAAGGCATCATCATCAACGTGATTTTTTGTCTTCACCTCGAATCACAACCCACTGAGGAAAGCCTCCAGGAAATCAGCAGCTGATGCAAACTGAAAGCAGAGATTTCTGCCATCTAGTTAAGAARTTTCAAGTTCTCCAGTTGGAGCCGTGGTGAGTGGATGGGAAACCWCCAGACAACTGCATATGGGAATTCCCCCTGCCAAACTATAGTACAGAACAGATGGARTCATCTCACAGCATCTCCATAATGCTGCAAACTATTCTCTAATGATTAAATATGCACAATTTAAAAATAGGAATCAGTGCCATGGCCAAAAAAAGCAGCTCTTCTTTTTATATCTCTATATGCATAATGAGTGTGGATTGATGTGCCAGTGATATTTTGGCTGGTCATGATTTCAGTGTGGCTTCGTTTCTCTTTCCTGAAAAGCAAATTTAATCTTGTCATGTGAAATTTGAAGTGTCAGCAATGTTATTTCTCTTTTCCATGTCCCCTTTGCTGACCTGCCTGAAGCTTCAAAGTGGGAATGCATATTGGTTAGACACAGATATGGAAGAGACCATAGCTTTGATTTATTTAAAAAAAATAGAAAAGATAAAAGAAAAAAAAACACCCATCACCGTCATTCAATGATGTAAAAGTTGTATTTCCTTCACAGCCCTTGTAACAGTTTACAGAGAYCTAGAGAACTTAACTCACAAATTAACAAAATTAACAAGCTCCTTTACAGTTTGTCTTGGGGATTTTGTCGTTGTTTGTTTGTTTGTKGTGGGTTTTTTGGATGAAAWKWGRTATCATTARAAAACTCACTGGGTTCTTAGGAAGCCACTGAAACAGTCCTGGCTTTGCAACTGCAACATTTCTACCCAGCCTCAGAATAAAGACAGCTCCAGGATGTCCTGACCATTGATTAAAGGAAAGAAATMTAAAAACCTGAAGTTTTTGTGACTATCAGAAAAATGCCAGATTAAGAAAGTTCTGGCCTTCTCCTCTCTAATGAAGCAGACAGAAATGGCTTTTAAAAAATTAAGAGGAGTGGTAAAGAACTAAGAAATGCAGGGCCTGCACTGACACAATCTGAACTGATGTACTGATGTTCAGAAAAGAAATTATAAATAAATGAGAGGTTTTTCAGCATTAGACTGTAACAGCAAAAAAACCAAAACAAAACAACTCATCAGAGAGTTTTAGCTGTGCCTTGATCTCTGGGGACAGTTTCAGGTCCTGTTTAACACCAGCTGTGCTCCACAAGGAGAGGTCTGATGGTGTAAATCCACATCAGCTCTGTGTGCACAGACACACACCCTCAGGCTTCTGGGCTCTGAATTCAGGCCTGCACAAGGATCCACACACAAGTTTGGTCAAACAAAGTGCTGCCCTGCATCCTGGAGGAGCTGAGGAGCAGGAATATCTCTCAGATCCTGCATCACTGGAGAGGTTCCAGGTATTTTTAACTGAGCCTGATGGCCAAGCTCCACATCCGTCCTGTTATCTTTAAAATGATAAGGCACTTTGGARGACATTTTCTTTAGGATCATAACAATGATAAGGCATTTTAGAAGACATTTTCTTTAGGATCATACTGATAGCGCTGCTTAGAAGCACTGAGAGGTCACCAAAATGTCACCAGTGAGTGACCACTTCCAGTGCTCAGACACAACACCCACCCTGCTCTCAGCCCTGCTCCCTCTCCTCGTGCTCTGGGCTGCACAAAGGAACCCCATCAGCAATTCCATGGCCAAAGCAGCTGGAATCTCTCATACAAACAGGGCTGAAAGGAAGGGATGTGGCTGTTTGTCCCCTCCCAGGGTCCAGGGACAGTCCCTGTGCTGGGACAGCAGTCAGAGCTCTCAGAAATKAAAGGATTTTGTTCCTGTCAAAGGAACCCAGAGAGCTCCACTAAAGGAAATAATTAGAACAAAAGAACACATCTGACATGTGAAGAGTGTGCACCAGGAGGACCATTGTGTGTCTTCCCAGAGATGCTCTAAAATGAGGATTTTATGAGCAGAATCCCATTCCCTCCCAACACTGCCAGAGCTGGTGCAGTGACTGAGCTTGTTCCCATCACCAGCACACCTYGTGCTCAGTCCATGGGTAAGGATTATGGCTGCTCTGTTCTTTGTTTAATTAAAAAAATCYTTTATATGGACCATAACAGCTGCTTTATTTTTTAATAACATTTCCCAGTGCTGGTGATGTGGAAAGAAGGGGTGAGATCATAGACCAATTCCCCAGCCTGCTTTTAAATCAGTATTATTCTATTGTTATTCTAAGGTGATATTTAAGCATCAAGAATTGCTTTACTAAGCAGGAAAAGTAAAAAGGGCTTGACCAAACTCAAATAATTTCCTACAACAGAAGTTTTAGAATTTGCACATTTCTTTTCCCTGAATTCAGGAAAAAAGGAATGATGCCCTAAATGGCAAAATTCATCTTACTGCTCAAATCACAACCAGGCAGAAAAGAACACCAGAAGGYTGCATTATTTCAATATTCTGCTTTTTTCTTTGACTAGAAAAGTACTGGAAGAAGAAAAGAAGTACACAACAAAGAGTGGATGCTGCAGTTAGAAGATTTCCTAGTTTGGGTCCATGGAGACACCTGGGACTGGAGGGAGTTCCCATGGCAACTCCAGCATGGACAATTCTGGAGCAGCCACAATCACTCTGAATATGCCTGGTGAGAAGGGAGTTTCGTTTGGAGAGGGCCACAAATGATCCCATTCCAGAGAGAAAATCCACAACTAAAGGTTAAAACCAACTGAAAAATAGTGACAGATTTTATCCTGCCTCCACTTCCTGCAGGAGCATATTTTTATCTCTAAATATTAATAATGATGTATCATGTATAAATCACTGAGGACAGATTTGATCACACTGCTAAATGAGCAGATAATAGACCTGTGAGTTTTAGTGAGAGGTGAGATCCAGAAATTTTGTAGATTGAATAGAATGTGTTGTATAGAAAATACTGCACTGCACCTCTACATAATTTCTATATAAATCTTCAGATAGATTATACATAGAATGTAATAAGAGAACTCCTTGCAATAAAACATAAAAGGTAAAAAAAAGCACCATCTTTAATTCTTTCTTTTCCAAATTTGGTCCCATTTGTTGGACAGGATCCATTCTGGGCAAAGGTTGGGTGTTAACTTTTCAGCTGATTCAGATGTGGCAGAATGGCCATGAGGAAACTTCTCATGACAAATAGTTTTYAGCATTCAGTTACAAATGTAAGTGAAGAGAATGTTTGAATCTACCATTATTTACTTATTTATAATCTTTTATGGCTATTTTATGGTAGATCAACATTGAGTAAATGACTTAAGAATATAARGTCCAGTGAGAAAAGCAGCATTTCCATGAGATTTGTGTGGCTAAGAGCCACATTTCCAGAAGAAATCTGGGCTGTGAAAGTGATGTGCTAAGACAGATGTGATGGTACTGTGGAAATGGTTTGAGATCAATGAGAGCTTGAGGCCAAATCTTAAAGTTGCCTGTTGAAACACAGATATTCTTAAAATTCTGATTTGAATGGGAGGCAGCTCCTAAGTGGTCTTGGAGGTTCTGCTACCCCACTAAACTTTAGTCTAAAGGGCAAAGTCAATTTTCAGAACATCTTAGGATTTTCAAGATCAGAAAGTGATTTCAGAAATTCTACATCTGTTGGCTCTCTGGTCTTCTCTAAACTGAAAATAATCTTATTCTTTCTTAATATGAAGCAATGAAATGCTGATCCTGAAGTTTCTCTACTCTTGTGTAGCCTAGGTTTGTACACAGCCCTTTCCTCTGAAGGCCACCATTATTTTTTTAAATATTTTATATAAGTCATGCAGTATTTTTGTGGAAATTGTTGYCATTTTGTACTCCAAGTTAAATCAGAGAAGCCTGGCTATCAATCACAGAAAACAGACCAAGCACTACAAGTGGCTTGGGAAGAACTCTGGAGTTGCTCCTTCCATAAACTGATAAATGRGAAGTGGCCCAGTGTGAGCCCTTGGTCCATCTGTATTTTTAATCTCCTGACAAATCCACTCCCTCAGGAAAGTGACTGTCACAACCTGCAATCTTCTTCCTGTAAGGCTCCAATGCTGATTTTAGAACAGTGGAAATATTTATTTAGATGATGTCATTAAATCACAAATAACAGCATTTTTCTCAGTGCTGTCTACTTGTTCCTTATTACAGGGCACCTAAAATAAAATGCCTGTGCAAGCCAGGATATAAATGATAACAGAAATAAAGGAAAAGATGATCAGAGTCAGCACTACTTCTGTGCCATACCAGAATAGCTAATAAGTGAGATGCCACCATTCAGACATCTGTGCTGTGAATTTTTAGAAGCCATCACAGTGATGTCCCTTGAAACCATGGAAGAATATTCCATGGAGGGTTCTGCTTCCCTCTGCTCCTTCTCATACTGATAAACCCTGAGATGGGGTAAGAGGGTGAACCCAAACCCTTCTGCCATGCAACACCACATTCCTCCTTGTACTTGTCACAGTTACAGATTTGTTCAGCTGCCAAAATTCTCATTTACCATCACTAAGCTTTAAAACTCTCCATTGTCCAGCTTGGGAAATTGCAATTACTGGAGACACTGTGTGCCTGCTGCAGACTCATTCCCTTCCCTGGGTTAATTCAGTCCCTCAAACAGCACCAGGCAGGCTGGCCCAGAGCAGGGACAGCCTCAAATACACAGGGCTGAGGCTGAACTAATTAGACTCTSAGACAGACTAATTATTTCTGAGGCAGAGCTGCCCCTTGGTGAAGCTGCTGTCTCTGGGACCAGGTCCAGTAGTTTTACATGAATCCTCTCAGGATTTCTACTGCACTTCATTGCAGGACATGGATAAACCCTGACTGCTCCTCCTGCAACCAAAGTATTTATTATTAATCAACCTCACAGACTGCAAATTCAATATCCAAGCACACTGCATGTAATATCTGACATATTTAAGTGTACAACTTTAGTGACTTGCTCTGTGCTGTCTCTGACCTGAGGAAAAACAGGTAAATTTTTACACCTGTATCACCAATTTATAMATATCCACCCAATTCCAGACTCTGCATAATGCACAGAAACATGGACAGARTTGCTTTTGAAGCTGTTCTTTCTAGGGAGGATAAAAACCAAAAGTGATCTTGAATAGCAAATGACCTGCAGCAAAATGAAACCACACTGGTCAGATCACAACTGCAGAGAAAGGAAAATGGAATGGAGGCTCAAATACTTCTCAAATGTGTAACAAAAACCATAGTTCATGCTGCAGACATGGGAGCTGATCCAAATGAGTTCAGAAGAAATTGGTGCACCTTTTCTTTTTCCTTCTTGCAAGTTGAACATGWGCCGTTTTTCCTCACTTTCCTGGGTTAACCCATCTTTATAATAACAATGGAGAATTCTGCCTGATGGTGAACATARAGAATTGCCATTTCAGGTTGAGAGGAACAGGCAGGTTTGCTTATGCACAACAGSTACATTCATTATGTTTAGGAAGAACAGCTTGGCCAAGGTTGTAAGCAGTGCAGAGTGGAGCATTTGCAGCTCCTGGCTGTGTGTGCAGCTGGGGCAGCAGGCAGGGGAGAGGAGCTGCCCCAGCAAACCCCTCCCAGCCCTGTGCTGCTCCTGGGCTCAGGGGCCAGCAGGTGTTTGGTTGTAAATCTGGCTGTGGGTGTCAGAAGAGGCAGAGTGTGATCATTAACACAAAACTCCTTTTTGTGGCACATGAGACCATTCCTGTGGCTACCAACTCCTCCAGCTGCCACCACAGGAGGCAGGACACTGCAGAAAGCAGCACTTCTCTCTGGGTTKTCTTTGTACACACCCAGCAATACCTCTGGTCCTTCAAAAAACAAATCAGCATCCTTCCCCACACTACAGAGATCAGAATTTCACATAAAAACCTTCTGCAAAGAGTTTAAAGCTCCAAAGAGTGAACACTGGAAGTATTTTCTTAAAACACCCCAAGTTACAGTGTGAAACATTCTAAGTATCAAATTACCATTGTTTCTGAGAATTTCATTTGTCAAATAATGCAGGTAYCAGTGATAGTGGCTGGCAGATTTTGCAGCAATTGTTAAAAGACATTGAAATTATTACATATACTTGACATAATGTATTTTAAAATACCAACTTCTCAGTGTCATAGCAGAGAAGCTGAACTGTCAGGAARATGATGCCACCTCTGAATTAAACCATGTGGTCCCATCTTCAAGAACATCAAAGACACACAGARCTGTCCCAGGGACAGAAATGGGAGCACTCTAACATATGTATCATTTAACAGACTTTTTTTTTTTTTGTGGTAAAGTGAAAAATAAATGCAATATTTAGTTGCACACATCTGTGTTTAATCCTCACCTCAAACTTCTGTCGGAGCTCTGCATTTCCATCTTCATCAGCATCTGGAATTGGAACATTGTAATATTCACCCTCTTCTTGATTCAGCAGCTTGTACCTGTGGTGGATTTCAGAAAAAACTGGTGACTTTATGTTTTTTCCTGATAGATTTAACATCTGATTTCATTGTTTGTGTGAATTGTATCAATGCACAGAACTGATCTCAAAGACCTGAAGCAAACTCAGAAATAGAATATATTTTACCTGAAATCAGATCTTTAATCCCAAACTATCTGTCAAGGCASTTTAATGGACAAGGAGATTCTTCATTCTTCCCACTCATCCTGGGATKTGATGGGAGACACCAGCCCTGAGGAGGAACCTTTGTCTCCAGAGCTTCCATAGCCCTAAACAACTGTCTCTGAAGAAATGTCCTTTYTGAGATGTGATGAGCTCTCCCCCTGTCCTGGCAGGTAATGAGGTGGCATTTTACAAGATCAGTTTCCATGTGCTTTGAATTTGCAGAGCTATATATAACATGATACACTTAGTATTGAACACATCATACTGGAGATAAAAATAAAATCTGTATCACAAGACTATGTACACAGAAMTGAGTTTGCAGCAGCTCCTGCCTCCAGCAGAAGTTTCAGGAACACCATAAAAGAAAAGCATTGTTTTATTATGCCCTTTTTGATATATATATAGCCTGTGTTTCCTAGGTTTGGTTGCACTTTCAGTGAATTTATAGCCTGAAACACAGCAAAAAGCTCAGAAGAAAGGGAGATCACACTGAAAAAAATGACAGATTTAAAACTTCTGGTGATATATTCTCTCCTTCTCTTTTCAGAAACTCTTACCATCCACTGGCTGGCATTTTCATAAGCTCTGACACCCCAAAAGAGAGAGATCCCATGAAATCATTCCTGGTGGTTCGATCCCAGTCCCAGACCTCCACGGATAACCGGCGATCTTTGTCTGTGGGCTTTAATTTACTGGAAAGAGAGAGAGAAAAGGAGGAGCTGTCAACACTGAAATAAACAATGAATGCATCCCAAGAACCCCCAGTAAATCAGGGTGTTAAACTCACAAGGTGAATGACTCATTCCAGTCCGGGTTCAGGGTAGAACGGATGGTTTTTGTTTTTTGTTTACTTTCATTCTTGGGATCTGGGATGAGCTTCAGTTTGACATAAGGATCTGAAAGTCCATTTGGATCCATGGGAATGAGGTTTTTTGCTTCTCTCACTGTCAATATAAACCACAGGATTACACATCACTGTTRAGAAAGAAATTACATGTCAGACCAGAGCTACTGAAGCATGTTGACAAATAAATAAGATGTGCAGCCCCACTTGTCAGACTTGGCATGGGAGAAACCACTTGTAAAGAAAGGCTGTACTGAGTGATATTTATAAGAATATCAGGGAGCAATGACAGGAAAGAAGAGTGATTCACAAGCAGCACACAGCTTCCAGGCAGCTCTCCCTGCAGTGCAATGATTAAATCCCCAAATCCATCACTGTAATTTCTCTAAGCAGGTACCAATTCTTTGTGCTTTTGTTCCCTCATCCTTCAGTTACACAACCACAGATTAGGAGCCAAATGCTGCAAAASCCACAGCCAGATCACAGGGGATTGCAGGGGATCAGGTGTTTGACACAAGCCCTCTTTGGAAGGTTCCTGCCACCACCCYTCCCACGGATTCACAGCTCATTAGYTGTCAGATGGAGCCSTKKTGAGCATTGTCATGACAGCAACCAAAGGAGAAGTGCAGGGAAGACAAGTGGAGCTCCAGCTTCACAAAAATCCTAACGCAGATCTCTACTTTTACAATGGCAAAGGAAGAAACAAAGTGAGTGAGTTCATCTCGAGTTGTTCCTGATGCCCARGGAGAGAGGGTATCAGGAATGTGTGGAATTCACAGGAATTCACAGCTGGGGAGTGCAGGGTTCCCAAAGGGTGAGCACAGGCAGCTCACACTGCCCTCCCTCCTGCACACACCTGAGCATCACTTACACATCCTGCAAGGAGAATTCTGAAGAATAAAAGGTGAATTTCCCTCATGCTGTGAAACCCACCCAAACCAGCTGGGGCTGKGATGAACTGGGACCAAGCTGGGATGGGGAACTTGGAGCTCACAGCTGRACATCTCAAAACCCCCTGGGCTTGTTTGGGACAGAAAACAGCTTCCACCCAGGAATTCCCTTGTGGCAGTCAGAGTTTAAGGTTAGAACTGCCTCTGGAAGGAAGACTGCAAGMAGCTTTGGGGGTGCCATGGCTCCTAAGGGAGGAAGGAATTCCAGCCTGTGAGAGCCACTGGGGAGATCACCCAGGGCTGGCACTGCCCCCAGCCACTGCTTCCACTCAGGAGGGCTTTCCAAAATTCACCTGCCTAACTGAAGGAATCTGAAGGGAAAATTAGGAAAGATCAACCTTTAAGCAACTTAATATTTCTTGATGAAAAGTGTTTCCTAGAGGAATCTGGACTTTAGAGACACTTAAAAGTCAGAGATAATGGAAAAAAAAAACAACAACAACAAAAAAAAAAGTGTCAGGATCTTCAGCAACAAATATTTACTGTTTCCTCAAGACACTGTCCTCCTTTTCCCCCAGATTCAAATGGCATTTTCATACTACAACCCCAAAATTCTGGACCTTCCCAGGATTTCAATCTGTTGTTTCCCAGCATGGAGGTTAAAAGGCATCCAAACAACAGAGATGATATTTTATATACAGAACAAGAGGATTACAGGAATGTGAGGTACTGATTTGGAAGAYTCTACTTTATTTGTCAAGATAATTCTCATGCAGAACAGATACTCTGAAGTAAATTAATTAATGAAATTAGATCATGGCTGGAAATGAATCACATTAACTTGACCCAACAGTTGATACTGATTAAGTTTCTTAAATTTCTGTTTTTTCTGGTTTTAGAAGGAGATACAGAAAATGCTTATGGGCTAGAATTTTAGAATAAAGGGTAATTCTATTCACTATGTGTATTCCTCAAAGAATTGTATCAGGAAAAAAACCCACTGTGTGTTAAAAGAGTAGAATAAAACCATTAATTTTTCTTGCAGACCATTTCATTTGTACTTTGCCACAATCCACGAGTAAAAGTGACAGGGTTTTGCAGCTGGGGAAATGATTCCTTTCAGGCCTGAGAAATTGTCCCCACTCTCATTTACTCCAGGTCTGCCCTCTGGGGGTCTTCACACCCRTGGTCAGCTGGAAAAACATTCCTTTTAAACCCATGAAGAAAATCCCAAACACCCAATTTTTAAAATTTAGTGCACTGAAAAGAATCCTCAAATACTTCCAAAGAATAACACTGAGATTAAAGAACTTATTTTAGCTAAGTATTTACAATCCCAAAGGGACTGAGAACCATGAAGCGAGTGAAGGATGAAGTGACAGCTTTCAGTGCAAGCTGCTTTCTCTCATCCTATATTTGGGTTTATTATTGCTTTTTTGGTGTGGGTTTTTTTCAGTCTTCTTCTGCATAGTTTTTGTGGCTGCACTGCCAGGTTTGGCACAGGAGCTATCACTTCAAAATCCACTTATTGATCTTTATTTCTATGCTGCACTTTGCCACGAGTGAGGAGCAGAACTCTCCACATGTTCTACAGCTTCCTAAAAATACYCACTAGTAAGTTTTCCACTAAAATTGGAACAAATCTGTTTAATTTTGCCACCTTCAGGCTGAGCTTTTATGTTTGAATTTTACCTGCAGAGGCCCAGTGTGAASCAGGCAGAATTTGGAGTGATTGGCTGGGGGATGTGGATCCCTGGACAAAGCCACCCCTGCCCAGCCCTGATAAATCAGCTCTGGCAGCAGGAGGATGTGTCAGCATGTGTAAAATTGCTGCTTTCTCCTGCAGCAAACACAGAGAACAGGGGAAAACCCCCAAAAAAACCCCTTAAATGCAAGAAAGAGGAGCTCAAAGATGAACTGGGAAGGAAAAATGCAACATGTACTAAATACAGGCTGCTAATGAAGTCATGATCTCACTCCCTGTATTAAGATATCTGGCCCATTTGTACTTTTGTCTGCATAATTAATACCYTCAGACATCTCTTTCCAACTGACTTAGCACTTCTTTTCCTGAGGAAACAGTGTGATGATACTTGTGCTAAATAGTGCTTATCAAGAATTAGCATCCAAGTGGTTCATCTCTTTAATGTGCCCTATTTTTAACAGGACAGATCAGGTTTCTCTGGGAAAAAGAGATTCCCCTCCCCACCAAAGGCAGCATCTCTTGTGTGTGGTTGAGAAAGTTAAATGAAAAATAACTCCACCAAAATAAATCAATTTACAGCAGCTGAATTCTGCTATAATTGTCACCATAGCAAGCAATCTCATCCTGCTTGGTAATTATTGGGTAATTAAACTCAACACTGTGATAGAGATGCTACTCTAAATTAGGGAAGGTTGAAGGGAGATAGAGTTCAGCCTCACTTTGGGTAGAAACCTGAAATACTGCTTGGCAGTTTTCTGTCATAAATATTAAGGATGATAATAATCTCAGTAYTGAGCAAAGCAGCTGCCAGCAGTTAAACTCATTAACATTTTCTCCAGATTGGACTCTTAATGGGGACTGAGAAAGCCCACAGATAAAAGGACAACAAAGACAAGTATGGATTGATGTCTCCAACAAATCCAGTCYTGCTCAGGTTTTCTTCTAAAACCCAGAAATAATTGTCAACTTGCATAATGGACAAWATTTTCCTCCTCCTTGTTAATGGAGATCATAATTTTGTATTCTAGTGGAAAATGCAGATTATGTGATGATTGTCCTGTGGCTCTTATATCAAGTGCTGCTCTATAAACCTGCAGTATCCATCCAGGAGCCATGCCTAAAATKGGGACACCCACTTTCCCAGGAATAGTGTAAGGACATGAGCAAATACAGAGCTGCTTCTTAGGTATTCATACTTTAAATAAAAACCTAAATAAAACAGAGTGGGCTGGCAGAGAACAACTGACATTTCATGTAAAGAGAAGAACTTCAGGCAGGATTTTAAGGAAYCCAGATAGAGGATGACAAAGCTGAAACTTTTTCCATGAGATTGTGCAGGTCAAGAGTTGCAAGCCATATGCAGTTGTGGATTTATGGCTTCTTGTGGTACCAGCAGATAAAYTGAATAATGGGAATGACTAAAGAAATGTTTCTGCCCCTAGGACAAAGCTGAATGATTCGTGCATGAGTCCAGTCAGTTCCTTTACAAGTGAGTCACAGCTCCCTTTTCCCTGAATTCCCAAATGTGCATCATAAAACAATTTACTAATCACAGCAACCATTTCTTGCCAATCTTTTAGTCCTGCAGGCAGCTTAGATGAGCAGGAATCTCTCACCCTCGTGCCAAAAGCTGCTTTGAGGAGACACTGCAAGACTCCAGTGGTCTCACCTGGCAGAGAAATGAAGGAGAAGGGGGACTGCTGTTGGCTGCAATACAGCATAAAGTTCCTGTCTTCTCACAACAAAGCATTCTTAAATTGTTCCAAAGTTCTCATTGCCTTCTGAAGGAGTTTCTGGTGCAGATTTTCAGATTTGCCTGGTTTACAGATGCCTTAGTGAGTGACAGAGGATCTTGCACTCCCAGCCAAGGGACTTCCTCCCCAGCACCCTCCTGCACCCCTCAATCACAGTTTAAAAGATTTACCTATCACTGAACATAGTCTTTCTTCCCATTTTTGGATTTGTACTCTTTGAATGCAGAACCCAAAGCTGCCTCCAAAACCTTTATTAGGGGRTTTTATTAAAACTCACTGAATGCTTCCTTTCTGGAGCTGCCTGTGACTCACAGGTACAACTGGCTCTGAAACAAATCCTGCTTTCCAGGCAATTTTCACTCTCTAGTTTTCATCACTGAAAGGCCTTTCAGAGATGAGACTTTCCTCTATTCCATAAGTGCTCCCCTGCCCATGAAGATTTCTTTTCATATTCCTCTCAAGCCCAGTGCYTGAGCACTGAAAAATGGCAACATAATGAACATCTGCAGAGTGCAGGTGATGCACAAGGAGCAGCTGATGAATATCCTTGTCTAGAACAAGAAGAAAAATGAACCAATGTTGCATGAGATTTGATTCCTCTGTATTTAGTAAGATATCCTCTCTTATAATACCATCATCCCCTAACACTGCTTCTTCCTGTGTCTGCAAGAGGTTCTCCAGGTTCAAATCCACCTGGAAATCTCATTGAAGCAATTCTGTTTTAGTTTTAATGGAGATTATCTTTACAAAAAATACCATCTTAAAATATATGCACTACTGGGCAGGACAGCTCCYTAATGAAACAAAAATCTTASCACAAGATGGATCAAATAATCTGGRAAAGGCTTCAGGCTGTTAMATTTCTAATTCTTATATAAATGTATAGGATYTAGTTAATATTTCTGGATGCATACAGATGGCCATTATTGAAAAACTAATGGTTTTTTTAAACACCTTGCAYTGCCTGTTTCTTCATGGTAAAGTAAATTTAATGACTGAAGTGGGAAGGAAGCTTTTAGTTGTCACCAGGGCTGGCATTGCTGAAGRCACAGCTTTTCCTGTAATGACTGCAGCAACCCTGCAGAATCTGGGAATGTCAGAAAGAAGATATTAGTGAAGTAAAACATGAGATTTGAGTTTTTTGCAACATTAAAAATGTCTCCCACGTGGAAAGAATTATTTGGGAKCCCTTTACAGGCATTTGGTACTAAAAGCTGGTCAAAGAGCCAGAATATTCACTTATGTTCCCTTTTAAAATCAGCTGCAGATATTATGAAATTAATACTAACAAAGACAGACACTACCACTGACCTAGAAAATCAAAATAAAATTATCAGAGGGTGATGGGGTCTTTTAAGGAAGCAATTTTGATGAGACTCTTGAAATGTGCTGAAATTCAGCAGTTTGTGTCCCCAGGCWGTCTGGGTGCAGGCTCCTGCCCCAGCTGCATGACAGGACATTAAAATGCAGTGCCAGGAGAGGGCTCAGCATTCCTCCATTCATAAACAATCTGGGAAATGTCCAGTGTGGAGCACAGAGCTCCTGGGGAGATCACTGCTGGAGAGCCTCTGCAGGCATCACTGCCAGCTCTCCCCTGCTTTTAAATAACAGAGGCACCACTGAAGAATAAAACCAGATTTTCTGATCCTTGCAGCTTAGGAGAAYACAGTTAAACCTCCCCTGAAAATTCTGGGCTGTGCCTAGATGTGTTTTAATCAGATTTATGTAACAGGGGCTGCATTAGCTGCCAGRGAGTCACCACCACCCTGTCTCTGCATGAGTGTCAGGAGGGCAGATCCTCCCTGTCAGCTGCTGTCACATCCAACTTCCAATGCCTGAGAGGTCACAGCTTCAAATCCAATACTGTAGCAGCATTTTATATATCAGTGCACCAGATGGGGTTATTTTTCTCCCAAAGGTTATTGTTCATTCACTATCAAAATAATTCAAAAAAACAAAGTTAAAAAAATCAGAACTGTGATTCAACCACCTACGAGCTCACTCAGAAGAGCCCTAAATTATGAGATGGGTCAAGGAGTAAATGCAAGAGTGAAAAAAACTTTCAGCACACATCAGGAGGAAGAAAATTCAGTGTAAAAAGCAGAGATTAAGAATAGCAAAAAGCACTTTACTATGCTTAAGAGCAAACCCCCCACGTCAATCCAACCTGTGAAAGGGTCACGAACTCAGAGATTTCAGAAATATGCATTTCAAGAATGCTTCTATAAAAAGAAAACTACCACATTTCTGCACTGCAAGTGCCATCAATTATTAATATTCAACACTACTCTCAAGCAAGTAACTCAAACATTGAAAATAAACCACTCATGTTTAAGAATTACAGCACAAATGAGCATTGAATGGGGCAGATTGAGTAGCTCTAGAGAAAATGGTGAGGTTATGGCAGAGGAATCCAAAATTCCAACTCCCCTGTGAAGAAGTGTTGCAGAGTCCCCATAGTTCCCACAGAAAAACCTGTGTGTCCACACTGAGGCACCTGGGCTGAAGATCTGACCTCATTAATTGGAATTAAATGTGTTTATACACAGCACTGAATTAYTGCCACCATTAATTCCATTCAAAACCTGCCAAGTTGGAGGTTGTAGATAATCTGAGGGAGGCACTGGGCAGCTCCTTCCTAGAATTCACTGGGAATTAAAAACCAGCCCTATTTCCAACACCTTATCAGGAAAACACTCAGTGTGTGTGTGTGTGTGTGTGTGTGCTGTGGGGCTTCCTGGAAACCAAAGGGCACCACAGAGCCCCCCAGGGAAGCAGGCAGGATGAAAAATTGGGATGTGCTAAATAACCCAGATSCCCTGAAGKWGCACAGCCTGCCCTGTGCCCTGCTGGGGCTGGCAGGGCTGGGGTGCCCATGGAGCTGCCCTTTGCCTGCACCAGGGCCAGGTCCCCGTTCAGCAGCACAAATGTTCTGCATGCAATCAAGGCTGGCTGGGRAAGAATCAGCAGGAGCTAATTAACAACCAAAACAGGAAGCAGAGCAGGGATATTGAGGAATTCAGCTGAAGGAGTTCAACACCTACAGAGCAATTCCTTTGAAAAAYGTTCAGACAAAGGCTCAAAGCAAACAGTCAATCACTGGTTATTTTTCCTGCTGCTCCTAAATCTCCTGGACATTTAATTCACCTCCTTTCCCAAAGCTAAAGGCAGTGATGTTGTGCCTGGGAGCTCTGTGAGCTGCATATTCTAACAAAGGTTTTGTCAATAAATATTTTAGAAGCAGTGGCATTCTAGGAGAATATTTCTGCATTTTGTAATATATCCATGAATTGGCAATTGCTGATTTCCTTTTCAGTTAAAACATACACAAAAGGCACCTGAGATGTCATTTTGGCTCAGTCCATATGGTTTTTCAATGTAAAAAACAAAAAAAGCAGCTTGCTTTCTGGACAATTGTCATTTTTATTTAAAGAAAGCTTGGAAGTGCTGACAAGCCTCAACCACAATAAGAGCACTGTAATTGTTTTATACATAACAAAGTTATAGCAAACATTCTTCTTGTTGTCCAGAAACCAACCTAATTGGGAGATGGAAATGTTTTATTTATAAACACAACAGAAATGCCAATTGCCAAGTACACTCACACCAAAAAGAGCCTATGGAAAAAACCTACAACACATCTGTCATAATTTTACCATGTTCACCTCTCAGAGAAGACCTTTCAAATAAAACTGTGAACTGAAAGAATCCTTGTTTGTGTAATCACTTTCCAGTGCCTTTGGCTCCACAATGGCTTGTGATAAACACTTYTGTCCCTAAAAGGATTAAAAACCAACTGAATCATCAGGAAATAAGCACATGTTATTTGCCCAATTATGTGTATTATTGCAGGAAGTTTAAGCCATATTTAAGAGCCTTGCTGCAAAGSGGCCCAGAATAAAGCAAATATTAAATTTTGTCACTCGGATGATTTTTAAATTAATTCCCTCTCATGGTACAATTACTTTTAGAAGCCACATCACCATCTCTGAAATGCCTCATTACTGAGTGAAACCACCTTCTGTTAATGACAGCACCTTGGACAAATTTCCCCCTCCCACGCTGACAGGAAGCTCTTTGCAAAGTTAAGCCACAATTAAGCATCACTTGGGATCTATTCTGATCCTYCCCAACTAAATTTTATCAAACTTCTCCTTTTCAATGCATTTTTACAGGGTTTGACAGGAGAATATGGAGGTGTTTGGATTTAGAGAGAACAGAGCCATGGAGGCATAATGCCAGCAGGGTAGTGTGCTAGGTCTGGAAAGGGTGAAAATTCAGTGATGGTGTGATTTGCTCTATGCAAAGGAGATGTTCTAAAAAACCTCCAACTYTGCCCTGCTCTGATTTTGCCCCCAAATTCAATTCCATTTTGCCACACCAAACAGGCAGCAATAAAAGCACTGTACCCTGCTCTGCTTTCATGGAGTCTTTTCTGGAATTTCAGGCTTGGGATGGGGCTGTGGGTGTGCACAACCACAGATTATTCACAAATCCCAGAGAAACACTTSCAAGGAAAGGAACTGCCACCCTCTCCTTCCTCCCTTTCTCTGCCTCCTCCCCATCTTGGTAACCTTAAGCTTATAGAATGTGAGATCTTTTTTATTATTTTAAAACTCACTGGGAGTAATATTTGGGATTGAGTCCCAGTTGCCTTTGTTTATGCAATAATCTGAAATACAGGAAACAACTCCTCAGCTGATGAAGGTTTAGTGTATCTCTCATGCTCTGGAGATGATGGGTGACTTCCTGAACAGCAACTCATCCTGCTGGGCTGCTTTTGACAAGGAAAACTGACAATCCAGTGATTTTTCTACCCAATATTTCCACGTTTTAAAAGCTATTACTACAGATTTCCTTCTTTCTACTCATTTTTCTGAACACAACTCCATAGAATTTCTTGATGCAAGGCCATGTTATATGGAATCCCCCACTTCTGGAAGGAAATTCTCCATCAGCAGCTCTAATGCACAAAGATGTGACCAAGGTACACAAACTCACAGTGTGTATCATACACTTATAAAACCTGGAACTCTCTAAAATGAGTTGTTTACCTGTAACTTCCAGCTTGTCACCAGTGACTTCAGCTTTCAGATAAATCCTTCCTCTCTTCTCTGTGTGGTCCATGCCACAGAGGCTGGGGACATTTATCACACATTGCTTGTGAACGTTCATATCACAGGCTGTGGACATAAAAATGGTTCAGTCACCCACGAGAAGCTAAAAATTYAGTGAAAATTAATTAAAAGTGAAAATTAACATTAAATGCTTAATTATGGGCAAGACTTTCAGATTAGATTGAGAATCAGCTGCCTGGTTTTCAACCAAACACCACGGCTGGTTTCCATCTTGCAATACTCTCTGTAGTGAGTTAATACAACAGAAAATAAACTAATCTACTTCAGAAAGCTAAACATATCATTAGTGAAGTGCAAGGGGRAAAAAAAACTGAAAGTGGAATAAAGACTTGCTGGGAATATGAGTAAGAAAGCAGAGCATTCATGTCAGCAGGGAAGGGAGGCAGGTTTAATTGATTATTAGCTTTTGCTAGTGGGAGTCTTTCAAGACAAAATAAACACAAGGAAAATACCAGACCTTGACTACAAACTGAACTGGAATTCCAGTCTCTGAGAGTGTATTCACCCAGACAGTCCAAAAAAGAGGCTTGCTCAAAATTGCCATGACAAAGGCTCTTCAGCCACATCAAGCTGAATACACCATGTTCTCAGCAGAAGAGGTGATTTTCATTAAGTAAGTTATTACAGCACTGAAATATCCACTTGGAATATAGCAGCACTATWAATAGCTGCCATTTGAAATGGTATTTTCCAGAGAAAGGAAGTAAGAAGCTGTTATCCAGTGCTTTCCACTTCCTTTCTAGAGCAGCCCTTTGGCAGCAGCAGCAGAACYTCACTCACTGTCACATTTCATGCCCTGGTGCAGGAGCCCATAGAGCAGAGASCCACAGTGGTCACAGAACGTGGGGCTGCCATAGGTGTGGATCTTGAACTTGTGCTTGCTTCTGGGATCCTGGAAGGAAAACACACACAGATTCCAAGTCATAAAAGAGAATTTGACACACCTTTTATTTGTTATTTCAAATACCAAAACCTTTTCAGCTCTGCAAATTATGCTGCAGGAAAATACATTTCAGTGTGTAGCTTGTGGTACCTGCATTGGCACAGGCACACTGCCCTCAGTTCCTAATTCTCCTTTTTATGGTGCTGCAAGAAAAAATGTGTCAGCTCAGGCTTGTTCCCATGATTTATGGACACTAAAATTCATCTACTGACTGCTCACATACATAAAGTTTAATGGCAGTGTTCAGCCTGTGGCTGAAGACTCACAGACTAATTACAGAGTGTCATTGTCACTGYTCTGAAATGTGACACAAAATACAGGAGGAGAACTGGTAAGAAACTGTTCATGGGCTAATCTGGAACACAGTCCAAGGACTGTAAAATCAGGATTTTACAGATGGGATCATCTTGAAATGCTGCAACTTTATAAATCTCTTTTGTTGTAAATGAAAGGGAACCAATTCTAACTTGGCACATGGTAAATATTTTACAGAGACTGCTGTTCCCATCTGATTTTTGAGCAGAGAAACTTAAGAGTGAGGATATTTTAAAGCAGCCAGCAGCTTGGAAATGTTTCCCAATTTAGGCCCAGTGAAAGGGAATACACCCAAATCACTGAAACACTTGACACATCCAAAGACATGTGCTGTTTCTGTAGGAGTAAGGGTCCCCTCAGGAAAACCAGGAACATTKATTTCAGAGGAAGAAAGCACGTCTTCCATATGTTCACCCATTTCAGGCTCATTCCAGAGCTCCAGATGTGCACTGCCAAAATAAACATGGTGATGGCCCTGCCCTGTGCACACACTCTTTATCCTCAAATCCTTCATCAGCCCTCCCTGCTCCTGCTGCATTTCAGTCAGAACTATCCCTGCACAGCCCAGGTCAGAAACTGGGGAGAGCAGCAACTCTTCATTAGAAACCWCACTGGGGTTTGAAATCCATCCTTGCTAACACCCTCTGCAGAGAGACCATGGAAATCCTGAAATGCCAGGTCTGAAACACCCTCCACGAAAACACAACTGCAAAAATTAAAATTAAAAGACATTTAAATGTTTCCCTTCTGTCTACATTTTGTATGATATCTTTATACTAAGAACTTTTAAATTGTCTTTCTTACACTGATTTTTAAAATTTACCTGCCAATCAAAGCTTTCCAAAAAATCAAAAGGGAAGCCCAGCATGTTACTCAAAATGGAAAACCTGCTGACTCTTTCTTCAAAATGAAAAGAACTCTTTAGTATAAGTGCTTTCTGGAGAAATTTGGGAACCTTGATTAGTAATTCCTACAAAAATATGACTATGAGAAGAGAAAACTTTGTAGAAGTGTCAGGTTGGACACTGGAGGAGCCTGGGACAGTGGAAGGTGTCCCTGGCCATGGCAGGGGTGGAGTGGGATGGGCTTTAAGGTCTCTTCTAATTTTACTATTTTGCTTTAAGGTCTCTTCTAATTTTACTATTTTGCCACATCACCCTTAGTGAAGGTTTTTAGTGTTTTGGTAGCATTCTTCATGTGAATTCATTTTGGTATTGACTCTAAGTTTTGCAGTGAATCTGTGTGGAAAGAAATTTTCCCTGTGTGGAAAGAAATCACAGAGCACCCAGGAAAACAAGCAAAGACTTTACATTACAAATTCAAATCGAAACCATTTCACTAACTCTGCTTGTTGTCCAGCCTGAGACATGAAATGCAAACTGCCCTTACTTTGTAAACACAGTGAACCTCAGTGCAGTGACAGCCAGGGCTCCAGAGAACATCTGTGTCATTATTTATTAAAGGCACAGCGATGGGCCTGGTGGCTCAGGGTCATGGGAACGTGGCTGTGCAGAAGGGCTCTCTGGTGGCTCAGTGACTTCCAAACAATTCCAACCACAGTTGGGAAGCTAATTCTTCCCCAAATTGTTTTGTTTAGATGACAGAAGGGGACTTGTTGCCTTATAAATATCTAGATTTAAACATGACTCTGGTAAGGCATCTGTGGCTGAGGACAAAAGCCACAGCTCCTCAGAGTGACACTGAATAAACAGAGCTTTAAAGTTGTGTTTGACATCTGGTGTAAGTGGTGTTTATGAGTATAAAGTAATGGTATAGAGGGAWATAWATATATAYACATACATGGGGAATTATTACAGTCCATGCCYACTAAATACACTGAACCTGCATATTACACTGAAATTATGGGACACTGCCAAGCAATTTCATTCCAAACAAAGGATTGTGCAAGTAATTAAGTTAAGCAGGGATGTGTGTGGCTTTAAAATGTTGTGACACGTAAGGACAATTGTTCTGCAACTGGAAACCAGCACAAGTGAGGGCTCATGTCTGACTACAAAGCTCTGTGTGGCTACAAAATCCCAGGAAAAGCATTCTTAGAAAATAACAAAAAGCAGCTACATGAATAAATAAATAAATCAAGTTGGATTAAAGTTGGAGTTGGCCCTGCAGGACTCAATGTGTAGAATTTGAATCAGTGTTTGCTTTCTGTGCTGAACCTTAGTTTTCTTTCTTTCTGAATCTTAGTTTTCTATCCTTGTGTGAAAATTCCTTTCAAATCAAAAACTGGAAATTAATTCATTTTTTAAGGAGAAGCAAATATGTTCTGGCTATTATTAGCTATTATTCTATATGCACACACAAAGTCATTCAGAAGAAGAAGAGGACAATGGAAAATAGTACCAAAACTAGTCCTGAACTGGAAACTTTGTAGGAAATCTCTCTTTTAAGATCCCTTTTATAGAATGTCCTAAAATACATTTAAAGCTTGCCACATAAGGGTGTACTCTTTGTCAGCGTTTTATCCTATTTTCTGCCTCAATCCCATGCTTTTTGGGTTTTTTTTTTGGCAAATGGAAGTGTGGAAGGTATTGTTATTTAGGAGGAAAGTCCAAGACCATCTAGAGAAAGCCAAGAGGTCGCTATCCACCCATCACAGATGACAAAATTTTTCATTTCATTCCCATATTTACAAGGATTTCTCATGCACTTAGAACTACCCTCAAATCTATACCTTGCACTTTAATTACAAGCAATCATATTAATAATAATTACTACATTGCCAGCTGTAATTACTTATATTAACAGCAATTATTTGATCAGTTCTTAATACAGGTCCATACTTCCCACTGTGAACTATGCATTAATGAACTTATGTGCATCATAGAGGAAATCACATTGTCTTTAGCATTTTTTTTTTGGCTAAAGACAAACCATGCAGCTAAAGGAAAGCTCCTGTAAATTTTCTTCAAATACCCTCTTTTCATCAATGTAAACTTTCARTAATTCCCAGAGCAGAGCTGGCAGCCCCATTTTGTAGTAAACACAGGGAGCCAAGCCAGGATCTGACAGATGAACTGCCAAATAATGGCTGCTATTTGCAAGAGAACTGAACTTTGCATTAAACTTGGCATAGATTAATTGTGAAATTCTAAAGGGTAAACCTCCTTCTGTTTCCAAAATCCATCTAAGTTATGAGGGGGGAAAGTGGCAACGGGAAAGCAATGGAGAAGCACTTGTTCAGCAGTAATGGATGATGTCCTCTGTTAAAATTTGTGTTATTTTTGTGCTAAAAAGTGAATTCCCTGCTATGTTAAAACAGTCCTCCATTTTTGTAAGCACAACTTAATGTAATGCAGTGTAATTAAATGGGATAAAGACTTCTGGGCAATTGATATCACAGACATTTAGATATCTTTCTTTAAAACACCTTTGGTTAGGCAAAAAATTTAGCTCTGCATTTGCATGCTTTCTAACAGACTGAGGTTTCAGAGCCTGCAATGACACACATGGGTGTAGCATCCCTATAAAGATGAATCAGGCATCTACTACTACAGCTCTGCAAAAGTCAGAATATAATTCATCAGTCTCCAGGCTGAGATGAGAGAGGAGCAGCCACGGAGGGAGGGATCCAGCAGGAGAGGGTTGTACACACTGGCACCAGGTGGAACTACTGAAAAAAACCCAAAAGTGGAGCAGAAACAAAATAAACACTGAGTTTGCAGCAATGACTTTGCCCAGGCAGCTCTGGATGTGCTCAGAGGGGCTCAGCCAGGAATCCTGCAGCACTCCAGCAGAGGGAACCAGAAGAACACGGAGGCATCTCCCAAACCCCACACGTTTTTCCAGCTATCTACTGCCACTGAGCCATGTCCAGCCCCTGCCACCACCCCTGCCACCACCCCTGCCACCATCCCTGCCTTCTTCCTTTGTTTAGCACAAATGAAGCCATTTCCTTTATTGAACAGCGATGAAAGCACCCCCCTGTGAGGAACCATTCCATCATTTCTGGGGCTCGTAGGCGGGGGTGTGCAATAATTGGAAGTGCATGGTTAACCAGCAGCACAGATCAAACTGTGCCTGAACACAGCACACAACTGCTTATGAGCATCAGAGCTTGGAATTCTCTCTAAAAGCTCCCTTTTGATCAGGATTTTATTCCCCCTGATAGCAACACTGAGCCTGCTATAATTCTGCAGGCATTAAATCACCACATTGCCTTTGATTTGAACGTACACAAACCCCACTTGGTGGGATGGTGCCCCAGTGGAGGTTTTACATCACATTATTACTTGGGAGGTCTTTTTTCATGGGATGCAACCTGAGTGTGTCAACAGCTGTGTCAGCAGGGCCAGGGATGCACTGTGYCCTGGGCTGAGCCTGGCAGGGGCACAGGAGAGGGGGATGTGCCCCTGTGCCCCCAGGTGAGAGCCCACCTGCAGCTGCCCCTGGGCCAGCACTGCAAGGACCYGCAGCTGCTGCAGCCGGTCCAGAGCAGCCCAGGGGATGCTSCRAGGGCTGGAGCYCCTCCAGAGCCGGGCTGGGAGAGCTGGGGGTGCTCACCTGGAGAAGGAGAGGCTCTGCAGAGACCTCAGAGCCCCTGGCAGAGCCTGGAGGGGCTCCAGGAGAGCTGCAGAGGGACTGGGGACAAGGCATGGAGGGACAGGACACAGGGAATGGCTTCCCACAGGGCAGGGATGGATGGAATATTGGGAAGGAATTCCTGGCTGGGAGGGTGGGCAGGCCCTGGCACAGGGTGCCCAGAGCAGCTGGGGCTGCCCCTGGATCCCTGGCAGTGCCCAAGGCCAGGCTGGACAGGGCTTGGAGCAGCCTGGGACAGTGGGAGGTGTCCCTGCCATGGCAGGGCTGGAATGGGATGGGCTTTAAGGTCTCCTCAAACCCAAACCATTCTGTGACCCTGTGTCCTGTCAGTGCCACAGCCTGGGCTGGTGATTCACTGCACTGGTGATGAAGGTGTGAGGAAAAAGGACCATTTCCAGTCATTGATGCCAACAACATGAATGTTAACAAGGTGTTAGGCAGGAGATAAGACTGACTTATTAAAAATTGMCTATGGTTGGTGAAAGGACTTTTTTGCCCTACCTGAACTGCTATTTTTGTGATCATTAAGAAGCAGGAAATGCAGAAGTGCAAGTGTAAAAACATTTTTTGAGAAACAGAATTATATTTTCCTTTACAAAAAAACCTTTAAGCAGCTCTGCAGAAGAGCTGTGAGATCCTCAGGTTGTATCAGGGCCTACTACAACAAAGAACAATTTTGTGTAAAGAAATGCAAATGTATCCAATTTTCCATTTTGTATTTCCATAACAGAACCACAAGATTATTCTTCATCCCCAGTCAAACTTCCATATATATATATATATATATATATACATATATGTAATTACTGATTTAAAAGGTGTACAGGAAAAAAAAAAGGTTAAAACTTTCAAACTACCTCACTTACACAAAAGAAAAAAGTAATTCCTGAATGTCAGCAGCACAAATTGTGGTATGTTTGTGTTTCTACTGCAAACAAGGGTGACAATTTATTCCACATATGCAAAACAACTTACAAATTGTTACAAGAGATATGAGGTCACTGTTCCTCTTTACCAACAGAAAAGCCCAGAAGGACTGGCAGGTGTTTTCCTCCCTTTAACACAGAGCCTTTAACCCTTCCCTGCTCTGACAGCACCACTGAATTCTGCATCTTTCTTTGTCCCCTCCCTCCAAATATCTCCAGAAGTATGGGTCTGCTGCAAGAGATCAATGAAACCACTGCAATTTGTACTGCACATATTTCCCCTTAAACAGCTTGAACTTCCCCAAGTGAATACCMAGTTAATAAAACATATTTGAGAATATATTTGAGCGTGGTTTTCTCTGTACAGAGCCAAATCCTACATTCAGCCCACGCTGTCCTCAGGCAAATTTCCCTCTCAGTTCTGAAGGGCTCCAGCTTTTTTAAACACCTTCCAAGCAGTGACTCCAACACCCAGGATCCTGCTCAGATACCACACCTGTCTGAGCCACTTTCTTCTGTTTGCTATTTATTTTTGCACTGAGAAAACAAAAAAATAKGGATTGGTGATTTGCTCTGCCTTTTAATTTAAGAAAACAGCTTCAGCTTTGAAGCTGCAAGAGCCAAGGAGCCAGATGCTTCTACTGGAAATAACTTTCAGGGCTTAAAATGCAGCTTCTGTCATCAGAGCTCAGGAGCAAGGAAGAGGAAAAAGTCCTTGTTTAACTGGTCTCCAGCTTTGTTGTTCCCTGGCTGAGTGAGACTGGGAGCAAAGAGAACCTTGGGAATGATCAAGATCATACAAAATTTTAATATAAAAGTAYAAATGCTTAAAGCTCATTTCATACTTTCCCTCTCAGAGCTGCAGTGCAGAAAAGTTTTATTGCTGCAATAAAAGATCAGACTTCAAAATCAGACTTCTACTGCCTCAAAATCAAAAATCTCCCAGAAGGGCTGAGGCTGGCTGGGATCTCTGAGACTCCTGAGCCCAAACTGGGCTCAAAGTGAGACAGGGTTTGGTTCATGGGGTTACTCCTCCCCAGCTGCAAGACACTGCAGAGCTCCAAATCCAGCTGCCAATCACCCAAATAAATCACACTGACACACCAAGAGATCCTTCCTGCAGTGGAGGAGGACGGGAATGGCACGAGTGTGCTTTCCTCCTTGGTGAGAAATTGCACTCAGGCTCTTTCCAGGAATCTACCTCCAGGCAGAATGTGGAGTTTGGAGTGACTCAAAGGAATAACTTGGAGAAAGAATTCATTCATTCAATCCACTGAGACCTGCAGGATGGGAAGCCTGAACATACTGGGAGGTGTTCAGAGCATAAATAGAGTTGTATTCAGCTCTACAGTAACAGGGTCAGGTACTRGTGGGGCAGGGAAATAAAGACTAAGCAAAAAACAGCAAAAATACAGGCAATTTAACCTTTGCAAACCCTGCTGTGCCTCTGCCAGACCTGCACCAGCACCTGAAAGCAGCTGAAGCACAGAAAAATTCAAAATCCAACCCATTCCTCCCTGGCTTTGAGGGTTGGGTTAACATTCAGAAATGAAGAATGATTCTCAAGTGCTGCAGAAGAAAAATCTTTTATGATTATAAATGACACCCAAGGCAAGAACAACAACAACAAAAATCTCTCTTTCCCTTGTGCTACTAAGACCACTTTCATTCTTCCCTTCTCTGAAGAGAATTAAGAAAGTACATAAACAGAAAAAAACCCTGTCTCTAAAGAAATGGAGATTTTTCAATCAACTGTCTCTTCTCTGTAATTGTATAAAAGAGCACAACRTGAAAAAAGTTCAAAATKATTCAAAGCCAGATTTTTTCAGTCCCCTCCTGGAATTCACAGCAAATTATTATTTTTAATTAAAAGAAACAGGTGGTCATTGAATCAACTGATTTTGATTGCTGCCTTTTGTTCCTGCTCTTCTTGTATAGAATAGAACTGATTGAGTTGGCAGAGGGAGAAAGAAGATCTGCATGACTGTACTCGCAGGGATTTGTAATTTCCTAATTACTAGAAAGACACATAAATCCGGAAGGGACTTGGTGTTTACTGGCTATTTTTTCTTCATTCTTTTTTTTAATGAAGAAACTGCAGTATAATTACAGAAAGTGCACCAACAAAAGATCCTGTTAGAAAATGATTCACRACCAGGAGAGATGGAGAGAGGTTTTGTCTCAGATACAACTCACCATCGTGWTACTGTGTACAAATCATTTCAATGAAGATGAAACCCAGGGATCTGGATTCAAAAGSACTACCAGAAAGCCACAGACAGTCTGTATAGGTCTTGCCTGAACCCTCTCATTTATTAGCTTTATAATTTTGTGATTTGTTCATTAATTTGTCRAACAGATTCACTTYTCARYACARAGCACCCTTTACACCTTGAATACAYGTTAYAAAATACAGGTTAAACTGATCAGAAGCAAGAAGGTATTTTAATAAATTCCTGCTGTGTAGAAGAGTTTTGCTATTTCTCCATAGGTATAATATGGTGATTTGTCCAGTATTCCAAATTACAGTGRAATTTCTATGCTTTCCAATGCATCTGCAATGGGGTTGGGTGCAGTGATAAAGGACTTAATTGTGTGACATCAGGTTGCTTGAGAATTATTCTACATTAATATACTTAATATACTTAATATAATTCCTCCTCACTTCTTAAATATTTCAATATGTCTGAGTACAAGAACTTCCTATCAGTTCTTAAATATTCCATTACTGGCCAACTGCTCATGACAGAGATGATGCAACTTTGTTTTTCCTCATTATCCACAGTTAAGAGTTCGTATCATCCTCCTCTCATTCCCTTAAACAGAAAATGCAGGGAGGTAAAGGCTGAAATCACCTGGAATGCCCAATTTCCCTGCAGCACTGCTGCCCCTGAGGGCAGGGGTCAAACAATCCAACATGTGCTGCAGCTGGAACACTGCTCCTACAGGGAATTGTGTGAACATTGATCCAGGAATTCAGGGGGAAATGGGACAGGCTCCAGGCCCCCTTTAGGAAGCAATCASAGCCCTAAATGAAGCTCACTGCTGGCAAATGAAAGCACAGACAGAGTCCTTGTGACCCCAAACTTCCTGAGCGCAGCCAACGGCAAAACCGAAACTCCAGCTTTTATTTGTGAAGCCAAACCTGCCCTCAGCTACTCCTCTCTGAGGTGGTTTGAATGAAGGTTTTTACAACTATTAAGTGATAGATTTGAGCCCAGAAYCCTGAGCTGTTTGCCAGAAAAAGCCCAGAGCACAGCGGGAGCGTTGCTGTGAGTGTGGATGAGGAACGCAGCTCGCTGAGCTGCTGCCTTTGCCTCCCAGCTGATTCAATATGCAAGGCCCTGAATAATAACTGGTTTACATTTCCCACTCCTCCTCCGTTTTCCCCTCTAAAATGGTGAAGAACCCACCAATTTACAAAGGCACACCTGACTTGTTCTCACTAAACCCTTCCCCACCTATTTCCATCGCTCCTTCTCTCCTCGCCACCTCCCACAGCAGCAGCTGCACACTCCAGCACATTCCCAGGGAGAGACATTTTCATGTCTGGATGCACTGCTACCAAACAGGAACAGGCAGCATCCATTTACACACCAACATGTGGTCCAGAAGCTGAAGCTAACCCCACTTACTGCTGTACAGATTTGTTTGTGCAAACTGAGTGCTGCAGGATGGTGCACAGTGAGAAGGAAATCCAAGGAGAAGGGAATTACACAGATCCATCCCATGAAACACTCCCCAGAGCTCTCCATCTCCCCTTTACCTTYATTTCAACTTAAGAACTGGCACTGTTCTTAAGTCGAAATAAAATTACAAATGCATTGTAATTTTTCTGGACACCCTCCACTGGAATCCTGCATTGATGTTTCAGCAGGTATCACACCCCTGTCCATCATACACAAGCTAATAAACACATTTTTAAAATTTGCTTGCCCTTTACAAAATGRCCCAACTGTTTATTGTGGTGCAGTGGTAAAACAGTGCTGAACTGAGGGGAAAAAAACAAAGAAAAAAAAGAAGCAGAAATAGTGATTTTTGAAAAGTCTGAGAAAACTTTGCTTCAGAATCAGTCAGAATTTCCCAACTCAGCAGCTCCCTCACACMAGAACCTGTGGGGTGGCCTGCTGCTTTCCATTTGACAAACTTTATTAGACAGACATGAATCTGAAACACCCGAGCAAATTGCCTTCAAAGTTACTCACTGAATAATTCATTTTTTGCCTGCTATTTTATACATTGGTTAAGCACCAAAATAAAGGCAGGAGGGAGGGTAAAATATGCATAATTTAAAGCCCCATGTCTCTGTTCTGTTCTGCAGCTCAGCTCAGTCCTTTCAGRGGTCTGAATGTTACCACCTACAAACCAGGCAGACATTTTGCCACACAAAAAGGCAGAATTTTGTCCTCCAGAGRAAAAAAATTCCACAGGTGATCTCTACCTACAAATCCCATCAATGATTGAAGGRTTTGATTCAAATATGGTTATCTCCAAAGCTACAGCTCAGTGTGAAAAATGCTGCTTTCAATAAATCATAGCCATGWTCACACCATGGGAGATGCTCAGGCACAGAGTCCTTGGATGGTCTTTTACATTGTATAACCACTCAAACACTATTTATTTCTGCATGGAACAGATGTTTTTCCATATGTCTAAATAACCCTTCTTCAGAAAAGTAACTCAAGCACATGAAATTTTGCAGACCAAGGAATACAGACATCAGACTCTTTAGTATTAATAGAACATTTGGGATCTTTTTCATTGGGAAGTCAGTATTTCTCTTTGTAAAAAGTCACCAATCCTACTCCTCAGTGTAAAACATAAATAAGCCAAGAGTGAATGTGCAAGATGCTCTGACATGCTTTAGCTCTCAGATCCTGACCTTTCAATGGCAGAGATCCCAGCCAAGCTGTCTGGCCCATAACATTTTTCCATGCCAATGCAGCAGTTGCTATTTATTAGCCCATTAAAAATTCAGAAAACAATATTGAAACTGGAAAAAAAGTTACCAGTGCACAGTAAAACCCCTGAAAGAAGGACAGGCTTTTAGCACAGGCTCATGATCCACCACTTGGCAGCTCTGTTTGTGCTTTAAACCCAAAATTTGATGCCACTCTCAGGGAGAAAAATGTTTCACTGAGACCACAGTTGAGGGCACACAGATTAAAAATAAGAACTGACACCAATCTGTCCCTTGAGTCGAATTGGACCCTTTTGAGGTTTCCTAATCAAAAATCTGAACACAATGACAGTTTAAKCACATCAGAGGAGTGCTAAAAGCACACAGGGAGCCCCAGAAGAAGGATTTCCTCAGGGCTGCCATGGCTGCGTTGCTCTGGAGGCTGGAGGAGCCTGAACTGCTTCACAGCATCAGGAAAAGTCCTCTCAGCATTTAGCAATGAATTATAATGAAATCTATAAATATTTAATGTCTGGCAATTAACTCTGCCCTCTTCAAAGGGAAAAAAAAAGAAGAAGGAAATACAGAAAGCCTTCACCAAACCCTTTAGTAACATGGCAACTTCCCCCCTCAGCTATTTCGAGTGTGCCCATTCCAAAACCAATCCATGGACACAAATTTCAGCAATAAGCATTTTTCCTTCTCCTYCTTTAATGAGAGTGTTTTTCTCAAGGCTGTTGATGGCAAAGGAGCTTCCCAGATTACACTGAAGGCTCTGGGTTTGGAAGRAAGCCTGCACAGAAGCGTTTTGCTGGCACAGTGCTCCCAACAAGGGGAAGGCGAGTTTGGATTCCTACTTTTTATTTCTCAGAAATCACTTTGTGGGTAAGAACATCCCTCAGAGGAGCCTCTGACAATGAAGATCTCATTGCAGCAGAAAACACTGCCCTGTTCACCTACACTAGGGGCACCATGAACCTCTATAAATACTTAATTTTCCTTGCTATTTGGAACAGAAACTCAAAAACCATGGCCAAACTCTCCAAGAATCCTCRTCTGTGACACCGACTGTAACAGTTCTTGATTTCACAGGTCAAGAAAGGCTCTTCAGCACACATTTGTCTTTCCTCCTCCTCCTCCTTGGCTTGAGAGTGTAAAATCTATGGTGTCCTAAAAGCTGTTGTGCCTGTCATCCATCATTGCTGAAGTTCATCCCCCTGAGTGCTACCAGGTCTGTTTTATACAGAAAACATACATGCAAGAACAGACAAAAGAGTCAAAAACACATAAAAAGCTTTAATAAATAAATAAATAGCTTTTTTCTTTCTTTGTAAAAAGGGGGAAAGTTGTATCATTTTGGCTCTATCCTCATTTCACAAAATTCAGCCACCAAACACATACTGGGAGTCCCTGCAATGACAACTGTAATTACAACTGTAATTAATTTGCCAACACGAGGTTGGACACTTGTCTGCTCCTTGCATCATTTATCACTTAGATTCAGCCTTTAGCTGGGAGCTCTGCAGGCTGATGTTGCCACAGAGGAAATAAAGAATTGGAAAGATCTTATGTTCTATTCATAAAAGGTATTCCAGGGCAATGTTTATCAGGATTACAGCAGGCAYCCAGGAAAATTGCTTGCAAGGATGGCAGCAGAGTGAGGGCATTATTCCTCATCTGCAAGGAATGTAATTTTTTAAAAGAAGGGGAAGAAAAGAAACTGCTCTTCCTCTATAATACCAATCTACAGATTAACAGRGGCTTTTTCTAGTACTGCCAGCTAAGCCTTTGTAAGGCTGCATCAAAAACAATTATTAAAATTAATCCCAGGTACAAATGGAATTGCATCATATTAATCCTGCTGAAAGAAATATCTGCTATGCTGAACATGTGGAAAACTGACATGAGGAGCAAAGAAAACACCTTGGAAACCCAGTTTTGCTAMCACTGGCCAGGTGCTGGGCCTGCAGGACCACAGGAACATCACTGGTGGCTCACACAGTCAGGTGTCCAYCCTTCCTTCTGTGGTGGCCACTTTGGCAACAATCTGGACATCCACAGCCAATCAACAGGCAGCTGGAGGTGGTTTTTTTAACTGGAGATTAAATTAAATATAAAACCCTGGGAGAAAAATRCTTCCATGATTGACTGCTCTATGTGCACAAGACAGAAAAACTTAAATGCAAAGCAAATATTAATGAATTAGCAGCCAGAAATKACAACTTCAGGGGTCCTTAAGAAAATCCACWTGATCACAGAAAATGTGTGCTCACCMTTACATGAGGCAAACCCAAGGGAACATTGATGGGTGCCCTGCAGATGAACTTTCACATTTCAGAGAAAACAGATGATTTCAGATAATACTTCTACAATGTGCATAATCTAAGTTATTAGATGGCAACATAATGCAATTAGCATGACAAAGCTTAATACTAAYATAAATCCTTCTGCTATACAGCTTATATTGAGAATTTACTACTCAGGAAAAAAACATCTGTTCATTGTTCCTCACTTGGCCTTTGGTTTTTATAAAAATAAATTAATTGATGGGTTTTAAGTTTGCACGAAATGCTTCATCTGTCCCAATAAACCAAAGATTTGGTATTTTACTGCATTTTATTCCTTGTGCTGCACAGGGATCAGAGCCACAACCATGGTGCAGAATGTACTGCAGTGCCCCTGATGCAGGGCTGACAGGAGTGTCTCTGATCAGAGAGGACAGGACAGGGACATCCATAACCTTCAGCAAGTGGAGAGGACAGGACACACAAAGGTGTGGGGCTAAGGCTCCAGTGACTGCTGCATTTCCAGTCAGATTTAGGGCATCTCCATCAAATTCATGGAGGGGTTGTGCAAACAGAAARCAATACCTGCTACAAAGATATCCTTTTTTTTGTTTTTCTTTTTTAATTCAGATAAAATCAACATCTCAACCTCTTTCCCACACTTGGGACATTCCTGTTCTCTCAAGATCATACCTGAGTGCTGATGTGCTAATGCTGCTTAGATTTTTGTTAGAGCTTCCTCCAGTGCCCTTTTCTGAGATTTATGGCCAGCTTTAATTCCTTGAAACAGTGGCAGGGACAATGACAAAGCACTTCTCTGCTCCAGCAGRCTCAGCCTTTGCAGGTGCCTTTGCAATTTCACCTATTTTTGAAGCCAAAAGTGGTCGCTGACTTTGCACCTCCCACCCCGGGATTAATTCCAGACAAATAAAGTGGGACATGAGCTATGGAAGGGCAGAGCTCRGTTCAGCCACGAGGCACAAATCACCCCTTCCACAAACAGGGATTCYGCCCCACAAATGAGGATTATTCTGGCTGCACTGCAGGGCTGGAGCTGCTGAGAACAAGCTGCTCAAGCATCTTCTGCAAATGAGTCACYGAGGAAGGGAAGGCCACGCTCGGGAGACCCTGACTGCAAGGAGTTACCTGAGAATTTGTAACAGCCCTTCATCACAAGGAAACGGATTTATCTGGCACCAGAGACACCACCAACACCCCCCACTAATTCAGCATTTCTGCTGCCACCCAGAGCAGCAGCAATCCCCACCTCAGTGTGCATYTGGGGTGAGGCAAGAGCCTGTCCCACCTTGATGTGGACTTGTTCTGACGTGCAATCAAAGCCCAATCAAACCCAATTCCCAGGCCAGACAGGCTTTTTCTGCACCTATGCCAATTATTAGTGCTGTGCCTTGAGACTCTCCCCCAGCACTGCAACAGGCTTTGACTCAACATTAAACAACCTGCCCTGGGTTATTGTGAGCAAGGTGACAAGAGCCCAAACCGCAAGAAATCCCACAGCTGATCCAGGCTGACTGCATCTGGCACGGAAATCTATAAAAATGCATTACTTAAGAAAAAAATAAATTGKAGCCCAGAAATAAGATCAGTCCAAGCTGAAACAAAAATGTAGTTTCATAATAAATATCAGTTAGAAAAATCAAATTAAATTTGCAGTAAAATGAAACATGGTTACAACATTTAAAAAAGTAATGATAGTGTTAAGTATTTAGAAAATCACATTATCTTCCCTAAACTAAACATGGTTTTAAAAGTGGTTAAAACAAATGTGTCTCCATGAACCACTGTAACTTTTAGTCCCAAATTCACCAATTTGCTTTAAATTCATTCACTGCCTTCTTCCCYTGCCCACAGTTCCTGCCATTACCTTTGTGCCTGGCTCGTCAATCACAGGATCAGAGACTGGCACCTCTCTCCTTCCATTCATCACTTCCCCATTTGCCTTCAGCACTCAGCATCACTAATTTATCAACTCTCATTCCATTCAACTCCCACAGCTACTTTCAGTGTGACAGAGCATGGTCTTGTGCTATTATTTTTATTTTTTTTTACATATTTCCTGTCAGGCAAAACAAACAAGGCTACTCTGCAGCAGGAGCACATCAAGAGAAAAAGCTGTTATCAGAGCTTATAGAACTTTAAGTACACAAAGTATAAACACAGCTCTATGCTGTACTATTATTATTTCTATTGTTATTATCATTGTTATTATTGTTATAACTGTTATTATTGTTATTAATGGGGAAGCACCTAAAAGAAGCACAGAATTTTCCCTACAGAGGCAGGCACGTTCTCATCTCTCTGTTATGTGAACTATCTGTAAATCTCTATTACAGCATTTAGACATGCTTTATTACCACAGCAAAAAAACCATTTTTTTCAAGAAGTTCTTCAGGAAAAAAGAGTAAATTTTGAGCCTGTCAGCCAGCAAAATAAATTGTCCAGCAGAAAACAGCAGCAGTCAGTTCAGCACAATCCAGTTAACTGATTAGTCAATGCCAGACACGGTGAAATCTTCCCCACAGAGAGATCTGGGCAGCCTCAAAGGTCACAGCAAACCTGGTTTTTGACATGSCACGTCACATCCCCAGAGCAGGAGCTGCACCAGCATAGCCAGGGGTGGGTTTTTTGAAGATTTTGCATTAAACCACTGTTCTAGACCCTCAAAAATAAATTTCAGAAATGTGAAAGAAAGGTCTCCCACCTTCATTTTTTTAATCAATAACAAAATAATTCCATTTGTGAGGCACTGAACTATTTTCCAGAGATTTTACATTCTGCAAGTGACAGTCCTCTACCAGCAAACCAGTCCATACCTATGACTAAGAGAAAGAATTACAACAGGTTTGATCAAATRTGACATTTATCTGAGCAACAACCACCACTGAGCCACGTTTTTCAGATAAATACAGATGCCATGAGTCAGATTCTCTCTTCCTTATTATTTTCTGTATGACACTGCATTATAGATAAGAAAGAAAAAACACCTGAAGTCTCACCCTGCAAAAAGAACAATTCCCAAGTGCTCCATAAATAAAATCCAAGCAGTTCTTGTGATGGAGAGGTATTAATTTGAAGTCTCACATCTGTGCACTTTTTTCCCTCTATTATATATGACATGGTTCCATTCCTGCACTCCATCTCCAGCAGGGCTTTGGCTGGKCCCCACTGTCTGCTTGTGATCCATGGGTGCTGAGAGAGGTTAATAAAATACACATTTTAAACTGTRYMAGTGACTTTATCCCAGCACTGGGCTGATCATTCTTCCTCCACAGCTGCTCTGTCAATACATTCACCACTCGTGTCTGACTTCTGCTCAACCTCCTGACTGACTGAACAATTTCMTTCTTTAGGTCTGGTTTTAGCAGCTTTCACCCCCAACACTCACTGAGCACAGAAATGCTCAAGTGTCTCTTAAAATATACAGCCTTGGGAGACTTAATTTTTAAATATAGATATATTAAAATAGCCATATTTTATTATAGAAAATATATTAAAATATATCTAATATAATCTATATAATATAATCTATATTATATAGATATATAATATAGCCATAGTTGAGAGGCCTCAGTTTAGAAAACAGGTGATCTGCTGAGCCAAGCTTTGATTTTACAGGGAATAAGCAATCCACTTCTTGTAGAAGCATTGGCTCCCAACAAATAAACAGAATATAATTAATGTAGCACAATTAAACAGTTTCTTTTCTGCCTGCCCCAAGACTGCACTAAACCCAACAGAAAAATGYTCTCATGCCTAATCACACACAGTGAACCAGGTAAATACTTTCTAAAATCAAAGCTAAATAAAGAAATGTTGAATACATGGACTGAAAATAAAGCCCAAAATATGAATGCTGAATGTTTGTGGTCTCAGATTGTTTAAAACCTCCTCTGCAGAAAACTGTCCACATAAACTGCAGGTTAACAAATGAACCATGACAAAAGCTGYGGATGAAAAACACAACAGGAAAGTACTAATTCGTCTAGTGTTAATGAAAAAGAAACAAAAATCCTTAACCTAAAGCTTCCTATAATGCTCCTTGATAAAACATGCATTTGTGCTCACTCATTGCCAGTTTACTTTTCATACCCACAGCATCATGAAATGGAGTTTACAGTACATATTCAATCCAATAAAAAATTATTTCTTTTGGAAATGCAGGGTTAAATGGCAATATTGATTTGAAACACAACCCCTCCCTTCAGAGRGGGACATACCTGTACAGAGTCACTGAGTGTGACAGCACTGCTCAGGGGGAAAATATGGCAAAGGAACAAGGAGCAGAAATAAGAGACAGTAAAACTGAAGCAGAAAYTTGGAGATGTCCCAGTGAGTGGTATGGGAAGAGCAGGTTCTCTTTGCACCAAACTATAGGGATTGGATTACTTCTATAAATATATAATATATAGTTATAGATATGGATCACCTTTCCAACCCAAACCATTCTATGATTCTGTGACACATCTGAGGATGCTGGATCAGATTGGAGTCATGATTATCCAAGCACTCAGAAGAAATTTTAAAAACCAAAGCTAACCACCACAGCCCTGATCTCTGAAAATGAAGTTTTAACCAGTGGAAAAAGAAACTTTTTCAGTGAATTGATGGGTGCCACACGACTCTGAAATCAGTATGCTGACAGGGAGATACTCCCATTTTTGGGGCCTTATGATTCCTGAAGCAGACATCTGCTCCCAGATCCCTGGGGTTCTGAATTATTTTTAAACTCTGAACAAAGAACACTTAGTACTACATACTTCCAGTTTCACAGCTGGGTTATTTTAAGRAGACAAAAAACTTATTGGAATATATTTTTTTCTTTTTTTTTGCAATATTTTAGCTTGAAATTATTAATCTGTCCCTKGAGAATTCAGGACCTCCTAGAACACTCATTTTAAATATTCTGTGTCTTTTACAGATACAGTCTTCTCACATGGCCTTGAAATAAATATCTCACTGCAATAACCCACATGGAGCCCTTGTTAAGGCAGGGATTGGGTTTCTTCTTGATTAGAGAATCACAGAATGTTCTGAGGTGGAAGGGCCCCWCAAGGATCATCGAGTCCGAATCCAAAGGCAACGGCCCAAACAGGGATCAAACAGAACCCTGGTGTCCTGGCTCCAACCAAGGGAGGTAATGTCACACACCAGGAGCCTTCTTCTCCAAATCTCCAACTGCAAAGTGTTATTCCCATAAATTTCCTGAGGCTGAGAAGCAAAGACCTTTTCATTTCACAGAGCTCTGAGGAACAGGGGGTGCAGAACCAATGTGAGGTGAGGAGAGTGGGGATTCTCTCCAGGCTGCTGTGTGAGCCAGGACTCATTTCCTCTGTGCCTAATTACCAATCTGTGAACTACCTGTGTGTGTAAAGGTCCTTCTGCTGCAGGGATGTGCTGACTGGGGAGTTGGGGGTGTCACAGACCCAAACACAACCCCTGACCCGTGGGGAAATGGCAGGAGGACAAAGCAGCAGGTGAAATCATTGTCCTGACATGGTTTGAGAGGAAAAGCCCAAGCTGGAGGATGCACTGAGTCTCCTGACATGACATGGGCARTTTCCTCCCAAAATCAGCCCAGAAACWAAAAGAGGCARCAGCAGGAAACACCCTGCAAAGCCTCARCAAAACCTGGGCTAATATTGAAAGCCTGCTTTTGCATTTGTTAATGATTCATTACTGACTTGATGACTGATCCAAAGTTCTTAATGAATTCAAACTCAATTTACTCTCAGCAACACGGAGCTTTAGTAAATTTACATCTTACATATTTACAATGGAATTAAACTTCTCTCTTTATTGCAGCATGATGAATTTTGTAGCTGTCTCCAACTTCAAGTTGCTTAACAGATGCTCAGTCAGCCTTCACTGAATCACCCAAATAGCCTGCAAAGATTATTGCTTGTTTTCTCTGCTGTTCTGTATCACAAACAAAAGTATTATTTCTTTTTTTTTTTTTTTCAGAGTAATTCAGTTTCTTTTAAAAGGTCATTAAAATGAGTTTTGAAGAAAATTAGGGAATATTACTGCACACTCTCAGCATATCAGGATGTGATCACAGAGGATATTCTGGAAGCAGCAAGTTTATGCAAGGTCAGGGCAGTGAATACCCCAGAGGCAAACCCAACTCAGTAAAGCAGCACAAGGCTTAAACTGCTTCAGTCTTAACCATGCTATTAAAGAAATGTTTGCTTAAGRCTGACAGTTCTTTAAGTTTGCTGAAGAGCTGTTTAAAACTAATTAATCTGAAGAATAAAAATTTTACTCTTTTCCATTTGAAACTCACTTTCCTGGATGAACCATGGGTAACAGAAGTATCAGAACCTCAGGAAATCCATTCCTGCTGCCAAGACCTGAGCTGTGTTCCCCAGTTCCCACTCCTCCAAGGAGAGCTGCAAAGGAGCTCTGAAGGCCATTAAAAGAAAATCTGAATGATYTGCCAAACAAAATGATTTTATCATCTGAGGGAAAGATGGTGAACTGCTCAAAACTTCTGCCAGGCAGTTAATGAAGACACCTTGGCAGCATCTTSTGCAGAGCCTGTTCCCAGCAAGAACTGAAACACCATCTGCAGGGCCAGAGAAGGGAAAACAGGAGCTCTGTATTGAAGAGGAGTTTCCTGATCAGTCCTTGGGGATGAGGGCAGAGCCAGGACTCAGTGGGGAAACAAACAATTAAAAATGATTGTGTTAAAAACAGAATTAAAGAGAGCAAACAAAGCCTGAAATGAACTAAARGCATCAACGTCCACTGAAGTGAAATCCCTTTAATCACAACAGAAGAAACAAAAATCATATTTCATTTYACACAGAGAAGAAAAGGACTATTAYATCTGACCACCACGSTCAGTGAAGGCAGGTCAGAACTTGAAAAGCCATCAGCAGTCCCCACACTTYACTGGTTTTATTTTCTGCTGTTTATCAAGAAGACATGCCCAGAAATCTCTTAGGTAGGAATGGACACCACCTAAAAGCACAGATGCATTGGAATAATTCAACACTACTGATTATCATTAAAGTTATTGAAATATGTCTGGATTGTCACATCCTCCCTTCACATCTCCCCATTTTAAGCACAGCATGGARCATTTGTCAAGTCAAGATCCATAAGGAMCATTTCTGYTGGCCAAATAAAATATTTTGTCTGYAGTAAGAGSAGCTTTGTTATTGTTTGGGAAACCTTTCACCCTCACCTGCCCAAAGAGCTCTGAAAACAAACAAACCAATCAGGAAAACCCCACAGACCTGAAAGAGAATAAAAGCTGAGGAGAAATGCCCATTAAAGGGGGGTGTCAAAGATTGCTTGCACTGGTTTTACTGCTCCTTTCCACCTGATGCACCTCCACATGGTTTTACTCTTTTTTTCCTTTGTTTTAGATGGAAAATGAACATTTTTTTTTTCATTTTCATGCAGACTGGCTTTTTTTCCCCCACTTTTTTTTCAAGCAGACAGCAAGTATTGTCTCAGGAGGTAACAAGTTATCTTGAAGGGACTCTGCAGACTAATAAAATGCTTTGCAGAGTATTAAGGAGGTCAATCTGTCCAATTTGTTTTAATTGAACTAGACACAGATGGTATATGGTTTAGTTTAATTAGGCTGTAGATAAAGAACATTTCAACTTGCCAGTGAAGGATAAATCATTAAATAGAAGCATATACTTGAAAATATATAAGGCCAAAACCTTTGCTGCATAACTGAGAAATYGGGGCAATTTCCACCAAAGGATCAAAAGATCAGCCCCATTAGAAAACACAAGGAAAAACTTCATGAGGCCCTACATAAATGATGAGTAAATTGAGAAAATTGAAAAATACATTCTGAGAAACATTTATTTACTACAAAAGTAATGCTGGTTCTTTCATTACAGGGACATAATACAATAAGGCACAGTAATCTATCACAAACTATAGTTAAAATTAAATAGATTATTCTACCCATCCATTAAGGAGATCTAATTATGGACTATCATTAGCAAGGACATAATTCTTTTTTTCCTTTGTTTTTTCAATTACTGTGTATTTGTTTTCTCCCTTTATTGACAGACTTCACTTTTAAGTTATCATCTTTTAAGTCAGAATAACATTAACAGTCTTTTAAAAGCTGGCTGTACTCAGATGATTTTGCACAAAAGACTGGAGCAATCCAGTTAAGGCTGTTTTCTCCAGTCTGCTTTTTGAAATTATTATTCTGGGAAGCTTTTTGAACCAACAGTTTCCTGCCACTGGGCTTATTTACAACTCCACCTCTTTTTAATCACAATGAATAAAACATATATCGAAGCTGGAAAGCTTATAAAAAAAGATGGGGTGACTGCAGAGCTCTGTATTTTAGGCAAAATAGATGGAGATGATGGGCACATTTACTCAAATAAACTGCAGCAAATGCCCAGCTGAGGGTGGTGACTGCAGGAACAGAGATCCCAGCTCTTCACCAGCAGAAAAAATTTCTCCTTGCTGTGGTTATTTGAGTCTCCTCAATCCCAAGGACTGCAGGAGGACACCCTAAACCCACAGCAGCATCTCAAATTCCATCTCCCACTAAATGAACTATAAATTTTTTATCTGGTTTTATTAGGCATCACTCCCTATCATTTCTCCAGCAGTTGGTGCCATCAGCACCAAAGCCAGAGCTCTTCCTGCCAGGGATTCTGTAGGAAATGCACTGAACTCTTTTGTATAATCAACATTTTCCTGAGGGCTCTGAGCAGAATGGATGCAGCACAGTTTATCTGGCATCTTCCTAGCTTTCCTTGCAGTTGTAAATCTCACGTGCTCTTTATTTCTGCATGCAAGAAACAGTTTAAATACCAAGTTTGTAAATCAAGCACAGCTCATTAGGCACCAAAGACTCCCACTGACTCAGATGCAGATTTTGTAGCAATGTTAGAAATGCTTGGAAACCCACTGCTTCCCTGAGTTTCTCTTCACTCTCCAGATTTCCAAAGCAGTGCCTTGCATTCAGGACATTCTACAAAACTCAGCTGCTGGCCCCTGCACTTCACATTTTTACTGAGCTTTCCCTTGACAAACAAGTGATTTCTTACAACTGGAATGCTGAGCCACATAACTTTCAGTACTGCAGGTTTTTTCCACCCAGGTATTTGTGGAACTGCAATGTTTTTTAAAATAAATATATGCCATAAATACTTTTAGATAGATGGTGATGTTTATGCACGAGTAAACACATAACTGCCTAACAAAAATCCAGTGCAAATAGCAAATATCTTGTATTTTAAACAGCACAGAACACCCTCACAAACTCCCACATCAGGTGTTGATGATTTATTAACCTCATTTTCAAAAGCACCAAGTGCCTCCTTGTAGCTTCTGCTGGCTCTGCTGGGGAACACAAACACTAATGAGCATGGAAAATGAACAATATCTGTGTGCACACGCCTGCCTGTGCATGGCTGAGGAATTCCACATCCCCTTTAGAGTGGGGCACGTTTTGCCAAAAGGGCTTAATTAAAAAAAATAAATCTCATATTCCGGATACCTTCATGCATGTCATTGTGAGAAGGCAAAAAATAAAATCTGCTCCTTGTGGAGGAGGAAAACTTGATTTTTTTTTTGAACTTCGACTTCAGGAAATGTTTAATKTTTGGAAGGCTGCATTGATGAAGATGCATTGGTCTTTTATTGCAGTGAGTAATAGCCCAAATTCTTGGAGTGCATCCCRAGAGTATTGGCAAAACAAGAAATAATGAACCTGAGGGAGGGGAGGCTGTGACAGGAGCAGGGYGACAGGAGAACGAAATGCAGCACAAGGACAGCTGGAGTGAGAGAAAATAAAACTGCTTTTGTCCTCATTTATTTCAGAACTACTTGAAGATAAACTTTTATTAGAGGAGCCATTTCTGAGCTGCTGTGTCACTGAAGTGAATTGATTTAGAGGCAGAACTCCTGGTGAGGAGCCTGGGGGAGTTGGGGTCTGTGCGGGCGCCGTCTCCTCGTTTGACCCCGGGGCTTTGCTGCTGCCAAACACAAAGCTCTGGGAACCACTTTGATTTGATTTGAGCTTGTAATATCAGTAAACAGCTGCACCTTCTCACACAAGAGCAAAGGATTAGTCTGGAATGGGAGAATAGAACATTTTCTACCCCTCTCTTTTATTATGCGCTTCCAGCAAATGAAAAAAAAATCCCAAAAATGTCTGCTTCAATTTCTCTTAATTTTACCTCTGTGTGGGCAGGTTTCTAAATAAAACGTGTTAAATATAAACCCATTTGTGTTTGACCAAAGCCCTTCGTGTCATTTTATGGAGAGTCCCCTTTGTGCAGGAACATTGAACAAAGTCTGTTGATTGCAGAGTTTTTATTTTCCTGAATGCTCCAATCACGCTCTTGGCACACACAGAGACAAGAAGCAGATGTTAAACAAAACTCTGAGGGATTTCTACATTTCTCCTAAAAATTACAGGACTGCTTTTGTTTCTAGTGGGTTTGGGGTTTTTTTTAAACTATCCTTCTATCTTTTTTGGTTCTGCTTCTCCCCAAGTTAAAATACCGAAGTATTTTGACTCCTATTCTATTTGGTGTTAAAGCAGATTATTGACTTCACTAAACTTCAGAACTGACAAACTGAATTTTGTTAGAACAAGATCAACATGACAAAAAGAAAAAAAAAACCTAAGAATTTGAGAATTACCACAAAAACCAAAGCCTTTGGTTATTAAAACTCTTATTTTTCTTTCTTAAGGGAAGTAAAAAGCTTTTAATATAGTTTAAAAAAAGGAAATGCCATTAATATGCATTGGGGAACTTTAGGCTTCAGATTTAACAATCCAACATCTCCACTCATAACTAGGTCAGTCTGCAGGTACTAATACAGACCTTAGAAAATCAAAGTGGATTTTGACTAAGGAAGAATTTCACAAAGCTTTTTATAGGAAGGGATGCCCAGGTCTTCTTCCTGTGGCATGGTAAGATTATAGGACTCAAGTTATCTTTAATTAAACACAAATAATTTTTGCAGGAAGGAAACAATATTTTGGGATAATCCCAGATTTCAAATTATTCTAGGGGAAAAATATTATAGAATAAAACCTGGAACAAAGAAACTGAGAACCTTCTCCACAAACACTGCATGTATTTATGTGTGGCCTATTTACCATAGGTTCTCTATATATCCTTATGCCCATCTGTTCCCAACTCCCTCAAACCTCATGGCTGCASTCAGGTTGCTTTTTATCCTATTTTTGGACAGGGTATATAAGAATTTTTATCCATCTCTACTTGTACAAACACACTAAAAGGAACCATTCTCTGGTGCTCACTGGAGTCCCTGTCCAATCAATCCTAATTTGCTTCTCATTCCAAGAAATCAGTCTCTAAAGCTGCATCTGCCTGTGATTTTCCAGGCCACCTTTCCCACTGGAATGACCTKAGTCCATCTGAAAGATGGAGGAAAAAGCTTTTTATTCCTTTTCACGAATTTTTRCCCAATCTCTGGCAACACAAAGACAAAGAATATTGACCCCATGGGCTCCCAGGCTGTGCTTTACAATTCCCATCACTGTAATTAGACACCAAGTGCACAATTTAATGATAATAAAGCAATTAGGTGGATAGAAGAAAAGGCTATTTGCAGAGCAAAGATGGATCATTTCTCATAACTTTTATAAAAAAGAATGAAGAGCTTAAGATTCAGAAAATGCCTTTTCAATAGGGGTTACATATAAATCACTTTTAAAAATTATAATGTTTCAATTAAGTTTAAAGACTTTCTCTGTTATGAGCTCTTTAATTAACGTCCCTGAAGTTAATAATTTACTTCATTCTACCAATCCTTCACTGCCAATAGGGTCTAACCTAAATAACTATAATAACCAGCTTTCAAAAAAATCCAAATTTTGGGCTTTTTCTTTTTTTCTTTTCTAAAAGGARAAAGAAAAGTAGCCAAAGCTATGCAGGCACTTCTTACAACTATTTTTGCAGAGGCTTTTATCTCCTTTCTGGTCCCTTCTCTGCTGGTCTGATGCTCCTGTTGCCATAGGAACAGACCYGAAGGTGCTTTGATACAGATTACAATGGTTTTCCCAACACTGAGACATTTCTTTCATCCTCAGTTCGGCAGGTACCCTTCTCATGGGGACAGAAAGGGAAGGAATAAATCAATCTCTGACTCTTCCATCAATTAAGTTCTCATTAGCAGAATTTATGATATGCTTCTGCTTYTAGTTCATGAGCTCAGCACTGATCACGGGTACTTTAAGGACTGAGGTTCATTAATTACWCAGGCCATGCCACAGTTAATTTATTTGCAAGAGAACAGCAAAAATCAAATTATGAAGGGAATCATGACTGGCATCATGCTAACTTCAGCAGAGGCATCAGGATTTAGTTTTTCAGCACAGGTAATGCACCATTGCCTCAAAATCTGTTTGCACCAAGTCTCAYTGGGCTGCTAAAAAACCTGATCAATTGTAAAATGACAGAATATTAAGGGTAACACTTAATACATGTTCCCTGAGGTCCCTGATTACTTCAAGACAAATCCTACCTTTCCCAAAGGCTGAAGAAAAATCTGTGAGCTATTTGGATCTTTTCAGACTCCCCAAGAAAGGACAGTGAAAATTAGAAAATACCAGAGCAATGCCCAAGAAAGAAACCAAACTCTTGTTGTTCCTGCAGAGCTCCCCAGCACTGATGGATAAATGGAGCTCCAGGGGARGAGATGGCAGCTGCTCCTTCCCAGCCAGGATGTCCCCACCTCCCCTCCCTGCCYTCCCTCTCTCACTGCTCTGTTCCAGGGTCAGAACACCTCCATAAAAGAGCTTTGCTCTTTCCCAAGAGKACAAGTTGTTCTTTCCTCCCCACCCCCAGAGGAGCTTCCCTGGAGCAGTGATTTACACCMAGGAGCTGAGGCCACACCAACTCAGCAGAGATCAGCAAACTCCTGCCAGCACCCCAAGGACAGAGCCCAGCAATTCCCAGRGATGGGGACACTCTCTGGTGACACATTAAAATCACTTGCAGCATATGGGATCTGCAGTGCTTTTCRAAATTAGCCCACTTGTTTCATTCCAAATTAAGGTTGAATCTAATTTTGGTGCAAGAACTGCCACCTCAACAAACAGACAGAGCTAAAAATTGCCAGCATTCTGCAAGGCTCTCTCTCAGTGGTCTGTCTGTGCCTCTTCCAGCTACTGAGTTCAGTGTGCCATAATCACTTTTTTTTTTTTATTTTAAAACCCACATAGTTGTGGAGGTGGGRCCTGACAGAAATGCCTATGGTGCATTTTACACATGATATCTCATGTAACAAAACAGATTATTAGTAATTCTTAGGCATTCTTCCCCCCTAAACCCAAATACCAACACATTTACACAGAGTTTGAAGATTGACAGAACAGACTTTTGCCAAGGGGAATCATAAGCTGACTAGGAAAWAATGAAACTCAACCCAAATTGCACAAAACTCAATATACTCTTAAAAAATGGGAAATAAGTGCTGTTGGAATCATGCCAGCTTCAATTTGGGGAKTTAGAAAGAGTTTTGATGATGAAAATCAGCACCCAGGAGTTGCTGCAACCAAAACTGCATCCTATCCACAAGATTTCTTTTTACTATTGGGAATAACTTAGCTGRGAGTTCTTTTATAGTCCCACTGCCTAATTGTTCTGCAGTGCTAACTTGTGAAAATCAGGGATATTTTTAGGTTCACCATTTATATACATTTCCTAAGTGTCTCAGCAGAGCTCTGCTCAGTGATTAACTCTTCCCAGCATCACCTATATTWTATTACATATTGCACAGGAAATGGCTAGAGAGGAAAATATGAAGTCTAAATTTTATGATACAGCCATTCAGCACTTGTTCTGGATTGGGAACATAAAAATATATTCTTTGTAAATAAAAAGCTATGAACTTTCAATTCTCAGAGGCTGTAAGAAAAATCCAAACTGCACTCCCAGAGTCCCAGGCACAAACTCCATGAAGTGGGAGCCTGAAGGGCTGCAGTGGAAGATGTGAACAAATGTTCCTTGGGAGGCACTCACTGTGCAGGCAGCCACCCACCACGGATTTCCTTCCCTTGGGTGTTCAAGGAGAGCTYTCACACAGCTCCTTYCAACACTGCAGGGRAAAGTTTTCCATGCAGAGGGACACAGAGCCAGCCTGGAGATGGGGTTACAGGGAAAAGGTGGGAATTACCAGCAGTTCTGAAAGTGCATGAACCTGTTCCTTTGTCATTTAATTCTGGTTTTCCTGAGAATCATTCACTGTAGCTAAAAGCCATTTCAGCTGCAATAAAAGGAGCTTTAATTTAGGAGTAGAAGGTACACATGTTTTCTCAGGGGATGATTAATTCCAACACATTCCAGCACAAGAACTGCTTTCAGGTGAGCTGGGAAGCTGCTTGCAGCYACTTCAAAGGAAGCATTTAGGAAAGCAGTGCCCCAGACTTCYCAGTACAGGCAGGGATGGGCAATTCCATGAAGCTCTGTGCCCAGAACCTCCTCCCAGTGCTGGAGGAAAAKGAGCTCAGTAAATACTCAGGATGCACAGAGCCCTTTTGGGCAGGTTTCCTTCTTTAATTTCTCTGTCTTCCATTAAAAAGAATCTTACCTCTGCACTGAYTCTGTTCAAATTGGAATTTCACTGTCAGTATAACCACACTGTGGAATGAGCCACTGTCACACAGGACCATTGAAAAAAACCAATTAAAACATTAGAAAACCAAGCAACTTTTCCCCCACAATTAAATTTTAGGGCTTTGAAGTCAAAACCATMAACTACTTTGGATACTTTTCAGAAATTCAAAAGTCAGGGTAGCCACGAGAAAGAAAAGGCTTATTTTTTGTAAGAAAAGTTATCTTGCTGTCCTTTAAAATTAAATTACTTATGATAAACAACAGAAAGAATAAAAATGTTCAGCTCCTTCAGTACCACTTACTGCACTGACTGGGACCATGCTGACTCTGTTATCCAGGACATGCTTTTGGGGAAAAGGCAGTGTATATCATACATAGGAATATTATAGGAACACCAGATTTTCACAAAAGCGTATTTGCATTATAACTGGTTTTTAGTAAGAATATTACCTACTGCATCTAACAATGTCTACTGCAAACAAAATCCATGTGATTAATAATTATCATAATTAGAAACCACAGACAGACAAACACATTGAGTTGTTTCCTTAATCTGTAAATAGAGGGGGCTTTGTATTTTCTCTGTTTAGGGTATGCAATGAAAAATTGCATCAGAGCTGTTTAAGAATCACCTCCAAAAATTCACACAGGCTTCTCTTTAAGAGAACATTTTTGTTAATCTGGCAAGCAGTGAACTGTTTCTTGCCAGGTCTCTCTGCATTTGTGTATCTTTTGTGATGAAGCAAGAGGGTTCTCATCATAATTAAAAAGAAAATATTTCTGGGACAAGATTGCCTAATACTCAAAATTCAGATKAGCAGTAAAACCTGCCCCCCAAACCTTAGTGACACATGGYTGGACTTGATGATCTTGAAGATCCTTTCCAAACYAAGTGAATCTATGATTCTATAATATTTTATTGAATTATGTTTGTTGCTGCTTCAGTCTCAAGATGTCCAACATTTGTAACAGTTGCTTTCAACTGTAAAAAACTACAGTTAAAAGTAAATCAGACAAGCTCTGCTGCTGCATTTCATTATCCCTGGAAAAAGACTGCAAAGCTTTCTGATTAAAATCYTTTTTTAACTAGTTCTACAGTAAATCTCAATACTGTGCTTCCAGTTACTGCCTTTTCTTCTCATGAGTTTGGTTTGGTTTTTTTAATTCCCTAGGCCAGTCAAGCAAATCTCTTTTTCCACTCTGAAAGCAGCCTCCTACATGTAAATATGATCTAGAAACATGATTAAATGCCAGTGGGGGAAATAAAATGGAAAAAAAAAAAGAAAAATATTTCAGCATTTCCTGGAACTGAACAGAAAAAGAAGTCTGGTCAGGACACCTAAAGCCTCCAGGGCAGAGCAGTTATATTAATTTATTCTGACTTAGTACAGAGGTGATTCTTCAAATCATTTCTCTCAGAGCCCCAGCCATCAAATGAGCAGTGGAACAGTGCAGTAAATGTGGACATCAGCTCTCCCTGAGCCTCAGGGCAAATCCAACCCACTGCTGCCACTCTGACCATCAGCATTTCTGAATTTGAATKCTTCCCACTGGTCCCCCAGCACAAGAGTTTTAAAGGGTCAATCTGTCTCCTGCAAACTCTAGAATCACAGAAACCAGAAAATGAAAACCAYAGTGGAGCCTCACAGGGTGTCCCATCTTTATAAATAAAAAGCTATGAGCTTTTTATTTATAAAAAGAGTCCCATCTCCCCACAGAGGACTCAGGGAATATCCACAACACAGTGGAGAGAAGGGAACCACAAAAAAAAAAATCTTAATTTCTTCTACTGGCAGCCCCTTGCTGCAATTCCCCATCMCCACACCCAAAAACCAGCATGGTTATGGAGTTATTTGTCCCTTGCCACAAGCTGCCCTTCAGAGAGCTGCTCACAGTCTAAGAGACAAAACAATATTCAAAGATCATGCTTTAAAAAGACCTTTAACACTTCAGTTCCTTTCCAGATACCAAAGGAAGAGCTGCAGAATTCAACATAAAACATCTCCCTGAAAAACAGAATGATAATTTGTCTTATATCTGCCTTGGTATCAGGGCTGGCCAGCAGTGCCTTTATGACCCACGTGAAGTCCTGTTTTAGTTTCTTCTGAACCAGTGTCTCATGATCAGTTCACACTGATTTCTTTTTTATTTTTCCTTTTTTATTGCTTTTTCTTCCTCTCGTGAGTGATTTTTTTTTGTTGTTGTTGTTTTAATAAATTGTATCTTAACACACAGAAAACAAATCTGAAATATTGTACTCTAGAATTTCATTATCCCAATATCCAACCCACTGAGGAAAATACCCAGCTCCTGCAGCTTTCAGGAGCTTAAGATAAAAACCACACTGAGCTTTCAAATGTGCTTAAGAAATAAAGCTCCCAAATAATTTCAGTATCAAGAGGATAATTGACTTGGAAATTGAAATATGTCACCTTTGACATGCCTGGGTTCAGTTACCCTGCAATGATGAGAGGGCTTTGCTTTGATTTTATGTAAGGACACATCTGGATCTTCCCATCCTTTCTCTCCTGGCTGCTTAAAGACTAAAACTCACCAAGTACAGTCACATTTCACATCCTTTCACTTGCTCTTATTGAACTTATTTTCATTTTTTAAATTTCTATTTATTTTGCTTATAATCCTCCCTTGGATTCTCTGTTATAATAATCTGAAAGGGAAAGAGTGCTGATCCAGAGGCCACACTCTGGGAGTTCCTGTGCACTCAAAGTCTTATAAACTTGTACTGAAAACCACAATACAKTCAAATACTATTTTCAATTAATACTTGGGGTTTTTTAATCATATGTAGCATGCAATTAGGAACATTTTAATATATAACAAAGACACCTTCTGATCACTGAATTACATTAACAAACAAATATTTCAATTTTCAAGAAACTGATGAATTATCCCTTAATACTGAACACATCTTACCAAAGCTCATGACAGCAGCACTCCATTTYTGRGGCTGCTCTYACAYTTTTACACTGATTTACCCACATTTTAAGTATTTTATCTATGACTTCAAACAGTTTTAAGAACACCAAGCATCTTCCCAAACCAAGCACCTGGAGATGATGCTTCCTGTGACTCTGSAGAGCAGCAGGAGCTGTTAAATTCTGCTCAGCAGCATCACCATGAAGAGGAATAATTTCTGTTCAAACTCCAGAGAGCTGTTAGCAGGAAAACAACTTCCTGGGCTGCTTTTTGCTAAGAAAGCAGAGCTCACACCCTGCCAAGTCAGAAGGAAATGTACAATTTTTGTGATTGTGTGACTTTTTGTTTCACTGAAACAGGATTATTGCTGCCCAGACACCATCACTGCAGTGCCACTCAAGGGGAGCACTTCATCCCCAAGTATGATTTTCCTTTTGGCACAAACACAGACATTTCAGCCTCCCATTTCAGCCAGAAGAGGCTCATTTTAAGCTTTCCTCTTTTACACTCATCTTTATTAGGGCAGTTTTGCAAGGACTGCCTCATTTATATTAAAAGTACAGGGCACCATAATTTAACATTCTTCTGATCCACGACAATTATTATTATATAATGATTATAATTATTGCTCTGGAAAATTAATTTTATTAATGACAGCATTATAATTAATGGAGARGTTACACTGGAGCATTTGAGTACACAAATTAATTGTGCACCTGCACAAAGTAATTTGGAAAAGGATGCTTTAATATTTAAAAATCTGCTAAATGTTATGATAAGCTTTATAGCACACCACATTTCAGAACAAAGCTGGTAGCAATTGGGATAGGAGTTAAGTTGCTGAATTATAAAAGGGTTGAAATTATAGTCAAACATTTCAGAAAATTAAAGTATAATATTCTACAATCCTCTTTGTGTAATAGTACCCACTAATGTAGCACAGTTTTATTAAAACATATTTATTTTCTGATTGCTTTTAATCTTCAAACTGTTTTTGAGCTACTGCTGCTGTGCAAATATTGGAAATGATCATTTGGTAACCCAAATCCAGAAATGAGGCATTAGGCTGATTTATTTAATCACYGAGGCCAAAAACCCAAATCCAAAATGCAGTCAGCAATGTTGAAGACCATTAACAACCTGTCACAGATTCTGTCACCATGAAAGGATTCTCAGTGAAATGAAATGGGCTCACACACAAATGTGTGTTCTCATTTCTGAACTTCAGGTGAACAGCCCCAAAGAGACATCTTATAAAAAAATAATAATAATCAGGAACACTTTCAGGAGCCAAACCATTCATTTTAGACACAGCAGAGCTACTCCTGAGTGTCACCATTAAAACTCTCAGTCAAGAACAACTTTCATTATACCCCACATCACAAGTGAGCACTGAGCTAAAACCAGATTTGGGGTATTCTCCTTGTGGGTTTAGGACTGACCAAAGTCCATCAGAAATCACTGTCTGATTAGAAAATGTGGGTACACAGTTCATACCTGCAAATCATTTCTCATAGGTATGAACTATATTCAGAGAATGAGGAATTCAGCAGATGTTCTTTAGTTGTTCAGACTTTTGCTGAAATTGTGGCCCCTTTGGGCCCAATGGGATTTTGCCATCAACAACCTGCAGCCAGATCAGGGATGAGAACATCACCCACACGGGGCTGAGCTGCATTTCAGCCCCTCTGGAGCTCAAGGCACTTCAAATACACAACTCCCAGATTCCAAAACCTGCTTTAGCTGTTGAACTACAGGTACAGAGCCAACTGCCCACTGCAAAGCTTAAAGAAATCAGGAACTTTCAGAAAAGCAAAGGGATGAAGAATAATTTTGGTTTCTTGCTCTTGCCTAATGAGTGAAGTCTKTATCAGCTAAACAAGAGATACTGAACAGGGTAATTACACTCCCAGTTTTAGCATTCTTCTTCTGCACCTAAACATAAATTATGTGAAACGTAAGTTTTAAAAATACTTCTCAATTCTTCAACACTTCCCCATATTTAAATTTAAAAAYGAGAGAACTTTTTAATATCTGAAATTTTCCAAGACCCCTTGTGGCTTCTGCCCATRTATTGTTCACTGACCTCCTGGCTGGCACATTGAAACAATTCATGAGGAGCTCATTAAAACCTAGCAGGAGAATTTTTCTGGTGCATTTTATCAGAGGAGATAATAGCCTACAATCTAGAGCATGAATATGTGATAAGAAACAAAACACAGCCATTCAGACAAAGAACACTTGGAATGYATTGTTCCCATAAGCAGATGTTAAATTACTTCACTGTAAAGTGGGATTTATAAAACCCAAAGAAATGTTATTTTTATGTGAACAAACAAGATCAGTTTATTATTTCAGCRGGGTGACACAAAGATCCTGCACATGTGTCTCACCACGCAGGCAGATGTGTTGAGAGGAAAAACTGGTTGTGGACCAAAAATGCTGCAGAAGTACTGAGAGAGCAGGATGGAATGGGAGTATCCAGACTGCTAGACTAGCTCAAACATCAAAATAAAATAAAAAGCCCAATAAGCCAGCTGGCTCAAGATTAAATTGTCATTGAACTGGAGCTACAGATCCTTGTGTGCAGTGAGACAAGGGCCAGAGACAGCTCAAAAGATACACTTTGAGATAAGAGAGATACAAAGAAAGCTCAGAAAAAGCTTCAGCCTTTCTGGGGATTGTTAATGTCAAATACATCCAACATAAAGCAAAGARAATAAAATGCTGATTCACGGTGAATGCCTCAGGGTTGTCATGTTCTGAGGATAYTGTTCTTGCTCACACACTCAAGCTTACTCTTCTTACCAAAAATAGATCTTTCAGCCCATAAATGTTCACTTCACAACTGTTAAAACCCACTTGGAGTCAATTATGTGCCATGAAGAACCCATTGATCCTGTTTGTAATCCACTCTCAGGGGTGTAACAACATCAATCTGTGCAGAGCAGTGTCTGTAATGTCAATGTACTCACATCAGTGTCAGGTCCCTTGTCAGCCCCAGGACAGGAGAAGGTAACGAACTCATGGCACCTCTTATGAACCACAAAACAGCAAACTGGCAAAAAAAGGGGAAACAACAGTTAGAATGGTTGGTGGTGGTGTTCCTTTTTTAAATTTTGTAACAAATACAAAATAAAACTTAAATATTTCACCTGTAAGTCARTGAAAGAAAGCAGAGCCCCGTGTGAAATAAAGAACCAAGACATCAAGCAAACATTGTGATTAAAGAGATAAGGATTCATATTTAAAAAGCAGGAGACTCTACACAATGATAAATCTTTAATGCTGAAGACAGCTCAGTGTTGAAATACAGTGTGGGATGAGCAGCTCTACAAAGCCACATTTCCTGAATCTGGATCCTTCYCTGTCAATGAGCATCCAGGAGGCAGAAGTGAGGAATGTGAAGCTGGAATGAAACCCATCCTTGGGTGTGGGACTCGTTCCCCGGCACTCCTGGGGAAGGTCTCTACAAAAATCCAAACTTTTTCTCAGTTCATCACTTCTGTGAGGGACCAGAGCTCTCTCTGAGTGAGGCTGGTGGAGAGAACARAGTGTTCTCACAGCACAGAATGGCAGGAGATAATGGGAAAAGAAAATKAGCTCCTGATTGCAATGTGAAGCCCATTTAAAATTTATGAATGATCTCAAAGAACTTTTTCTTCCTGAGATAAAAAACCTCCTGCCATGGGATTAAGGCCATRGGTTGCCACACTGCAGAGGACACACAGGCCCCTCCAAACCACATCAAAAGAACAATTAACTTGAGGGTGCTTACTTTAAGAGTCAGTATTTAGTTTCTCACCCCTAATGCAGGTCCTTTCATTTTGAAATTAGATATTTTATTAATTCAGATATTTTGAAATTAGTCCACATTTCAACAGAACAGACAATCAAAATCTGAGACTGAAAAAACCTTGCAATAAATTCTGTGCCATCAGTGAGTCAGGAGACYATAATGAAATTATTTTAAAGTAATTCACAGATTATTTATAGGYAATGCATTCTCTGTACACTTGAAATTTTGCATTTCCAACACAGAAAAACACATTATTTCCCAAATCTCAGGAACAAAATWGATCTCAATTACTTAACAACTGCAAACATTGAATTTCCTCAACTTTAGGCGAAAACATTTACCTAAATTGTTCTAAAGAGCTCATTGCATGAGGCAACTTTAACACTTCTCTTTGCCATTTAAAACACACATGAATTTATTTCATAAATAAATAGTGAGGAGAGCTGTGACCAGTGCACCTGCAGGTCACTGCAGACACAGCCATGACCCCATTAATGCCAGGCTGGCCTCATTCCCACCCCTAAATCTGCCTTTAAGTAMCTCTAATCACCCTTCTCCCTCTCCCAGCTATTTCCCATCAGTATCCCATGCAGAAACTCTTTCCAACTGCTCTATTTCCAAGGAGGCATTTGTTTATTCTTTGGGCAAAGGGACTGAACTGGGTTTTGCTCCACTGATTCCAGATTAGCTCTGCCCACTCCACTCGAGCCAAGAGCTCTGGCTCAGTGGCTGCTGCCCACTTGGTTGTCTAGTTTGTTCATCAACCTAAATCCCAGTGAATCCTGCAATTATCATTTTGATGGCTTGTTTTCTACCAACTGAAAGATCACTAAGTGGCAATTACCATTAATATTACTTGCAGCTGAGTCATATTTTACTGTCAGATTGTATTTTTGGTTCCAGATCTTCCAGTCTCAAGGACAATAGACTGATTTGTGTTTTCAGGAATAAACCACATGCAAAAACACAAAAAAAAAACCCAAAAAAAAAAAAAACTGGGTATATCCTTCAGAAAATAAAGTTAACTAATTACTTTTGGAAAAGTTGCAAAATATAATGTGGTAATCAATGCAAAAGAAGTGAGAAATATTATGGGAATATCTGGAAATGAGTAGAAAGGAGCTGCTTCACCAGTGCCTGCCATTCCAATCAGGACCTGAGTGGCTGCTCCAGCTCTGCCTTTATTCAGCAATGTGTGTAAGGAAAACTGCATATCTGGGCTTCTATTTTGGGCAGGATTTCTGAACCACCACAGTCACRTCCTATCTGTGAGCTGACAGCCTCTGAGAGCGTGTGAAGGAATTCATTCAGCCACAGACAATGTCAACCTTGTTTTTAATATGATTTAAGCATCGAGATAAAGACGTGGGAAGAGGAGTGCCACTGTTTGCTCCAGCCTGTGAACTTTAGCTGTGAACTTCCCTGGAAATGATGCTCATCACACTGCARTGGAAAGGACAATTCAGCTGCCAGAGTAAGCAAACCACAGAGGATTTGTCCTTTTGGACTTGGGGCTCCACCTCAGAACTGTGTGCAAAAGCTTTGATTATCAGTGTTGGTTACTGAACTCTCAAAACTGAATTTGTGCCCAGCCTAATAATAGATATAATAGTTGCCCTAATAATGTGGGCAACTCAACATGGACAGCATGATTATTTTTCCTCTATTTCCCATTTGTAATGGGGGATTTATCTCCAAAGAGCCTGGTTCCTTACCAGGTGACCCAGAAGCATCAGACCTGTCTCACTGTTGGAGAACACTCAAATGAGAACCAAACAGTTTGACATAGAAATAACCAAAGCAACTCCCATGGAATCATAAATCCAAAAGGAAAACAACAAGTGTCAACTGAAATCCATCTGACAGCCATCATTTCTGTACATGTAATTTAACATCTAAATTCCACGTTGAGATCCAGTCATTGGAGTGTATTTTAGCATTTGTATTGAGTGTTTCCTTTATTTCACAGAGCAACACAGATCTGGAGAACTCATGTAAGAAATKACTTAGTTCAGCTCAGTGCAAACAAAGTGTCATCTGCTTAAAATAACGTGTCATTGGGTTTTTTTAGGAATAGAGATGAAAAATAACCTCTCACTTGTTACTTGTTTTGAAAAGATGTTAAGAGCTTCACATCACTTACTGCAGCTGCTAAGAAGTCACATTATGTTCACCACCTTCRTGTAATGAAAGTTGTATTACACTGCTTTGCAGAGGCTGCCAGGAAATTTGTTCCTTTTACACTYTACCATGAGCTGAAGTGAGCTGGCACACATTATGCAGAGCAGCTCGAGAGCAAAGTGGCATCTCGAGGCTGACAGCTAAAATTAAAAAGAAAATTATTGAGGTATTTTCATGTTTAGACAGGGTGATTTTGATCTGGGGTGTATATATAGAATCTGGCTGTGAGCTTCCATCCTCTGCAGCTCTGGACTTGCTGGAGCCAAAGGCTCCCTGCAGCCCAGGGAGGGGAACAGGGAGGGATGCACAGAACAAAACAGGCCTTGTGCTGCAAAACCAGACAAACTGCTCGCTCTCTGCTGGCAYGTGGCATCTCCCAGGCTGCTCCCTGCCCTCCCAGACAGCAGGAAATGCCARCTGGGCAGCACAAAACCAAGCAAGAAGCTGGGAAGGAGTGCTCAGTGCATTCTYAGAGCAAATCTGAAGATGCTCGACACGGCTCGTGGGATTTATGGTACATTATGGAGGGCAGCTCATTCCACCCAACACTGCTCTGTCCAGGCACAGCACTGAGAAAAACATGTTGTTATCAATAATACATTATATATATTGTAGTCACTTGGAGTTACAAGGCTCCACTGTAAATTTCCAGCTTTGTTCCAAATTCTGTGGAGTGAAAACATTGTTGTGATATAAGGCTGGGTGAGAGTTCTCTGTAAAACACACTGCCACTAATGCTTTCATATATGACACAGATGGATGAGACCAAAGTGGAGTACTGCCATCATAAATAACAGAAATAGAAGCAATTTCTCTATTAGRTGATCTATAAAGAAGAAAGCCATTGCTGAGCCCACACATCACTCAGCCATATGTCTGAAGAGCTCCACAACCACAGGCATTCCAAAGAACAAGGGGTAAAAAATACCAAGACAMAAGTCACATGCTTTACAATTGAGAACTATTAGAAAAGGTCAAGAGTTTTTTTTTTTTAAATCACTTGTAAACTCCCACTTTTGGAAAAAAAAGAACAGAGTAGGTGAGCTGTCCCAGCAGATATAAATAGCTCTACTACACCACAGTATTTATTTATCCAGTACAAATTAAGCTGCAACCTAAAGGGTRGAGAGAATGTATTTGCCAGAGAGTCCAACTGAACTGCCAGTTGTCAYCTACAGAGAAATCAGTGAGGCTTTTTCAAGTCATCCTTGACTCATTTTTGTAATCATACAATTATTAATGTTGGAAAAAAGCACCAAAACCATCAAGTCCAACCTTGCCCACAGACCAACAGTCAAGACTGTTGTCCCAGCTCAAATGATGAATGGGTAACATTTTAACCAGTGTAGAAATCACAAATTTTCCTATCTAAACCAACCCCAAAGCTGTGGCTCCCCTGTCGTGGCATTATGGGGGTACCCCACAACAAAAGGCACATTTTGTTTGCAGGTTTGAAGCACTGATTCTTCCAAAGGAGCAGCACTGGAGGTCTCGAGGGCAGCAAGAGGGAAATAAACTCTGTGCACACTCAGTATTTGTTGTTGGATTCCTTCTTTGGGGCTTTTAAATAGGAAATGATCCTGAACTGGACTAGGGAGTTCCCAACAGAAATTCAGTAAGAACAAAACCCTCTGTGGGTTACTCTCAGGGGGTTCTAGAGCAGTCTCTGCAGGAGTTGGGAGCAGGGAGTCACTGCTGTGTGGCTGTTTCACATGCTTTGCATTCCCTCTGAGGCCACAGAATTTCCCCCAGGGGCCCCAGCAGTGGCTGGCCTGTGTTTTCTGCACACCACCAAGCAATGAATGAATGAATGAATGAATGAATGTGGCACATGGCACGTGTTAGATCATCATCAGATTAAATATAGCAATTACAATAAACAGAAATAGGGTAGCACTTCAAAATAGACAAACCAATTAAATACCAACTACATTTGTTGTTTAAGTAAGTGCTGTTTAAATAAGTTTACTAGGAATAGATAAACAAGAAGAGTAGCTATTTAGATCCAGGATGTAGCAATATTTGTCTTTCTCCTCTTCTGAACATATTATAACTTGTAAAAACATAATGAAAATCCCTTTTACATTAAATACAAACAAGGCTGTAGATTATAAAGCAAATGCAAGTCAGAAGCAGCCCTACCTCTGACTGCTACCCATGYACTGAATCCACTGAGAATTTTTAAAAACTAAATTTCCCTAACTTTTCCAWCATACATAATTTGTAACACACCAGCTTGCCTTTGTGCCAGTGTTTCACCCCTCCTAGAAGGAAGTGCTGTCTCAGGAGAGTAGCCAGGCTAACACTTACAACTGCTTTATGCAATCCTTCCACTTGGCATTTCCCACTCCTCTCTGACTAAAGCAGCCCAGTGAGACACAGTCTGTTCCAGGCTGAGATAGGGAATAAGAAAAACAACTCTGCCCATCACCTTAACCTGTTCCTAAGCTTCTTAAAGCTCTTTAGTGAGCCCACAAGGTCACACAGCACCTTCACAGCACTAATCTGTGYAGTGCTGCACATTCCCTGGCTCGTGGGTTGCCTTCATTTTCACTGTGGTTTCTGCAATTTGTACATTCCCAAAAACCTACCCTGGGAGCAAGGAACAGAAATMCATGGAATCAGTATTGATAAATTAGGGCTAATTCTTACTTCTAAAGCTCCATGTCTACCTGCTAATAATTGCTCTGCTTAATCTCAAATTCTTACCTCTCACCTCACTGCAGATTTTCTGCTTGGTCAAGTTCAATTAGACTAAAAAWCTGGGGTGGAGGACAGAAATAAGACTTCTGTAAACTCTGCTGTTTAATTTTTTTAATTTGAGAGAAAGTAACGGTTAACTGCAACAATATCTTATTWGTGTGAAAGGATTATACAGATAGTCTGGACAGTCTTAACGACTCAGGTCATTAACTCCTTTCCAGTAAGCAGAAAACAGATGGATGTCTCTGGTAAGCTGGCTTTGCAAGCTCCACAACAGTGTGCAAATACAGGCTGTGTGCCTGGCAAGGAATGCATATGCATTTACACTTACCCAAACAACTCTGGCAGACCTGGCAGCACCGTGGGATAACATGATAAATATATACCTGCACAATTTAAGTTGCAAATTTATACCTAACAYGCTTTTGAAACTGTTTGGATTTAGTAAAATACCTCACATAATATATTCAGATCTGTSTGAATACTATATTCAGATATATATCATATCAGGTTTGTCATTTCTGCCTTCCATTACAGGGAAAGAAGGTACATGATAAAGTTTATTCTGCTAAAACTGCAGCACAATATTTGCAAAACTGAGGAAGAGTTTCAAAATATTAGAGGATTTAATGYAATATGATATACTTCAATGTACTTGTTAATTATATACTTTCTGAGAAAGAGAACACTGTTTCTATGTAAAGCCCTTGTTAAAATTTCACAAAACCATTAATCTCCCTCCTTTGAGGTGTCCCATTTTACAAATGAATAATAACCCAGAAACCATCCATCAAACCCGGTGCTGAAATAGCTATTTTGAGAACTTGTACCAACAAAAAAGGTGACCCACAATCACAGACTTTTTCTATCACTTCTGCAGCYTGAATTCACTTCAGTTGAAGAAGCTGCTGCTGTTTCTGTGTTTTCTGCAGCCACAAAGCCCCTCTGAGTGCTGCTCTCATCTGCTCTGGAGCTGAGCACAGGCACAGCAGTGAGGAACAGCTCAGCTCTTCCAATTAAAGAGCTGACACAATAGGAGAGCCCAGGACTGCTTCCTGTGAATGCTGAGCAGCAGTTCTTCAGATTTTTCAGCTATTTCAGCAGTGACCCCAATTGCAGCAATGGGATGTCTCAAACAGAGCAGCTCCTTCAGTCTGAGGCATCACCCAGCACAAACTCCAAGGGCTGGGAGAGGGAGCAGGAGGAAGCAGCACAGGCTGTACGTATTTTAAGGCTGCATAAAATGATGGGATATGAGATGAAACCAACTCTCCAGAATGCAGCTGTTGGGTTGCATTCTATCCTGTAATACAGCTGCAATTCCAGACAGCAAGCAAAGAGCTTTTGGAAAATCACAGTGGCAGCCTCTGCTACAAGAGAATCYCCCTCAGTCACATCAGGCAGCATGRAAARTGAGGTGTTCAGTGAGTAAATCATCTCTAGAACSAAGAGAAGTGCAATGGCTTTGCTTTTACTAGAGCAGCCACTATCCCACAGTGCCTTCTCCCAGCTCTGCCTCCAGCCCTGAGCCCAGGAGCAGCTGGGAGCCCCAGGAAAACAGAAAATAGCACTGTCCACTTGGGGGAATGCACAGAAAACAAACTTCTGACAGGCTTAGGTGGCTTCTCAATCTTCCATCCACATTAAATCAGCCCCACAGTGAACTGAACATGGCCTGCACCACGCTCCCAAGGAATGGCTGAAGCCCTCATGGCTCCCAGATGGAAAACTGATGGAATGAGGAAAGCACACTCATACTGCTGGGAGGTTTTACCATGAATTCTTYAGTAGCAACTGTTGAGAAGGATGRAAGTTTAACAGGAAAGGTTTATAGATATGAATGCTYAGYARAAGGCTCTTTGAATGTAGAGATGGTAAGAGATGAAARTAAGTATTGATATAGAAGAAGAGAAGATGTTTAARAAGTAAGGATGGCTGAAGCAGTTGTTACTGGATAACTAAGGAAGAAAAGGTTGAATGAGCTGGAAAGAAGGTTTTATGACCMGAGCAAAGGARATGTTGACCACAAACAAGAAGATGCTATTACCAAGTAGAAGTAARTCTTAGCAATAGCACAKGCAAACAAAAAARATGTTTYTACCAAGTAGATGAATTTTCCACTGCAAGAAAACAGAAAAAGAACTTTGAGCTTAMAATGTRACATRCTAGCACATARGATTAWATAGTTACTAACATAGTATGGTAATTTTAATAGTTTTGATAGGCTATAAGCAAATGYAAAAGCATTGTGTAAGATACTGATTGGTTGYTATGYATTAAGATGCTCAGCAAAGAAAAATATATAATGCATTGCAACCAGAACTAAAGTGGCTTCAGGTWTGCCTATGGGCTGTAGCTGGCAGCTAATAATGAGCTTGGCTCTGTTACCCACAGCCCACAGCTGTAACATCTTCTACACAAYAAACAAGCATAATTAGAGAAGTCCAACATCCTTCCTTGATGTATTCTCCTACAAGCAACCTTATAGCTTGTTTTTTCCAGCCTCTTACTCCACAATTTAATGATACCAAAACATTTCCTGTGACTGTGATTTGTAAGGACGCCAATACAATAAGTGAAATGCCACAGCTGAATGCCAAGAGCTGAACATTGAAGTATTCTGGAATATTTTGAATTTAGGCTTTCAGTTGTGTTTGAGAAACCCTATAACATGCTAAMAAAATTAATGAACCTCACAAGCCACACACTAATTCCATTATTGCCAAAGAATGTTCATTTTTCTTCAGGAYGGCAAGAAGTGAGGCCAGGATGACACTGAACAATCTGCTCAAAATATGAACAGAGCCATACCCTAAGCACTGAACCACAAGAAATAAACTTCCTGCAGCACCTGTTGGGACACAATCCTGACTGGAGATTGACATGAGGAGAGTTGAGAAGCTTCAAGGTGAGGGATGATCCCCAGATTAGTTCAGCTGTGCAGGAAGGTGCARAGGAGGGGTGGGATGATGGCAGAAGGTGTCACACAGCAGCTCGTGTTGCTCTGTGGTAATGAGCCTCCCACCTCCTCTCCTCTCCAGGTTTTTGGATGACTGCAGCCTCACAAAGAGCCAGCAGCCTCCTGCCATCCTGCCCYGAGGCCTCCACATGTTCCATTCCAAGAAAACACACATTATTTTGGTTTGTTTTGCCAGCAATTATCTGCTGCCTGTCTAAACCTACCAAAAGTGTGTCTTGAATAGAGCAAAGCACTTTAAAACAGAAAGGGGTTTGAAAGACATGGCTGAAATTTTCTAAGGATACAGAGGAAAAAGATCAAGTTCAGCTCCTTTTGCACACAAAGATTACTAATAAAACCAACTGATAATTCCTAATTATTCATAAAACCAGCTAATAATTAATTCCTTTAGACACTTTTCTCAAAGAATTCAGGGTAGTTTTTTTAATCCTATCCACCCATTCTCTTTCAGCAATAGTATTATATGAAGAAATTAAAGAGGTTTTGTTTATTAAAGATTTTTCCAGTTCCTGTTTCTCTTCATTATTTCCATGTTGCCCAACAGATGCCCAGTATTTGTTGCAAATCTTATCCAATTTCATACATCTTATTAAAGGGTCATCTGCTAGAAACTTCAGTATTGCTTTCCTGCTCTCATCAGTCACTGCAAACATTTCATCTCCAAGAAACTGCAACTTCTCAGGAAGAAAAACAACATACACAAAAAATGTAAACTCCACATTAGACTAATTACAGTTAGAAATTTGTTGCCAATGTAAGACAACACACAAGACAACACACACATTGGGAAACCAATTAAAGAATTAAGAATATTCACCCCCGGGTTTCTTTTTCACAGTATGTTTGGTGAGTGTATTATTTACTCATAACAAGCAGATTAATCTCGTGGGTTTGGTAGTTATCAAAACTACATGGCTGACTAAAAGACATAAGTTACAGTAATTCATTCCAATAGCAAAAGTGGTATTTATAAGAAGTACCTGTGGTGTCAGAGCTTGGCAGTACACAAATAATAAAATATGAAATTGTRGAAACCTGTCATTTAATTATGAACAAATTGTTTATATTTGCCATAAACCATTTAATGAAAAAAAAATTCTAAACAAAGGAGCTGAGATGGGAGGTTTCCAGCAAGAAAACCCTATGGCAAGAGTCAGTGGCATTTTTCACCAGGTAGAATCACAGAACCATAGACTGGTTTGGCTTGGAAGGGGCTTTAAAATCATCTTGTCCCACCTTGTGCCATGGGCAGGGACACCTGCCACTGTGCCAGGGTGCTCCCAGCYCCATCCAGCCTGGCCTTGGACATTCCAGGGATCCAGGGGCAGCCMCAGCTGCTCTGGGCACCCTGTGCCAGGGCCTCCCCACCMTCCYAGGGAAGGATTTTTCCTAATTTCTAATCTAAATCTTCCATCAGTTTGAAGCCATTGCCCCWYATCCMRTCACTACAGGCTCTTGTGAACATTCCCTGTAACTTTGAAAGGTCCATTTTGAGCATGAACTGGGAACATTTGAGCCCATCAGTSCATGAAYCCAGCASCAGGCTTGCATGCAAAGCCCTCCTGAGCTCCCCAGCCTGGCTGCAGGGCTGGGCCAGCTCAGCTGCTGGCACTGCTGGGGYAGCACATCCTCAGCACCCAGAGCTGCCAGAGCCATGATTCCCTAGCCATGGCTAAGGGACCACTTCCATGTGACAAAAGGCACATTGCTGTCAGAACCAGTGGCCCTGCCTGCTYGTTTCTGTGTCCAAACACTTCTGCACTCCATTGTTCCTGGCAAGGTTGGGTTTTAGCTGGAGCAGTTCCCCAAGTTAGCTCAATATGCAGCACAAAAACAGAACTGCAGGACCACCAGAGTAGCCCAGATTTATACCAGGGAAATTATCCACGTGATAAAAACCTGTATAAATGYTGAAACTCAATCCTTCTGGCATGATTAAGTCAAAGAGCTGAGATGATTTCTTCACTTTGTCCACCTGGCTGACAGAGATTTCAAAGCATTTTTAAGCAGAGACAACACTCCAAGAACCTGATAATTATCTCAAAATGCTCCCCAAAATTTAGTCTATGTTTGAGCTCTTAATTCTTAGAAACAATCACGGTTATTCTCGTTACTAAATCATATAAAACTCTGACTGTGAAAATGGTATGGGAGCATTTTCCACTGCATGCTCATGACGAATTTGTGCAGCCCTTCCTGGCTCACTGGAGCAGCAATATAAACAGCAGTTCTTCGTTTCTGTCAGACACACTGAGYAGTATTCTCATGATATGGAAAGGTAAACACTATTCCCTCTCCCATGTATTTACTAAAAGCAATGTATTAGCACAAATGAAAAACGAGGCACGGATGTCAGTGATAAATTAGCTGACATTCATCCAGGAATATTGCTTCCAACAGGCCAGGAATATTCAAGCAGCACTAAGGGCCTGGAATTCAGTAAGCCATGACTCAACCCAAAATAAAAAAAAAAAATTAAGAAGAAAGATGAGATTTCAACTCGTTCCCACTCACCACAGAACAYGCATTAAGGGTCTACAGAGCAAAATCAATTTCTGTCATTACTGTCTTTGCAGAGTGGTTTTATTCAAGGCTTTACTGCATGGCATTGGCACTTTAGAAGCCAGGTCGTAAAGGCATAAAGGCAACGGAAAAAAATTCAAGCAGTCTGTGAACATCAGAATCTGAACATCAAATCTGTAACTTGGTGTGGAACATAAGAGYCAAAGTTTGAGTTTCAGGTTGATGRTTTTTAGAAGMACTGACTACTAACAGTTCAARTAAGAAATCYTTCTRTTTCACATGGGAGTTGAAAAATRTAACAACTTTATTAATAAAAAAGAAACCACTGAACACACTTGCTTTTGGACTTTAAAGTTTGCCTGACCTGAATAATAACTATTTCCCCTAACAAGCTATCCATCCTCCTTCCTACTTACAGTGCAACAAAGCAATGCATTTGTTTTGCAATATGCATTTAACATAATTAGAAAGCACAGCTTAAARAAGTCTCCATAATACACTTGTGGGTGCCTGAAATGTCGTATTATTCCAGAATTGATAAAAGTACTAGTGGATGTATCCATTTTAAGTGGTAAGTCATTGCTTTTTGCAAATATTAAAATGAATACTTTATGTGTAATGTTGGAAAGTTAATATAGTTTCTTTTAGTAGTGTGGTAAATATGGGCTATGGCATGAAATTGAGATAAAGAATTGCTTTTCTTCATTAGAAAACTTCCTTATGAAGATGTAAGTGACCAGAWCCTCAAAGGAGGAATTTATTGAACCTACATTATCAGGGTGTGGGATGACCAAGAGGTACAACAGAGAAMRATTTATCTGCAAGGAGTAACAAAATGTTGAATTGGTGAAATGGGGGGCAGGTTGGGGAGGTTTTACAATAGAGAAGTATMTCAAAAGAATGTCTGAATAATGCATTAGGGTCTTTTGAATATGTAACAAACTGGTACATTTAAAGGAGTGTTTTTCTGAGTGCTTTTGGCTGAATGCCAAGCACCCCAGCCATGTATTTTTTGCTTTACATGTCTCTTTATTGTCTTTTTATTGAACTTTAATAAAATKTACAGGAAAGTGACTGGTGTTTTTCACAGAGACCAAAATTAAAGCACTTCAGGGAGACAAGGTTTTCTTCCTGGGCTCTAAAGCCCAGGCAGTGACAATGGGAAAAGAGGAAAACTGRAAGCAGGACAAAACCTCCAGGTTTATTGGACAGGGTACATGGTCCAGGGAGCCTGGGGCAAGTCACCCACTGAGCAGTTTCCTCAGAGCTCCCATCTGTGTTTTCACACCTCCTGCTTCCCAAATTGCAGAATTCAATATTCCATTTTGAATATCCAAGTTCTAAAAGAACAGTGCTTCTACTTGGCAATGTTTCTCCTTAGACCTCAGTTTGGAAATAAAGATCATTCCATAGGTAGTTTGGAGCAAGATTACTTTTTCCCCTTGCAAGATTTGAATTAACAGCCTGAGTAATACCCTTTTATATAATGCAGCTCATTCATTACATCTCACCTACACTTAAATGCTGTTTCATATTTCTGGTGGTGAAYATTCCATTATTTCAGCCAAAAATAGTTTTTATTTTCAGTCACTTTATGCCTYGTAATGCTGCACACTGCAGGGTGCTTAAATCCTTCACAAATTGAGTAAGATAATGCAGTAAAACTGGATGAAAGCGAGTGATTTATAGAAAGCTGCATGTTCTCTCCATAAACAATGTGACACTGTTAGAGATGCAGATGGAAAATAACAAATTCCAAGAGGCTCCAAGTGGCATCAAGCAGATGAACTCTGCATGAATTATGCTGAAGGGGTATAATAAATGTACCAGTAATTTCAGGCTCTAAAGTTTGGGCAAGTGCATCCCACACACAGAACAGTGTCRCACATCACCAAACTATGAGAGAAGAGATCAAACTTCCATTAATGCACTGTGGATTTGCAGTGTAGCTGGAACTTGGCTTTAAAGCTGCCATAATCAATTTGCAAATATGTAATTCCTAAAATCAGTGGAGATTCAAAAGGAACTGAACTGTCTTAGGCAAATGTCCAGGAGAGAGGGAGAGAATGTGAGAGGTCACAAAGGACTCCAGCCAGACTCTTTCCATAGAAAGCTTCTTTAGAAAATCAATTTCTTCACCAATATGGTGAAGAAATTCTTCCAATTGGAAGGCAAAGCCAAAGCCCACAGTTGCACAGCAGCAAGAATTCTTATGTGACACAGCCTGACTGTGCCTGATGGGCAGAAAACAAGCTGCAAACACCCTGAGCCTGTCAAACCCTGCTGAGGAAAGGAGCATTAGGCTGTGCTTCCACAGCTGCTTCACACAGAGCAGCAGCTCTGCAGAAGGAAACATTTCCATGCTCATTCCTGCCCTGGATCAGACCCTTCTTCTTGCAGCCACTCCTGGCTGAGTGGGCACAAAGGCATTTTCTCATCCAAGCGTTCCCTCCTGGGTACATGAGCACTGCTGCTCTGCTGATGCAGCAAATATTCCAAGTTACTGCCCAGGAAAGGATTGGTGAGCAGGAGGACATGAACCAGGGAAGTGCCTGAACTGCAGCTCCAGGACAGCACCAGGCTCCTTCCAGTTTGGAGCAGCTGAGCTGGGCTGTGGRAGGACACCAGAGCCTTCACCAAAGGCTCAGCACCTTCACAGCAGARATCACACAGGAAAACTCCTCTCTGGGGTTTAGCCCCAATTCCCCAGCCATCTGCTTGTCCTTTATTTTAACATTATCTACCCCTAGAGCCAAAGGCTGGACTTTGCATTAATTGTTTAACTGGTTGTTAAATTCTGGGCTGCCTGAGTTACAGCGGATGCGCTTGGTGAGGATTTCTACAGCTGGAAACCCAACGGATGCATTTGTTCTGAAACTCACTGACTGGCTAAAACTCATTAAAAACAGATTTATGAAAGTGACTCAGRATTTGGAACAAATTGAAGCTGAGTAACGAAACACAATGAACAGAAAGAATGTGTTCTATTCTTTTTAAAACGTGCAGCTCTGACAACTCACACTGACCCTGCTGRGGACAGAGCCCAGCTCCTTCCTTTCCATGCCTTCCCATTTGCCCCCTTCTCTGCACTTCCTTAAGGTTCAACTGCAGAATTRAAAAGGTCTTTTTACATTTTCTTCTTGGACATATTTCTGCTAAGCAACAGCTGACACTACAAGTAATAACAGTAATGCCAGGTATTGCTGTAATCAGGAATTTATGGTTCATTTCCCTGCTGCATAATGGAACCTCATTCCCATTTCTGCAAAACAGAGTTTTTAAAACAATTTAAACTATTTCAGTTATGTTGAGCTTTTGTAGAAAAGCCACAAAATTATAAACTTTTCTTTCAAGCTACTGCTGTGTGGTGTTGACTGGTATTTCATATATTTTTTTGTTTGTGAGGGGTAACAAAAGGTTGTATTTATGTCTTAAAAATAAAAAAAGGGCCTTTTTCCTTTGCTTGGGTTTTACATCCATTCACAGAGACATTAACTCAGTAAGTCTATTAACAAGTGCAAGGGGTATCACAAGTTCAGTTGYGGTAATTAGTCATATTTCAGCTTTAAATGATTCTCTGCTCCAAAAAAAAAGATTATGGTTTTTCTTCTTGCTCTATTACCCAACTGGCATTTAAGTCAATCTGCTGAAAGTGTATCTGCTTCAATGGAAGCTCAAAATAACCCATTAAAGGAATATGCAAATCTCTGAGCTTTTTGGGATTTTTTAATACTTTAATCTAATAAGAACATTTTACATGACTAAGAAATTCTGGCTGAATCTGTTATTCAGCTCTCCTTTAGCTCTGCCATTAATTCCATTTTTGCTGTCATGAATAGGACAAAAAAAAAAAAAAAAGAAGAAAGAAAACACCCCTATTTTATTGGCAAGATGTTGATAAGAAATGTCAAGTTCTTGTACAGGCTGCATGAAACAAAGCTTCATCCCAACACATACTCCTGATGATCAGTACAGTRAGGAAAGCCTTTCCACAGGACATGCAATCAAAGAGTCATTAGAAGTTTTGAGTTAGGTGAGATAATAAAAATCATCTCATCCCTGCCATGGGCAGGGACACTTCCCACTGTCCCAGGSTGCTCCAAGCCCCAGTGTCCAAACTGGCCTTGGACACTGCCAGGGATGGGGCAGCCACAGCTGCTCTGAGCACCCTGTGCCAGGGCCTGCCCAACCTTCAAGAGTTTCCTCCTAAAGTCTGATCTGAGCCTAAACCTGGCACAAACCCAGCAGTTTAATTTCAGTTCACTGAGCACCTTCAGGGCTGCCCCCTTGCCTGGAATTACCTTATATCAAATCCTACCAGCAAAGATGCCCTTTCACCTCTGCTGTTAAAGCTGCATCATGAAATCCATTTTGTGCTGGTGCTAACAGGTTTGATAAATACATGCTGAATGTAAGGAATATGGGAGGGTATTGATCAGCAAGTGGTCTCCTGCCACAAGGCATTGGCAGCTGGGTGCTGCTCCCTTCCAAGAGTCAGTGACTCATCAGACCTCTCAGAGAGGGGGAAGGAGGAGGCTGATGTGGGTTAGTGACAAACGGGGTACTGGGAGCTCACCAGACTTGTTTCTAAAAGAAAATGAAAAGAATCAAACCTGCACCTTCCAAAAAACCCCATTAACTCAAAATACTGGCTCTTTACACTTCATAGCACTTGTAAATTTTTCATTTGAKATAAACAAATAGAAACAAAAAGAAATGACATAAGTAAGAGTTTAACTTTGTATCAGTTTATGTTATGTATTAACTAGATCCATTTTTTGGGGATAAGATGCAACTAAAATCTGTCAAACTTCTATTRTACTTGTGTTGTTTTGACAGCAGCTGGCACACACTGTTCTGATTTACAGAGATGCAGATTTTAGCTTGTTTTCAGGAGCTTTTGTACAATACAAATTGGCCTGTCATGCTTTCTGTTGGCATCTTCATTTCAAGACCTTACATGTAAGACTTGGTTAAAGAGTTTTAAAAATGGCCTACAGCAAAAAGAAAAGGGCAAGAATGAAATCCCTCACCACCCCTTTCATAGGGAAAATTATTCCTACTTCAGGGTAGTTATTCAGTTTGATTCAGGAATTATTAAAGCATCAGCATCCTCAGGAGACTGAGCCTTCTCAGTGAATGACCCCTCTCAGCATTCTTCCTGCATTTAAATTCTACTTCCAGCTATGCCATACACATTCATCCTTCTGTTAGCAAGGAATTTACAATAAAGCTTGTTTTGCTTTACAAGGAAAAAGCACTTCTGTTCCTGTGATGGCTTTGCTCACACTGGTGTTAATAAATTTGTGTTTTAAGAGCTCTCCTCCCAGCTCAGCTAATGGACACCACCAGAACAGAAGCAGGTTTTCACTTTTGCTGAGCAACACACGACTTGGTTTCTCTCTCGTTTACCATTGACATTTCTTTGTAAATAAAACTGGTATCCTTCCTGGCTGGAGCATTATGATTCAGCAAGTCACAGCAGGAGGGGCCTGCCTTGGGTTGCCTGATGATTACAGGTTTATAAATGAGCACCTGTGGGATTTATCCCATGTGCACGTTCAGACATTGAACAGAGGCTGTGTTTGTTTGAGCTCACGGCTTTGTAATCAGTGCAGGGAGGCAGGCATGGCTGTTAAAAGCAGTGCTTCATCCTGATGCAAACTGCTGGCATTATGTGGAAAAGTAAACAGGAAAAGTATTAGAAAAGATGGATGCTACTCTCTTAAAAACAAAAAAATCTTTAGGAAGAGATGAATCACATCTGAGCACTCACTCTTCTCCACGGGCTACAAAGGGAACCAAGACACGTCTCAGTGTAACATTTACAATAGTGGCATTTAAATGTGAGCAGATTAATCTCATGGTATAGGTTGGATAAAGTAAAATAAGGTTTAAATTAATAGGATCATCTGTGCATGCACTGAGCTGGGAGGCAGCCCCTGCTGCTTGGCTGAGGCTGCTGTGCCTGAGCTGCTGGGACCAAACAAGAACTGATGCTCTGCCTCCTGCTTCCATCAGCACCACACTCACTGAGGACTTCTGTGCTGGGGTTTGAGGTTAAAAACTGCTTTATCTCTGTTCTGAGTGCTGCCCTCCTTCCACACAGCGAGGGCTCAGCATTGATCCCGCTGCCTTTGAGCTCCAAACACAGAGAGAGCTGCAGGGAGCTCCTTTAGGGCCTGGCTGTGTGTGAGGACAGGCAGACCAAAGTCCCCTATAAATAGAGCACACTGACTTTCAGCCTTTTCACTTCATTCCTTCCCTTTTTGGACTGATTTCTGGCCATGTTATGCACGCTGAAAGAATAGATGCAAATTCCCCGGTGGCTATTAGTGTGTCTAGACTCATTCATTGACCCAGATGATGTCTTAATTGCCTCCTTTCTAGCTGAGGGGGAAAATACACTCGAACTTCTCCTAGTTGCAGGCTTTGCCATTAAGTTTTTCTAACTGAAATCAGTGAGTTTAATGAAAATTGGTGATACTCTGTGTTCTCTGGGACTGAGTTCTGCACAGCACTCACCACAGGCTTAGCAAGACTCACAGGAAGCCTCTGCCCATCTAAATGTTCAGAACTTCAGATTTTTGGGCTCTTGGCTACCAGACAAGRCAATGGCTCTGACCTGTGAAACTTATACCTTTTTATACTGGGTTAGCATAAACAAAGTAATTTTTACTTACATGTACCTTTTTATCAATATTTAACAATTTCAGGTAGTARAAATTTAATAATTTTCAGTGGTGGTCAATTTACAAATTCACAAACCATGTCTGACCATGCTCTACATAGAAATTCCAAGATGAAAATAAATGGAGACAGAGGTTTTGGTGTAACTTCTGCTACTATTATTTATCAAGAGGAGAATWAATGTATTTTCTCTTTGTATGGCTGGGCAAACCCTGAGAGCAGCTTGCCACTACCAACATTAGCAATGTAATTTTTGGATTAATTGGTAAGAAATTTGAATTTCCAAGTGGAAATCTGTGTTCATGTTCATTTATAGCAAGGAGCCTGTTCCTCAAATGAAGCAACACATTGGGCACTTGCATCACTTCATGGTTTTAAGATTAAAAGAGCCTAAGAGGCTTTTGGACTGCATGCTGCATCAAATTTACACTGCTGCATCAGTCAGCACTAAAAGCCAAAAAAGTATTAGTAGATTTAGCAGATTTAAGCAAGGATGCATTTCACTGATTACTTCCTGCTAATGTAATTTTGTTTTAAACATTTAAACTATTAATACATCATTTGTATCAGGAGGATAACAGAGGTGCAGTGCACACTGTGGATGGTGGGTCACTCACTGAGTACTCCCATCCCTGTGGAATTTCCAGTTTGAATAACAGGCTTTTATACAAAAAGCAATCAGGTCATAATGTTAACCTCTTATTCCAATCCCTTCTCTGTGTAATGCCCAACTGAAACAGTAATTGAAAACTACTTTTTAAAAGTCTCCTAGGTCTCCAGGCTGAAAGAAGGCATGAGGGCTTTACTGCTCCATGATCTGAGCAAAACAGAGAACAAGTGCCCAGGGCCATGAGGATGGAATAAGAGCTCACCTCAGCCTAAGGTGCAGGAATTATCCTCCCTCAGGGCTTGCTTTGTGGGAGCACAGTCACTGAGCTGCCAGAATATTCTTTTYTATTCATTTTTAGGACTTTAYGTGTGCTCTGTGCACACAGAAGAKGCAACAAAAAATMTYCCAAAGCTGTATTACAATGAAAACTTGAAATCAGCTGTGCTCTGAAACACGAAATTTTTGTTCCTTTGCTTAACACACTTAATACTCTTTTCCATTCTTTCAACTACTATTTTTATTCTGCTCAAAACATGCCTGTCTTCAGGGACAACATGTTCATTCAAAGTATGAATGTTTCATTCATGGCCTTTGACAGCCTGAAAAAGAATTTGACTGCAGAATACAGAGTCGTGTATTTCCCTTCAGCCCAGTCCCATCATGAATGATCTTCTTTCACACCAGTTTAAGTAATTTCCTGGAAAAATATGACCACTACCATCCTTTGCCTCTTGGTGTTTGCAATTTTTCCCTTACCACGTTCTCAAAAATATATTCATTTTCCCACTTAGCAGTTGTCTCCAAAATGGACACATTCAGGCAGCAAATCTCTTCCTGGTGTGGCTAAYCACAGCTCCTTTTACACCAGGGTATCTACAGAACATTTAGACTAGAGGAGGTACTATATGTCTATTTTTGGGGAATTTTCTCACTTCCTAAGCTGAATTTTCAAGCTATTAACATGAACTCTGAAGGTAATTTTCTCCTGTAATAAATCAGTATTAAAAATGACCCAGCAAGAATATAAACAAAGTCTGTAACCAAAACACAGGAGCTTTCCTGTCAGTCTGAACCCTGTCATTTCAGAGATGACTCCTGCTGACAGCTCTGTCCTGTCTGSATGCAGGATTTCCCCCCACCTCAGYTCAATGTCAGGCAGCAGGAAGYTTGTAGGCAGCAAGTTACAGCCAAATTCTAGGTGCTACATAGTGAAAATGTTCTCAAAGAATTCCTGATTTAGGTCTAATAAAATAGCGTTCTAACAGAACAGTTATAACGGGAAGCATTGTGAAGAAAGGCATGCCAAAAACTATGGAAAAAAAAAGTTTTCTGTAAAATGAATGAGTGTATGAATGACTAATATAGTTCCTTTTATAACCAATTTCCACTACAGACTGAAATGAACATTTTTTCAGTAATTTTCCAGTAAAAAACTTATTCTAAACATCATTCTAAAGAAGTTGCATTAGAAATATGTGAAGCTTGAATGCTTCAATAGTTGAGTAAGAAAAGAAGAGCCTACAAAGAGACCCAAATAACTGAAAGATATTTATGGTGTAGTTCAGTACCAGGGAGAACAAGCTGAAATGACTCTGGAGGTTTCTCCCTTTTCACAAATATATGAAATGCTTCAGTGATCTGAGGGAACAGAACTATTACCACTTTCACTGAGACACATTCCTAACATTTTCCCAGTTCCAACCACAAAGTCATCCCTTTGCACAGGAGGTTAATAAGGAGAATTTTGCTGGGTGAGAGAATGAAACCACTGTCATCCTCCCAGATTCAGCAAGGGAAAAACCCCAAACAGTTTAACATYAGTCCAGTGCATGTGGGTTTAATTTTAAAACAGAAAAAAAAAGCATTTGAAGCTGAGGACTCGGAGCCCTGGATGCTCCTGCTGCGTGGAGCAGACAGATTCCAGCAGAATGCCATTTCCATTATGAGCTGCCTGTAAAATGCCAAGTTGCTGTGACAGGTACAGCCATGGAAGACAAATAGAAGCTTCTTGCACTGGGAGCCCCTTGGATTAGAAATGCCTTGATGAAAGCTGCAGGAGTTACAGAACATTCTGTCTCATTTTCTTTAGCAATTCAGAGTTTCACATTTATAGCTAAAAAGCAGTAAATGTCCTTTTCTGCTGTCCATATTATAATGCTTGAGAGAAGGATCACTCAAGTGTTCCCAAATATGGACAGATGGACAGAACAGACACATTTACTGTGTTTTTAAAAATAATTACTGACAAAACCTATCAAGTGATGATCATGTCTACATTTTAAAATTAACTACGAGTGGAATCAGCCTGTTCCAAGATAGAACCTATGGACCATAATAGTTCCTACATTTTCTGTTTAACTTCTGACATCCTTTGCCCTTTCTTTCCTTTCAATTTCTAAATACAGGTTGAGGTCTGCTAAAATTGAATTGCAACACATTTGATCTTTTGAATTATAGTMCTTCACTTTTGTGTGGCAATAAAAAAAAATTTTTTTTGACAATTGCAGAAAAGCTTGTTGGAGTATGAAGATGTAGTTGTTACAATTGGAATCAAACCAATGCAAGGATTTCCTGCTGGAAACGTTTTTCTACCTTCAATTTGCAAAGTTTAAACCTGTGTTTTGGTTTTGGATTATTCTAATTTGTAAAAATGTGGTCATGTGGAGAGATGTAATATTGTAATGTACAGTTCCAAACTATGTTTGGTAGTGTGGTAACTTGCAAATGGCTTTAAAAAAAAATCTTTAAATTTTTGGTCCTTATTGTTAATTGTATTTAAGAATTAAATTATAATGCTAATTGCTTGCTACTGAGTTGCAGCAGAASTTCAGGACTCGCAGGTTTCCAGTTTAGGTTTTCTAAGGACCCTTGTTTTCTGTCTGGTTTGGCATTTAGAGATTAATGTCTGAATCAAAGGCCCTTGGAAGTTGCTGGGTGATTGCACTGAAAGAGTCCAACCAAATAAGAAAAGCCCTTCTGGAGGATGAACTGAAAAGAGAAGCAAACACTGTTTGTTCACCTCGCTGCTGCCTCAGCATGAATAAAGAGACCTTCAAAGTACACCAGAACTGTTTATTCAAAACATAAATGCCTCCTTTCTTTCCTCATCTGGCACAGCCTTTGAAGGACCTAACCAAACAGCAAAACATGGTGTTAATGAATTAGGGAGCTTACACCTCTGTAACTCAACTTCTTATAAAAAAAAATGTTTATAATGCCAGTTTTCTTGAAAGCYCTAATGCTGTTCCCTTCTACAGAGAACCCATTCTGAGTGTGAGCTCAAGCATTTAATTTCTGACATATTTTACCATTTGTCTTTAGCATCATCAACCTGGATAAAYTGGGTTATTTGGGGAATCAAGGCAGACAACTGCAGAACAGAGAGATGAACAATAAAACAGAGAGCAGAACCAGTGAAAAAAAGAAAATAGTAATAAAAAAAAATCCCAAACACTTCAAAGAACATTAACTGTGTGTTCATGGCCAGGGTATGGGGTTGCTGTCCCCAGCTTCAGCCTCAGGACACAGAAGGATGGACAGAATTTCCAGAACCCCTCCCCAGGTGCAGCACCACCTGAGTGACCCTCAGTGCTGTGCCATGCTGGCCTCAGAGCACTGCAGGGCTAAGAAAAAAATGCAGCAGTTTAGCCAAGAACACTGCTTCACTGCAACCCCAAATCTTTATGGCCCCTACCTTTAATTCCCCCCATATAAGAAACACTTGGTTTCAGGAAGTTTTTGACAAAAAAGTTCCAAACAAACCCTTAAATGGCTGAAACTAGAACTTATTTTAGCTGCAGATAGACCTTAGACCTTTTTTCTTTTGTTCCTAAAATTTAATTATTTCAGGAATTGATACATTAAAATCAGCTCTTTGTATTTTTAGCCWGAAGTCTTGATTTCAGCCTAAGATGAGAGAGACAATTCTTATCTATACACACTATAACTTCAAAATCCATCCTGAAACACTAAGGAAGAGTTTCCCCACAAGAATACATTTCAAATATTTTGGAGGTTTAACCTTTCTCTCTGAATTGCTTTTGTTGTCATGCCATCCTTTGTTTCCAAGGTAGCAGGAGCAAATAGGAATCAGTGCTGAGCCAGTCTTGCCTGTTTTGTGTGGACTCACGTTATTCCTCTAAACTCCAATCTGTTCTTTTGTGCAAAAATACCAGTGCTGAGTCCGTGTAAAATTAGGATACAGGAGTCTTTTCAAAGAGAGTTTGAAATATGAAATTGAGTATGTGAGAGAATATTTTTATCAAATCATTAGATGATAGCTAAAACCAAGTTCAGTGAATTACAGAACAGATGTTACAGATGTAGGGAGAGCTCCAGAACCTCTGGCTTCACATTGACAGAGAATAACACAGTGGAAGTTCCATGTGGGAAAACAACTCTTCAGTGGCCAAGTACTTGGGTGRTGACAGCCCTGAAAATGCAATTCAGAGCATGAATCCTGAATCCCACTGCTTCCCCCAATATTCTAAGGCATCTATGGCATCTGCATTCTCCTTATTGGCAGAATATCTGCTGGTTGCTGCCAGCTTTGAGCAGCCAACCCACTACCTCTACATATGACAAAGAAAACTGGGGCAAACATTCCACTCTGACAGCTTGTTGGAGAGGTATAGAGGAACTCAATTAAAAGACAGGCAAATATCTTCTCCCTCTCCTCTAGTTGGGGCTCAGAGGAGCCAAGCCATGCCCCACTGTATGGGATGGCAGCAGCCCTGTACAGTCAGCTGGCWCCAAAAAGCAAACAACACTCCTGAGCCTGCCTGGACAGACTACTTTAAATAAAATCCAACATGTGAATACAGCACAAATGTGTCTGCCAACAGTGTTCACCCCTTCTGAGGATGGAACATAGAAAATCTTCTGTGGAGACACAGAGCAGCTACTGGATTGCAAGGAAACAGTAAATTGGGTTTGTTCTGAGTCATTCTAGAAGTTTAAATTTTAATYTGTCCTGCAAAAAGCCTCTAAAAACGGTTCATCAAGCTAAAAAGCACTGAGATATTATCAAGCATTTTATACTTTTTACCTCTGCACAGACTGGAAACAATGCAAGTCACCACATTCATTCRGCTTATCAAGCCTGAGACTGAAAAGGTGCGATCATGAAAAGGAGGAAGGGGAAAGGGAGGAGAACTTTTGCTGATTTCTTCACACCAAATATATGAGAAAACTTTTCCTAGGTTCTGGCCTCCATAAAAAACTACTCTTGTGGTCCATGGAAGCGTAGGAAGTGTTCTCAGTTCACCTTTGTAAGACAATAGGGTTTAATCCAAACAGTCAGGTATGGCACCATCTAATGTGATCAGTCTCAGGAAACAAAATTCTTCAGAATAAGCTTATGAGCAATTGAATGACTTCTCCATTCCCAAATCCAATTACAAAGCTGCCTGTCATTACTTTAAGAACTCCTTTTCCCTACTTATCTAACTGGATTTTCTTTCTTCCCTTTCACATACATCTCTTATATGACTTGATCTTCATTTTTTCCACAACACACTCACTGCTGGGAAATATCTGTCTTCCCTACATTTCCATAGTGAACTCCACTCTTTCAGTTTACTTTCAGATAASAATTTCAAGCAGTTTTGTAATCCCTTTTTTTCTCCCTCCCCTGTAATTTTCTAAGTGTTTTTATTCATCACTTTCCTGTAGTATTTTCTTTTCCTGAATTTMACTGTGAAAACAACTTCACATACAGTCAGAAAGACACCACAAAAATAAGTTATTCCAATGATGYAATGCCTCAGAATTTCTTCATCAAGGTAGAAATGCTATTAAAAGTAATGAAGTTTTCTGTGTATATTTAGTGTTTATCTAATTTCACTTTGGATGGGGTTATGAAAAAATGTGCAGAGTGAAATGATAAGAAATCCCCCTTTAGTTTGTGTTGCTTTAGGAAAGAGAATCCCAGTGAAACACCAGATAACCCAAATCCATCAGGGAACAGAATCCTGCTGTCTTTTCACATCAGYGTGGACAACCCCAACAGTGTTCACCTCAGTTAATACTAACTAGACAACATTATGTAAGTCTGTTTAAAATATTAAAATGAAGCTTTGTTAAATTTTTATTTCGAGCTAGAACATATGATCATCTTAGCATCACCAAGCTATCTAATTAGCCATCTGCTTGGAATTTTGTTAAATATGTATTATATACTTGTAACAAAGGAGTTTTTATCAGCCTCAGTAGTCTCCTGTAATCACATTAAAGAGCAGGAGCAAYGAAGCATTYTCTGGACACTGRGCTAATGGGGAACCAGACATCTCAAACAGTTTGCAAAAACTTCCYGAGAGCCAGAAGAAATAYTAAACAGCATMACTGCCCACACARACTSAACCCATATTCTGCTCAATAAAGARTGTCCCACAAACCTCAGCCTGTAAAATTCATTTAACCCTTCTCTCCACTAGGACAGAAATCATGAAAAAAAGAGCAAGATCAATCAACTTGGTYATTTATTCCTTCTCTCCAGACAACATGAGGGCTTTGGCAAAATTTGTACTTACAGAAATTACTTACTAAACGTGTCAAAAAACACCCAGAAGTTGATTTCCCACTTCCCAGGGGTTTGTGACTGTCTGAGAGATCCCTTTTTAGAGCTGTAGGACCAAAACCGTGAATAGAATTCAAAAACCTTCTCTGTGCCTGTGCCAAACCTCAGGGCTGACCAGAAACTGAAATGTGCCGTTGTTGAAGCAGTAATAAAACATAACTGAGTCAAACAATATAGGGAATATATTCAGCATTTTCTCCAGCAGCCCCCTCCTTTCCTTTCAGGGACAGCAGCTCTCAAAGGAGCAAAGACTCTTGTCTCAAATCTGAAGTTTCYCTCTGCATTCTGCTGCTTTACTGATCTCTTAACCAGCAAAGGGCCATTAGAGCTCAGCTAAACCAGCACAACAATCCTAATGCTATTAAGCAGACAATCCAATTAAGCCATTTCCAAGTAGTGTTTGTCATTAAAGAGAGCTGTAAGTGAGCAGCAAGTCCACATTCGAAACCCAGTAATGGGAATTTTCTAGAAATGGTTCTGCCAAGGCTTTTAGCTCAATAGAACACAAACCAAGAGGATACAGTTTCTCAATATGTTTGTCTTTAATATTGAGGAGTGTTTGTACTCCATGATAAAGAACCTTTTGGGGATTTGTACAGTGCAATTTGGTCACAGGCAACATGCAGCAAAAAYGTGCTGACAAACAGGCAGAGAACTTGGCCAAAATTCTACTGGCAGGTTGGATGCCAGACAATATTATCCTCTAGTACATCTAATTCCAATACTAACTTCAACTACTTCTCCAGTGGTCATTATTTCTCTAAGTTATCCATCACACAATCTACTCTGCTTCTTAAGAAGATTTGTTTGTCTCTACTTTGTATTTTCTAAAATGAAACCAAAAGAAGCTTCTAATCTGATGGTGGACTGAAAAGTCATCTTTGCAGAACACAGAAGCCACAGCATTGTGGATTTTAAAACAGAAAAAAAGTCAACTTTACATCTAGAGTAACTTAGATATAAAGAAATGGACAGGGTGGAACCAGGAAGACACAGACATGTGCAGAGTCATCTGCTAAGCTACAGGAGAACCATTTTTTCACTATCAATTAATCCCAAATTAGTGCACTAGAAGAAAAATCCAGAAGGAGAAAGTTTAAGTGCTGGCAGATTGATCACAGGACAACTAAGACATACTGCTAGTTTAATTATTATGYAAATYAATTAAATATTAATAGTAATAAATTAATAACAATGGGAAAGTACATCCTTGTGAATACTTAAAAAGCCAAAGCTGCCTTACACAAACTCCTACTGGACACAAAATGRAATTATTCCTGTTGACTGTAAGGAGGCAAACAATTGCTGCTACAATAATTTTTTTTAAAATGAGAAAAGCAGCCGTGACTGGGCAAAACCACATCTCTGCACTGGAAATAACACCAGGATCACAGAACCACTGAGGCTGGMAAAGCCCTCCAWGGTCACAGAGTCCAACCTGTGAGTGATCCCAACTTTGTCACCCAGCCCAGAGCTCTGAGTGCCACATCCTTGGACACCTCCAGGGACTCCACCACCTCCCTGGGCAGCCCCTTCCAGTGCTTTGAAAGACAATAAAAATGGCTGCTCAATTTTATGCAGTATTACTTTTAAGTCAGCTTAATATTTAAGGGTAATTTGGGCAACATTCCTTACCAAACATGATTAAAGAGTTGGGGAAGATCAGAAAGAATTTGTTTCTTTTAAGGAAAGATTTTGCTAGTCTAGCTAAAAAAAACCAAAACAACAAAACACCAAAAACTTTTAACCATAGATTTTTAACCATCAAGACAAAAGACAAAAAGCTTTTCCTAAGTACTTCCTACCTGGGAAGTGTGAACAGCAGTTTCATTACTTGCACTTCCCTACTGATCTCAGCTTCAATGTATTGCTCTAAGCTTGTGTTCAAGAGATGAAAAGAATGTGCATCTAATTTCATTAAAGAAATAATTTAGCAAATGCAGTTTGTATTGATTATTCAGGGCAGCAAAAATCCCAGCTGACACTGTGCACTACGAGGTCTGAGGTGAGTGGAAGAAATGAAACTCTTTAGAAAAAACACAGGAGAGAAGGGAGAGAAGTGAATTTACTGAAATCTTGATCCATTTCCAGGAAACAAACACGAACAAAAGAATATGAGCTTGTGCTCTAATTGCATCTGAAAATCCTGCCATTTCTTGGAGATGACTGAATAAAGTTTTAGTCATAAACCTGTATTTTTAATGGATCCACCAAAGACAGCATCTCCACCAAGCACTGTGAACCCACATACTGAGCCATGACTCATCTGAGTTACAGGCACTGAGAACTCCTTTGTCTTCCCCAACTCGTGCACTGAAGGAGAGRAATTCTGATGCTGAACACAAAAGGACTTTTGCACTCTGAAATTCAGTGTACAAGTGAGCAGCTACGAGGGGATGTGCTCAGAACAGGCTGAGGAGCAGCTCCCAGAAATCCAGGTGTGGCTGTGAGAGCAGCCTGGCTGCTGTTTTCAGTCAGASAGCAGCCTAAAGCTCCAGCCTGGCTCAGTGCATCTCCCAGGATGTTTTCTCTTCAACTTCCACTGAGAACGATGCTAAGGCAAAAGGAGACACTGCCAACACACTTCTTTCACAGGTCTAATACAGGGAGGCCACAGATTTACAAAATCTTTTGCCTACATTTTTAAGACAATAAAATTCTCATTATAAACCCAAAATTTGATACCTTTATAACAGTTCTGTCATTTTTTAAGTTTGATTATTCTACCTCCTAAAAAATTCACTCTTTCATATGGAAAATATATTTCTAGCTAGACCCTACTGCTTCATTTCAACTGGAAAGAAGTGGCCAAAGGATATCATGTTCTTCTCAAAAGCCAAATGAAATTGCTGGGCCAGCACCAAAACCCCCACAAACTCTGAATTTTCCTTGAGATTAATAATGCAAGCACGAATTGTGGTGGTGGGGAACACACAGTACATGTAACCCAGAACACTGTGTCATATCCCTGCTTGGATTCTAAGGAAACTCTCAGCTCACAGGACATACAAGACACAGAAGTCACTAAAGTTTACATCAAACTACAATTTTCTTTAATAAAAATAACTATTTTTGATTCCTGCCATTAGAAAGCCACAGAGAGCTACAGAAAAAAAATTCCTCCTTTAGCACAACAAAGAAAGAATAAAAAATCAAAATAATGCTTTTATAAGAAAAAAAAACTAATTAAAACACCATGTAAAAAGAAATCAGAAAGGTCATGAGGAATGCAAAAATTTGTTTAGATAAATAGATATAAAATTTGCTGATATAGATAAATCAACCTGGGTAGGACTAATAGATATTTCTGGAGTGTTTTTTTTTCCCCCAGGCACATCATCCAGGAAATACTGGGTGCTTGCTTGGCCACATATCCGGGTCAGGAGAGGCAATAAAAATCCCAATCATGCACCTTGAACTCATCCTTGGAACAAACCATTTCCTCAGCACTGGGCCCTGTGCTTTCACACCCAGCAGGACACAAGCACAGCCCTGCCCTGGGATAATGAACAAAACACAGTCCTGCATCAATTCTGGGCCCACCAGTAACTCTCAGTGCCAGACTGGTTTTACTGGGACAGAAGCAATAGGATTASACTGGGCCAGTGTCTGGCAGCAAGGTGACTCAGCCTGAGGCACACAAGATGCAGGGAAATCCCAACAAGGTACTAGAAAAAATCAYTTCCTGGCAAAGGAGGTCAAACACCAGAGCAGGGATGCTCTGCCCTTGGGGATATCCCAGCTCCAAGCAGACAGAACCTCCAGCAAACAAACAAAACYCCAAAGCTGATCCAAGGCAGAGTCTGGCCAAATGACTTCAGAGGTCCCTTCCACCTCCTCTTTGTGCATTTCTGTTCCGTGTCACATGGAAAAGTGAAAGGTGGGGGTGGGGGAAAACAGTTTACTCTCAAAATACTCAGCTGCTTGAAGGCAGAGCGATGCAAAAGGTCAGATTATTAGATGGGGAGAGGAAAGAAATGTCATGTTCTACTTTCATTACCGCCCACTGCAGCTCTGCCGGTGACTGATGTTCACAAATAATGCAAAGAGGTGGAKAAAAGCTTCATCTTGAGCTTCTGCTGACAGTGCTGCCTGTACTACTTGCTTATCTGTTAATTAGAGATGATGGCAAGAGCACAGTAATACACTTCAGTTGTAATCTTGGATCATTCAGCATCTCCCTTACCAGGGTGGATCAGCACTGCCTGTGTCAGTGCATCAAATGTCTAAAAATGCCAGAGAAAATTCAAGTCTGGATAAAGTGCCAAGCTCATATGGCTGCAGGTGATTTTAGCACGCTGGGGTGCATTATCTTCACCAACATCTGGATTAGGGAAGAGGTCAGTAACCCCTGAGCAGCAGGGTCAGACACCTGCCTGCTTTGGGGCACCCCCASCTCCCAGCTAACACAGGAATGTGCCTTTTATCCTCATTATTGGCCCCATTTTGACTTCTAAATTTCTGTCATTGGTGAGAACCAGGGCAGGGTGTCACCCATAAACCACGGGCTTAAGCTGCTCTAAACCCATAAGCTGCTCTAAACAGCCCCACACTCAGCACTCGCAAGAGCTGCCAAAATTAAACTTGGAAATATCCCCAGAGCACAATCACACGGGTTCAGCCAGCTCAGAAAAGTGATTTCTTTAAACACTGACAAAGCCAGAACCATCAGAAGGCCAAGGCAAGACACTGCAGCACCACCAGCAGAAAGATTTGTTCTCATTCCACACGGATTTATCTACAACTTCCACACATAAAAAGTGTCATTACATGTTACTTTATGTATTATTGACATTCCAGCCAAGCATGGCACAGCCTGRTGTAGCTGCAAGCACCATAATTGCCTTGTTTGCTTTTGTCCCTGCTCCCATTACTTTCACCACAACATTTACACTTAGGAGACACTGGGGGATGAAAAATATATAGTAGTAATTCAAGCATAAAAAAACCTAAAAAAACATTGATAAGACAGTACCACTGCCTGATGTACCCATAAGGATACAGACCATATTCTTGACAACAGAACTACAAGAAAAAGACAGCAATTATTTTCTTTTCAAAGGAAAAAAACCACAAAAAAAAAACCCCAAACCAACCAAACAAAAAACTTGCCTGCAATTAAAAAAGTAAACGTGCCAGCATCCTGCTGTTTCCAGATTTTCATACTTTTATCTTCAAAGAAAACTCTTAATTGTGCTAGAAAAAATATATCAGGGGAAATTAAAACATCTGAATATTGTCAATGCTACCACGATTGATCATGACTCTACAACCAAGGAACCTGAGCAAAATACACCTTTTAGGACAGATTTAAGTGGCTGCAGCAATCCCAGATTCAATACCTTTGAAGCAGCAAGCTCAGGAAGCAGTGAATTTGTTTTTGCAGAGGAGGGTTACTTGGTTTAAGTTTTAAAACCCACTTGAGAGGCTGCACAAAGACTTGGCTGCTGAGCCCTGTGTCACCCTGAATTTATTGGCTGCAGAAGTCTAAACCTTGGGTACTTCCACTGTTTGCAGTCACTGCAACACCTCCCTGAGGCTCCAGGAAGACAGCATGGAATTGATTCTCTGTGTTCCCAAACTCTCAGCCAAGGAGGAATTCCAGGTAAGAATGGCATTTCTTGTCACCCTGCAGTCAGGGACATCCCAAATCCAGTGGCTGGATCCTGCAGTGTTCAGYACCAGGAATTCAGCAGTGCATGGAAAGCTGTCAGTGGGAACCTAACAGAAACCAAATGTTCTGGAAGTCAACGAGAAGTGAATTTAGAGACAGAGAGACCCTGAAAGGTTTCTCTCAAAAAATGAGATATAAGGAAAAATTGGGGCTCAGTTATGTGCTTCAATGCACCTTAATGGGAACTTGCCTCTCTGAAATGTCCAGCTGGCATTAAGACTGTTCCCATTTTGAGGACTTCAGCTGGGCTAAAAAAGAGTTTGGATTCAAGTGGTTTTGATCCTGTTAGCTAAGATCTGGTCCAAGTAATGAGAAACAGTTACTGCAGATAAAATGCCTCCATTCTCTCTCRATAGCTTGAAAAGCTATTGCTAAACTCTTGTAATTAAACAAGTATGGCAGTAATTAAAAAACAAAACAAAACACTGAGGCCAAAGATTTGGTCAGCGTTTCCCAGAAAAGCCAGATGGGACAAGAGAAATCTCTATTGAGGTTGCACATAATGTTGATTTTAAACATAATCTTAAATAACACAGAGGTCTTCAATTAGGCAAGGAATAAATCTTTGCAGAACATTAAAAACTTAAAAAAATTATTTTAGATCACTTAATACTTTCTTGACCAGTTGAGGATTAGTACTTATTTCAAGCTCCAAACACAACTACAATTATGTAACTACACGAGTAGCTTGAGAAAGAAACAAATCCACTCCGACCTCCCCATCTCAAGTCCCAGTACATTTTCTTATTTTCACCTCAGTCTACTAATTTTTTTTTCTCAGTTAATTTTTCAAACAGCTAAAGAAATAATGAAAAAAAAAGAGCAAGATCAATCAACATGTTTGTGTTTTATTACACTGACTTTCGGGTTTGAAACAAACAGTTCAGAGAGGTATCAGTCCTTATTTTCTGTTTAACAAATAATGATTTCTCTCTGCATCACTAATRGGGCCTGAAATTAAAATGGATTTTTAGTTGAGCTCCTGTTCATACACTTGTGTCATCATCAATACCAGGCTCTCTCTAGGAGCAAGATTTATCTCAGCTATCCATTACAGGGAGGCAGGCTGCTTATAAAAAACACCAGGCATGTTCCCAGGAGCCCCACGAACATCAGGGTTACAAAAGCTTCAGCTCCTCTAGGACTTCACTCATTAGGTTTATAAACCCAAAAACAGGGCAGCCTTGGCATCAATCCACCTCAGCTGCTGAAAGCAAAGCTGCAGTGGGGTTAAGCCCAGGTTTAGGCTGGGTTTCTGTGCATTGCCTGCAGTACAGGGTGAGCACTCAAGGTGAGCACTCAAACCCCCTCCACACAGAACTCCAGCTCCTTCACAAGTGATGCTGGAGCTCCAATTGCTGCCAAAGCTCCCATTAGTGCACACACTTGACTGCAGGTGAGTAAAATTCAATACCTTGCCCGAAGCCAGCAAGGTGTGCAATTTATAAACTGGCCAWGGAAAGCAGTTTGTCTCCAAGTAGTTCAGCTTTTTTTTCCCCCCTGAGACCTCCCTTTCAGTGCTGGAGAAGATACAGGGAATTTTGATTTCCAAACACCAGATCATCTGAATGCATTAAAACCAGCAAATTATCTGAAGGATGGGAGTGTCTGCACCTCCCTAAATGCAGAGCTTTTAAAAAAAATGTATTTATACCTTGAAGCAAGGAAATAAGACAGGGAGGGGAGCTCCAGCAAACTGTTTAAATCCCATCTGTGTTTTTTGCACAAATAAGAGGATCTTCAAACAACCACTCTCCTCCCTCCCCCCACATCTATAATTTAGCAACAAGAGCACTCCTTTCTTTATACCTAGGGGGATATGCTCATTTTAGGTCTATTTGGCATATGAAAATGAAAGGAGTGGGAAAAAAATCAGCAAGGAAACATCAAAGCTGAATTAAGGAGCATGCTGTATTCTAATGAATATGAAATTACTTCAAATAGGGACTTTCAACACCTTCTGAACGTGTTTTTAACAAGCTTATGACACATTTATGCCCCAAATTGTCCTACAAATTAAGGGAAGTACTTATCTTGCTTAGAAAACCTGAAGGCAATCAGGAAAGAGACAAATATATGCAGCTTTTACCTGCCTACAAGACTGTTAAATTCTCTTAATAACCAGAGCAATCCTTCCAGAAAAAGTCTACACAGCAAGACAACAACAGAAGWAAAAGCAAAATTACTAAACAAGGAAGGTTTATCAGAAAGCAGAAGCACATACAAGGAGTAAACATCCTAAAATCATGCAGATTGTCCAAGCATTGTTCCCAATGTCCTGATTTTAAGAATTTAATCCAGGCCATGCCTCCCTTCTCACAAAGAGCTTGACTGGGTTAATGCARGGATAGCCACACAGCTGGGAAGGGTACATCCTCTGAAAGCATGGCATAAAATGGAACTGATTTCACAGGGGCCAACTATTTTACTAATAATATCTGACATTCTCCATCAAAGTAAGCAGTTTATCATGGGATTACAAGGAGATTACTGAAATGCATCATTTAAAAAAAGAAACCAAAAACAAGAACAACAAACACTCCAAAACAGAGTTTGACACAGTGACAGCCTTGAAGGAGGTAAAATATACAAAATCTGGTAAAAACCTTCCAGCTCAGGCTTGTCTTCATATCATCATATTTTTCTATTTCCACAAATATAGCAGCTCCTAGACATAATAATAATGGGATTTTAATTACTTTTTTCCCCCTATCTCATACTATCAGCACTTGCAAGATCAGTATTAACTTATTAGCTGAATAAAGCAAAATCCTGCTTAATTAGGACCAGAGGACTGAAAGGAACCTCCAAGGGTAATTGAATCCAGCTCCTTGCTCCTGCTGGCAGCCATGACCATTTTTTTTGGAAGGTCATATTGAAATCACTTGGTTTCTTGGTCTGCTAATCTCTTCACAAAGCTATTCCTGGACAACTGCTCCCCAGCAGCCAGAAGATCAGCAATTTCCATCCTAAATTTATTAACAACAAGTTTATGCTTATTTGTTCTCGAATTAACACACAATCATTGGCACCAGATCCGAGCACTTCTGAGATAAAAATGTCACTGGCAGCCCTGTGAGTGGAAAAGGTGCAGGGCAGAAAATAAAAGCTAACCAGTGCTGAAATAACAGGCTGGATTTTAAATGTACAGCAGCTGCCTTCAATATTCAGTGAAAATGAATTTTCAGGATGTGTCAGCCAGTCCTGGCCCTGCCAYAACAAAAGCAGAAAGCTACAGGATGGAAATGAGGGTGCTGCCATTAGAAAGGTGATTTATCATTCTCAAATTGCTGCTGATGAGAGAGCAAAAACTCTCAGAATTTCTGTTGAAAACAATCAGAGGCTAGCAAGCTCCTCATTACCTTTTTAATTCTTTTTAGGACAGCAGAATGTGGTGAAAAAAAAAAAATCTAGAGCACATTATCTAAGAGACTTGGGGTTTGCAACACTGTCAAGGAGACACAGCTGAGAATAACCATAGTTACAGAACCTTCATCCTGCATGTGCAGGGAGCACCACAGCCTGCCTGGAAAAATCTCCATTTATTCTGCTTAGTTCATCAATATTTGACAACTGAGATAACTCTGACCATGCAGAGTCCTACCGAAATTACCAAAGAATGCAAAATAAGTGAAGTTCCAGGGAGCACCAACACCTTCCCCTCATTTAAATCTGTGCTTTTTTAAATATCAAAAATGATGTCACAAACTCCAGCTTCTTCTCTTTAAAACTTCCTGTATTAAACACTGGTGTTGATTTCTACTCATATTTAACAGYGAAAACTACAAAGGCAGTAATTAGGTTTTCCAATTTAACACTGTCTCAAGTCTTCTTACATCATATTTTTGAAGATATTAATAGRAGCCCTAAAAATAAGCATCATCCAGAGCAGCCAGGAGAGATATCTAATACTCACAAAATGCAGTCAAGGGGAGGAGCACTGTGGCTATTTTTAGAAACTCTGTTTTTTATAGGAGACTAATTAATTTTGTGGGAAAATGGAAAAATTAGCAATAAAATACATCAAACACGTGACACCTGGTTGGTTTGTGGGGCTACACCTCAACCTCCCTGGCCTGGGCCATTCAAGGAGGAGAGCACTGGTTCTGGCATCACTCATCCCAAACTTTTGCTGCACTTAAATGGAGGAAGGGAAATTAATTACAATTAAAAATAAATTTACACCTRAATTTATTTATATTACAACATAATATAAACAATGCCAAACTGTCAAGAAAGCAGTGGCTCATCACCAAAATCACATCCAAAGGAAGCTTCACTTACAAACACTTTGGAACTTTACTGTACTGTTATTTAAAATTAAAACAAAGAATCAAGAAATAAATTGATATAGTTCAGAATATTAGAACCTACAATATTTGAGGTAAAATACAAAAGTTCCTTCTAATGTGACTGGAGTTTGAGTACATCAGGATTTCAAATAAATCATAGAAATACAGAATGRTTTGGGGTTTCAGGGACTATAAAAATCATCTACTTCTACCCCCCTCACCATATTTCAGTGTTAAATGCTATAATTACACCATAATTCAAATATAAATAGGCTCTGAAAAATAAATGTAAGAGGTGACAGCACTTAATTTAAAATKTAAGCMATTTGATTTTAAAGACAATGGGTAAAGGCAATTTATTCYCTGAATTTGAGCACTGAATAAAAACTTCAGCTGTGGAATATTCTACCTAAATATGGTTTATTATTGACTATAAATGAGAATGCAACATTTCTGAAATAATCTGGGGATRAAGGGAGTTTCAACAATATTTATATTTTAATATCTAACTGCCTTTCACCTGAGCCTTTGTAAATAACTCACAGCAGGAACAAACCTTTAGAATACTTCCACAAACACAGTGATAATACAGAAACAAAACCAAATTTTCTCCATTCCCACCAATGTGAAAGAACTGCATTTCTTTCAGTTTCTTAAAATGATTCTTTTGAGATTGTTTTTTGTAAGTAAAACCTTTCCCCTGCCCCAAACTTTCCAATATGATCACACAGAGCAGGGTTCAAGGTATGTATGGCTTTTGTTACCATCACTGTTCAACTCCAGATAAGAAATCTTTACAATATTTGAGTAATCTATTTACAGGATAACTGACAAAAAGGRAAGGAAGGAAAATATTTACATGAGGAAAAAAAAAGAAAAAAAGGCAGGCAGGAGTATTCAAGCAATGCTCAGTGTTTAGTTCTGTCAAATATTTAATGATTTCCAACAACCAACACCCCTGAGAGTGTTAAGAGGAAGGAAACAGGTGTTTGAAATCATCTTTTTAATTCCTGTTGCAATTTCGTGAGTGGAAATGAGACCCTGCAAATAACTGAGTGGAATTTSTGAGGAGGAGGAGGCAGAGGATGACACAGACAGTGCTGGGGCACAGAACCCAGGGACAGCTCCTCTGGTGCCAGGATGGGGCTGGCAGCACCAACAGCCCTCAGTTAATTATTGCTAAAGAGCAATAATTAACCTTGGGGCAGCCTGAGGGCTTTGTTCCACATCTTCCTGTGCAAGGCATCCAAAATCTCACCACYCAAACCACGGGGAGTGAGGAATTCTCCTGACAACCTAAAAACAGCACAGCCCCAAAGTTGGTTCCCAAACGTTCAAGCACAAATGAGAAACCAAACAGGCTGGAAGTGTAAAGCTCATTTTTCACATTTTTATCCAGTCCTGAAGGAATAGAAGCAAAGTACCTGAGGGCTGGGGGCAACAGTGGTCAAACCACCACAAAGAGTGCAAAAATGTGGAGTTTTCTGTCCCCTGGCAGAGCAAGTCCCATGTAACACATTCAACCATACACCAATATCACACAGAGAATGGCAGAGTTTTCCTTACAGAGAAGTKATCCTTCCTTACAATGCATCTGTAAAGAAAAGGCTGCAATGCCATGGTATACAGGGAAGGGATTATTTCCAGCCCAGACCAACTGACTGTTGCAGTTCGGATTAGATTTCAATAAAAGAAAATTAATCTGACAGTAAATTAAGGGAAAAGATGGAGGTCGCATGGAATTCCATTATAAAGTGATTTTTAAGTGTAAAATTAAATGAATGCAGTTCATATGGAAAGAACTAAAAAACTGTTTCAGAATAAATTTCTGAAATATTTATGTGAAAGTGACTGACAAGGCAAAATGTGAAAGTGGCAAGGCAAAATAATAGAAGCCAAAGACCCTGTTAAATAGCTGCATTTTTGACTGAAATTCTAGCATACATGGCTTTAATGAAATTAAATTGTGGAAACCACATTTCACTTCTTGCTGCTAAAAAAAATGAGTAACTGAAGAAAAAACCCCACGAAACAACTTYTGTGCAGACTCAGCAAGGACTAGAGGAAATGCTTCATGTCAGATAAAATCCCAATAGTGAAAAACAGTGGTGAGATACAAAACTGACGTTTTTCAAATAGATGCAAAGCAGCATTGTATGGAAGGTTCCGTTTCTTGGAATCCATTCCCCCTCCAAGTGTTCCAAGCACGCAGAAGCCATGAAGTACAAACCCAGCTGCTGGCACACTCCCACTCCAGAGCCACTCGTGTCACCTGAGGATGCCCAGGCAGGTGCCAGGCTCTCTGCTCATGGCACTCTCCCTTCTGCAAGGCTCCTGCTGCTGCCCCTGCCTGTTCCCTGCTCCTCTCTGCTCCTCTGCTCCCAGGAATCCCTCTGGGCATGGTGCAAGCTCAGGGCAGGTCCCCTCTTGCCAGGCACGAATTCCTGTGCAGGCTGGGAGGGGAGAAGGAGCCCACAGGAGTTTCAGTGCCTGGGCACTGCAGGGTGAACTCTCTGCCCTGCTGGGAGGCAGCCTGGCACCAGGCTCATCTCCAGGGGAAATTCTGTGCTCTCCCTCCAGCCTGAGAGCTGCTAAACCAGAAAAAGAGTCTGACTCCAATCGAGGCCAAAGGGTTTTCCTGGATGAAAGAAGCGATGTCAGGAGGCCAAAATACTTCCTGAACTCCGGGTTTACAGCTCTGTTGGATGCTGTATTTTTAATAAATCCCTGTTTCATTCCATCAGCTTCAAATAAGGAAGCATCCCAAGGATGGTGATAGCATGCTGGATTTGTTGCTATCTGCAGGAATTAGTTCCTATAAATAGGTTTCCCAGGCTTTTTAAGACACAGCTGTACCAAGTTTCCCCCAGAAYCAAACTCGCCAAGACATGGATCCCCTGCATCATTTGTCACTTCCACAAAGGTTGTGACAGGCTCCCAACACCATCCCGGGTTTGTTCTGGAGACACCCTGTCACACATTTTAATGTGATTATCTGCAAAGATGGAACACCATCTGCAACAAGCTTTTAAAGCACTTCTCCTCCAGAAGCAGAATTCAGCGATGATAACGAGATTCTGCGAGCATGACTGGAGAAAATTTCACCGTGTTAACCATGACCCAAAAAACAGTGCCGTGGTTTAGGAGGAGGATTCAGAACTGCAGGAATATAGTACAAATCTCACTGCAACCACATGTGCTCACTACTTCAGCCCTTACACACGGCCTGCCAGCTCCAAAGAGGGATTGCACAAAGCCTGAGTAGATACCATCAGTATCCATCATAATATCCAAAAAATCTCAGGCTCGTATGGATTTCTCAAGTTAAAYCCTGCAATGAACTGAGAGGAAGCCACTCTCTGACTTCCCAACCTAAATACATAAAATATTTTAACTCTGAAATCAGGATTTAAATTCACACCTGCCAAGAGAGTGATGAAATGACAACACTGGAGCAGAGACAAGCTTGGGTCTGGCATGGGCAGGGTTATTGCAGTTKACAGAAACTCATCCCTGGATTGGTGCCAGCCACATGGATGATCTTGGGAACARATTACTTGGGAGCAAGCAGCCATTGAGGAAGGTACCCAGGATGAATTTATTCTCATTTAAACAACCCTGGAGTCATGGAGTGAGCTCGAGAAGGCAGAAGAGGTTTGGGTGAGAATACACTCCCCATCAGAAAACCAAATGGAAGAGTATGAAAACATAATTAATTCCTCAGATGTAATAAGTTATAAAAATAATTCATCAGTGGAAGACAAAATTGCTTCTGGGTAGTGATCTCCTCTACAATATYCTGTTTTAAAAACAACGACTTCYCACCAGCCAAAAACTCACCCCTTATTCTGCAGAATCAAGAGCAAGGGCAAAGAGGGGAGAAACTCAGCTCAAGCCRCACTGTRCAGCCAGATCACTGCATCAGAGSTCAGAATGGCAGGTTCTGTTCTCATTCTGACTCATCCCTTTAATATTCACACTCCTCAGAACCAGGAGCTCAGGAAGCATGAATACATCTTTGCACAAGGCTTTGTACCACACAAAACCAAAACCAAACAAGTCCTGTCTCACGTTTATCTCCTTGATCCTGMCACAGTTTGTGCAACCCAAGCACTGTAAACATGCCCATTTTACAGAGGGAGGCACTATTAGTCTAACACACAAATAAAACTCAAAGCAATTCCATTTTTAGTGTTTTGGAGAGCCTTAAATCAATGACAGAAATGCAGAGTGTTGTCTAGAAACAACATTTAGGAAAGCCTGACACATTTTTGGTTTGAATACCATAAACATGTTACAATCTGCAAGTCCAAGAGTGAAGAGACAGCCCAAGGGTGTGCAGACACAGGTTAATTAGCAAAACTAGAATATCTGGCTTGCTGATAAMTGTCTGTCTTGTAAACATATCAGCAATCTATAAATAAAGAGCTGTGCTATCAGAGATCTTGGTATCTCCTCAAGAGAGAGCATGCAATTTTTTTAACCCTAAAATCACCCAACATCTTCAGAAGTGGGGTTTTYATAAAACTAATCTGGAAACACAGAATTCTGAGGAACACCTTGGTTTAGTGCATTATTCTAGAGAAAGCCTGAAGTCTCCCATCAACAGAGAAACCATTTTGGACACATCTGTTTTGGAGCTGAGCAAGCTTTGACATTCTACATTGTACAACAGAATTTTTGTGGAAACTGATCTCACAAAATAACTTACCAAAAAAGATCTACAGAGAGAGKTTTTCATATCCCAACTCGACTTGAAAGCAATTCACATTTAAAACCATTTTAAAACTGAYTAATTTTAGAACCATTGTGCAGGTACTACACTTGTTAAATAATAACCAGCATTCTACCTCTCCTAAAACCAAAGTCCAAAATGTGCMAGAGGAGAAAGATTTAATTTACTTTTTTCCTGTTTTCAGTCTGACATTTTTGAAGGCTTCACAGCTAAGAGTGCTGAAAGAAGTGATGTGTTATCCTGTGTTAACTAATCCAGGACTCRTTCTCTTTTGCTCCAAGTGCCACAGCAAGGCTTTGCCAAGTCCTGGTGCAGTGAAGAGCAGGTAAGGGAGGCCTGTGGTGCCTTTGCAGAGAGGGAGGAGGGATCAGGCTGGCAGCTCTGCGTCAGGGACACGCCGGAATTAGGACAGGCTGCTGGAAAACTCAGCAGGACATCAGCTCCTGGGAGCAGCCTTCAAAAGCATTCTCATGGCAACATGGGTTCTGCCATTAAAGCAAATTAATTAAATATCAAAGCTGGGGGCCAGGCAAATGTTAAAGGGTGAATTTGTAGCTTCATGCTTCCCTTTGGAATGCAGAAATGAATTTTGGTGTTCCTGCAAAAATAAGGAGGCAACACAGACAAGTTGAGGCTAAATCGGGAATTATGAGCACCAAAACCTGCGCGTTTTAGATTTTGTGAAGTCACACACAGCCAAGCTGCAGAGGGGCAGGTCTCAGCTGGGAGAAACCCCAGAGCCCAGAATTCACTCACCCAGCAGCCAGAGAGCCAGAACAGCTGGAGAGAAGCCAGTGGAGCCAACCCCAAGAGGGCCTGCTGGGGTTTCTGAAAAGAGCTCATTCACATGGCCCACACTCCCYCCTGCAGCACAGCTGTCTCCAGAGCCACTCCCCAGCACAGGCATGTTTTTTCCCATCCTATTTCACAAAAGATTGAAACTTATTTCCAACAGATGCTTTCTGTACTCCCGGTAATTCAGTGATATTTCCTGATGACTGGTTAACACAAAAGCTGTGGCTGGTTGCTCCAAAGATTGCATCTGTTACCCTGCATCTCGCCATCAGGGCAGAATGAACGCCTAACTGCACAAAGAGACACCACAGAAGAAGAAATTACTCTGGTTTTAAGCCTCAGCCTGGGGATAAATAATTTGCCCGCGCAACGAGAGCTTGAATTAAAGCTTCTATTTTTTCAAAATGTGACCTAATAGGGGAAGGAAGAAAAAAGAAAACCACAACCTGAAARGCAACCTAAATATTTTCTTACCAATTTTACAGCTAACACAACAGAAAATACCTCGATTTTCTCAAGCAAGATCATCCTTTTTCCATCAGCCCTTTGATTTCTGAGACCCTCTTAACTCAATTAACTGCACACAACAAAACAACCTCCATGGRAGGGTTCATTCACCCTAAAACTCACTGGGAACTACAGACAGCACTTGGCTCAAGGAGTGAGTTTCTCCTACCACAACACACAGCAGAGCCATCACCTGAGCTTTCTGTGCACASCACAGCAGGAAAAGTCCCACACTAAGTCAGAAGGGCTTACCTGAGGAGARTAAGCTTTAAATATGTAATTTTCTGCTCCACTGATAACTATGTCCTAAAACAAGAGGGGAGGAGATGAAAATAAATCATCTCCTTATCATTAATTCTGGCATAACTCTGCTGAGGAGTGGTGCTGTGGGCTTTTCCTTACAGACTCAGCAATGTATGCCATGGTAAAYCACAGGAATTATTTCACAGGGTGTATCTATGTTTTACACAAGCACAGGGCATGAAGCCATGCTCTGAGCTTCCTAGGAACCAAGGATTGCATCTTCTCCCTTGTGCTTCTTAATTACTGCTATAAGAGACGTCTGCAATGAGAAATTCTTTTTGCATGATCCATTTAATTGGCCACTTTCTCCTCCCAAGCATCCAGTGAATGCTTCAGGGGGTGTTCATAGCTCTGTCCTTACACACAGACATAACAAGCATAATTTAAATTATATCAACTATTTATGTGACAGAGTATTTTTTGTGTAAAACTTCAGGAGACCTTATCGTGCTATCAAACTGAAATTTCAATACTGAGCTCCAGCAAATAATTTCCACTTCATAAAATACATCTGGAAAGTGAGAGGATAATATGTGCATGTATCAGCACATCTCACATCTCTCTAGGTTACTAAACCTCCTGTATCAAGGGCAGCTCACTTTACTAAATATTAATGCAGAACTCTGCATAATATGAGGCTTCAGTTATTCAGAGGATCTCTGAACTGCAAATAAAAATAAGCATGAAAGCCCAGACTATTAACTACAGATTAAGGTCAGATCCCAACAGTTGTTCCATATAGAAGAATGTAAYAGAGAAACATTCACTGGCCATGATACTGATCCCTTCTACAAAGCAGATTGCAAGATCCAGGCTTTAAAATTTTTAAGAACATYTATTAGCTCAGCATGAATGCAATCCCACACTCTCACAAAGGGTGCAGAACTGGGACAAMCTGTGTTTTGGAAGTTCTGGAAAGGCATCACTTGAGCACCTGCTGGCCAGCCCAGTCTGCCTTCTCTGCTCTGCAAAGCTGACAGCTCTAAAATTAACCCCACTGATTTTTATCTATGATTTCCTTTTCATTTTGCCATGTTAAATGTCAGATGAGCCAATGTCTGACACTGCCCTTTTAATTATTACAACCAAAGCTTAAAGATGACACACACATGTCCCCTCACCCCTTCAAAGTGAGGCTCAATGAAACACAGGCAACAGTGAGAATTCAAAGGTCAGTATTTGCATAAGTGGAATAAAAGCCAAGAAAGTAAGAATTATAAAAAAATTTAATTCTGCAGTAAGTTCTACAATTACCACTTGTCTAATGTATTGACTTAAATTACAAAATAAGCTTCATAAATAGTGCTGAGGACTTCATTAAAATTTACTGAACTTATTTATCAATGCTTCTTTCAGAAAGCTCATTATAAACACCCAATTAGACCTCCCAAGTGCATTAATGATATATGAGGTCTTTTACTCCCTCCATCAATCTCAGGCTACACATTTACTTACACAATCAATACTCCAAAGTTACRGAATGTCCATAAATTCACAGCCTTGCATCAATGAGTTTGTTCACTCAACACCTTCTCACACGGAGTCCCCGTCCCTATCAGTCACATTAACCCAACCAACCACATTTTATTACTCTGTAATCAGGATTCAAAAGCACTTGAGATGACAGGAGCAATAAAAACCCTTGAGATTTGATGTGTCCATTATGGTGCCAGGGTTGTTTAAGAACTGGAGCTGCAGTTGCAGCCTGTGACTATAAATATGCACAGAGCCAGGGAAGCTCAGGGTGCAGGCAGGGAACAAAGGAATCTGAGGTCAAAGACCCTCTGCAGAAACCAGCAAAGGGATGCAGTGGTGACAGACCTTTGTCCTTCCCCTTCCCAAAATAGAAATAGCTCTATTGGCAAATATTTTGCAGTGGTTTATTACCTTTCCTAGCCCATTTCTGAAAAAAGAAACCTGGACAAGGCATATTGAGATGTCAGGGTGAGGTATTTGTGCTCCATTATGTCTGTCCAAGGTATTTGAGCAGTCCCAGACCTCCAGGGATTTGCTGCTTGTTGGACTTTCAGGAGAACCCCTGACACTGRCAGACCTTGCCTTCAGCACGTTTGTCAAGCACCCAAACCCACAGACACCATGCAAAACCYCTGCTGCCACAAAACAGCACTGAATAAAACACAAGCCTTAAATGTTTGTAACATAATACATTTATATTCTGAAATGGAAGTGACGCCTGGCCTTGTACCAGGTTTAATAAYATACGACAAAATTCTGTTTTTACAAAGGGTTCAAAGAAGCTCAAGCTCAATTAGATCATCAGCACTTTATATAAACTTGACAACTAAKCTGTTCCTCATTACACAGCATCAGGAGATGCTGACAAGACTTGGGTTTTGCAGGAATCTTCGAAATGAGCTTCGCTGCCTTGTAGGAAAACAAGGGCAGGCATCAGTTTTACAGCTCCATCAGGCACACCTGGGTACCTGAGGCACAACAAAACACTTAAAAGAACTGCTCAGTGAAACAACAACTGGCAAGAGCACACAGGGAGAGCCAGAACATAAAACCCTCTAATGCAACAGCCCGCTGTGCAGTTGGCATAACGACTGCAGATCCATTAGGAAACAATTCAGCTTCCCAGGAAAATGTATAAAACATCTCCGTCATTTCAGAACTCTCTTCAGCAAGCACACAGCTTTCCAGTGCTCCTTTTCAGAGGCAAATCAGGGATGTTGCTGCACAGGGCCAGCAGTTTCAGGCACTGCAGGATCTGTGCTGGTGGTACCAACACACGGGCAGGAGCCCCCAGCACAGGGAGGAGCTGGAGCTGCTGCAGGAGCCCAGAGGAGGCTCCAGGATGAGCAGAGGGATGGAGCAGCTCTGCTGGGAGGAGAGGTTGTGAGAGATGGGATTGCTCAGCCTGGAGAGGAGAAGCTTTGGGGTGACCTCAGTGTGGCCTTTAGTGTCTGAAGGAGCTACAGGAAAGGTGGAGAGAGAATCTTTACAAGGGATGGAGTGACAGGACACAGGGAATGGCTTCAGACTGACAGAAAATAGGTTTAGATTCGAAATTGGGAAGAAATCCTTCCCTGTGAGGGAGGTGAGRCCCTGGCASAGGGTGCCAGAGCAGCTGKGGCTGCCCCTGGAYCCCTGGAAGTGYCCAAGGCCAGGTGGGACAGAGCTTTGAGCAGCCTGGGAYMRTGRAAGGTGTCCCTGCCATGGCAGGGCTGGCACTGGATGYTCTTTAAGGTCCCTTCCACCCAAAATTGTTCTGTGATTCTGTAAACACAAAGACATAAACTACCACTAAAAAATACCACTTTTTCTCACTGATATACTGGGCTAAGAATAATACTTTAGAAGTTTTCATATTTACAAAACACAATATTCCCCTAGGGGTCTTCAGGCAACTGCCAGAGCTGTGTGTTTGTCCTGGCCACACACTGCACTAAGAACACCATGAAATAAACTTTAACTAAGCTGCACAACAAGATTTATTGAGCCTTTACTGTGTTTTAAAGGTTCACAACTTAGGGTCTCTCAATAAGATCAAAAGGAATTCYAGGCATCAAACTATCTGAAACAGACCATGAATTAAATCATGTTTTTCTCCATTCCTTCTGTAATGCAGCATTTGTCTCAATGGCAGATACACAGAGCAGAACTGAAAAACACCCACCCAGAACCCACCTATTGCTTTCTGCTTCATCCACATCACTTGTTTTAATAGAGAGGTTTCACACTATAAAATTACATCCAGCAGATGGAATTTGCAAAAGCTGATGACAAAAAAAGAAGGAAGATATAAAACTGACATACTTGGAATAACCTCAAATTTAATTAATTTAAAGTTTGCAAACAAGGTAGGAACAATCCAAAAATCTAAATGTACAGCACATCACAAATTCAATCAGCTAACCTGTCACAATGGAAGAACATGAAAGTTAATGCATATACACTTTATTATAAACTCTGCTGCTTAGCCTGTTTCTATGTTTATCATTATTTTGTTACATTTTTTACGGGAGCAAGTTCAGGGAACTGTTAGGCTGAAATCTATTTTATGCAATTCTGGAACAGAAGAAGAATGGAGCTGCCCAGAACCTGTCAGCACCTCGCAGGGTGTCACCTTCAGACACACAAAAATCCTCAGGGGATCAAAGCCTGCATGCAAAAAATGGAAAAGTATTTCAGGTAAGGTTCTAGGGAACAGGAGCAGGCAACACCTCTCCCAGGAAATCAGGAGATGCCATGCAAATGCACACAGGGTGACAGAGGAGCAAAAATAACCATGAGGGGGATTTTTCCCAACAGCAATGCCTTAAGAAACAAAGAAACKTCAAATCAACCCAATAAAACACTGATGTACACAACGATTTGCATAAAATAAGGATTATTTCTCCACTCCCAGAATATAAAGATTCACCTTTTTTTTTTTTTTTTTGCCTTTTTGTAAATATTAAAGGCCAATTTCTTGAGAGCAAGAATACTTCGAGGTGGATTCTGGCTAATCCTGCTGAGYAAAAACCAAAATAATAAACCCACACAGACTAGAGGCTGAAAGAAGATAAAGTATTATTCCAACTCCTCCTTGTACATGAATAATAGCTTGTTTACTAAGAAGCTGAAATACCACATTCAGCACACATTCCAGGGAAGTTAAAAATGCTAGTAATTTCMAAGGAAAAGGAAAAGCGAAGTGTCTGTGCTTTGGGAAGAGTTATATTGGGAACAACCTTCAGCACTCTTCAAAATGAGAATTTCTATCTGCAGTCCATGCCTTGCCATATGTACCTGTCCCTCATTTCAGCAGTAAAAAAAGGAAGGTCAGTTTTTGAGTCACTAATCCTTTTTAAATATAATCTAAGTAGACACCTTCATGCACATCCTGGCTTCAAAACCCAGGCACAACAGAACCCAGTTTCTAACCATCTGATTCTTGTAGATTTTATATTTGAGGATGACAAAATAAACTCACACCAATATTCAGTTGTGCCATCCGTGTAAGGATCATTTAGAGGGGTAAAAATGTTGGATTCTCAGAAACACAATCTTCATAAAATTCTGCTTCAGAATAAATGACAAGCTTCATTTAACTCAGTGGAAATGCTTGCAGTATATACAATACTGAGAGCTGTGTATAACCCTTTTAATTGAAGTTAAAGACARATCAGGAGCAATAGCTGCAACCTTAGTTAAAAATTACTTTAATGTGAGCTATTTTCTTAGCAAAAAGAAGACAACTTGACAATTGCTRCACAAGGCAAATAAAGCCTTGATTTTACAATTTGTGTTGATCACTGTCCATCCACTGACACTTCTGACAGTGGCAAAACCTCTGTGATTGYAAATGATGAGCAAATGTTCTTAATCTTGACAGGCCATTGTATAAAGACAAGCATTAATTAGACTTTTGCAGCTTCATTTTACTAAAAAGTAGCAAACTAAGAGCAATAATTACAATATTTTTGGTGTTTCTGGATGAATTTGTGCTTTTAGTTAAAAAAGTGTGTTTGTGAGTCAGTCTAAATGATAAAGAAAAAAGGACATTTTGTAAACTAGATGGGACAGACAAAAATAATAATTCCAGTAGACTTCCACGTTTATAAGGACATATTCCAGACTTCTAAAGTTCATCTGATGAAAACATTTTAATTAATACAATAATGAGGTTTCAAAATCTAAATTAAGTCAACTAGAAGATAAGCTGAAAAAAGACCTATGTGCCTGCAGTACCTTGTAGTCTACATAAACTGCAAAAAGGGGAAAAGAAAACTTCCTGTGAATCACATTCTAATTAAGAAACCAGAGTAAAYGACACTGAAATGCACAGAAAGTTACATATGCACCAGTTTGGCTGCCTGACTTGGAAGGTAACAGTTATAAATCACATTTATAGAAGGCATTATTCATAAATAGCTGCAATTGAAAAATTAACAGCTGATAACAGCTCCAAGCAATCCCAGCCTCTGCAAGCCTTCAACAGGCACTGCTGGAAACAGTCAGAATTAAAATGTTCAGCATCTACAAGAATTTAAAAACATTTAAAAGGTAGTTCCTTTTATTAATTATACACAAGAGAGTCCTTCTCTCCTAGACTTTCATGCTTTCTACTGCAGATGGAAAAGCTGAAGAACTGAGCCTGAAGTATTTATTAGATAACTTATTATTTTTACCTCTCACCCTAAAGAGAAACAACCCACAAAAGYAAACATCAAAGAAATAATTATCAATGCATCCCAACAGGGAAGTCTGTTTTCTTCATCTTCCTACAACTTTCTTTCCAACATTTCATTAAATTCTGCTCGTGGCATCCAGAAAAATCTTGTCTAAAATGAACAACACACTGTGTGACAGCAGCTGATGTGCAGGATTACACCAGGGCAGAGGGAAAAATAAAGAATATGCCAAACTTTATCTTGCCCAAGCCTCAAACTGGTTTATCTGTCAACCTGGAATGAGCTATCACTCCCACATGTTCRTTAGAAGCTGAAGAGCTTCATGGAATTACATCCAGGGCACTGGAACAGTCTCTTCACTGGAACACACTGCTGGCACATCTGMCCAATGCAAGTAAACAAAACAAAACTTCACATGTTACAACGTGGGAAGGGTGAAGGTGGTTTTGCTCTTGAAATGGAATCAGAAAAAGAATGTTTGCTGCAAGATAAAGTTTAATTATGTTCAAGTTTTGATGAGCACAGCATCACCAAGGAAATATTCTAGAAAAGTACAATGCCATATTTATTTATTTTACTGCTGTGTTCAGTGTTCAGTGAATTATGCATTAATTGTGCATTGAGCATTGAGAATCACAGAATCATTTAGGCTGGAGAAGACCAGCAAACAATCATGGAATAGTTTTGGGTTGAAGGGACTTTAGAGCTCATCCAGGCCAGGGGCACCTTCCACTGTCCCAGGCTGCTCCCAGCCCCAGTGTCCAACCTGGCCTTGGGCACTTCAGGGATCCAGGGGCAGCCACAGCTGCTCTGRGCACCCTGTGCCAGGGCCTGCCCACCCTTCTAGGAAAGAATTTCTTCCCAATTTCTAATCTAAACCTGCCCTCCTTCAGTCATAGCACTGCACACACTGGTGATCATCGAGTCCAAGCCTGAACACTGCCAATGCCACCACTAAATCATGTCCCCAGGTGCCACATCCACATCTTTCAATCCCTGCAGGAACGGTGACTCATCCTGATCTGTTCAATACATTGAGCTTTTGTGAATGCACCTGACTGTAGTAACAAAGTGTCCTCACTCAACACAGAGACACCTTCCCTGTCCYGGCACAGATCTCCTGCTGCTCCTTCCACCCAGCTCAGGGACACCAAATCCCCTTCCCAGCACAGAAGGCTGAAAGCAGAACCTCCACATCTCCATTATCAGGTACTGCTCCAACAGGAGCACATCTGGAGAGGAAAATGCTCTGAACTAAGCTCTCAGTTTCAGCTCTTATGTCCCATGAGCTGCAGGGGGATCCAGGAACCAAAACCCTCCAGCACCTGCTCTGCAGCACCCAGAGGAAAAGCAAGTTCCATGCTCCAGGACCACCCAGCAACACAAAGCTGGGATGACTGGGATGCACATTTCCCAGGGGTTCTCCTGATCTGAACCAGCACTGATGTGTCTGCACTCATTAACATTCAGGAGTTTCACCCATCATTGCTGTTCTCAGGAAAAACTCAGGACATGGGCAATTTTTCAAAGATCTCCTGAGTTCACCTGCAGAAATAGGAACAGAATCTCAACTTTCACAGGCATCAGCAATTAACATATTTCCTCATAAAATGGGTCAGACGTTGCAAAAGTAAGGACAGCCAAAGGAGGGGAGGAACAATAAATAGAAGCTGACAAGACAAATGCACAACAAGCATCTTATCTGTGTGTGTGCATGTCAAATTATCTGCAGATCAGTAAAATTACTGCCCTTTGAGAAGGGGTCCAGAAATACACAGTTCACAGATCAGGCTGAGGGCAAAAGCCCAATGGAAAGGACAAAGGAGAGAGAGGAATGCTGGAAACTGTGTGCAGATGCAATGCATACTCCCAGGTGCTGTTTATTACTTTGTTTGGATTGTGATTTTTTGGGGAGTGTGTAACTGTTTGAGTTTTGCTCTGGAGGGTTCATTTTTGAACAGATACCTYCAAGTTTTGCACATGAAAATACAATAACAAGGCAGCTGCTGGAAGTGCATCTTTACTGAGTTCCCACTTCAGAAGATTTCATGCTGACTTTCAAGCTCCACAGTCACAGCCATCCATGGAATTGATTTCTCAATCTCAGGCTTACAGCAACATTAGTTAATGTAAACTGTAGCACATGRCTAATAAATAAAATGAAGAGCACAAAGGAAAACACCCACATTGTTCAAGCCCTGGTCTGTAATACCCCATCTCACCACAAAAATGATAATGATTCAAGAGRAGCAGTTCTGGCATAGAAAGGGAAACTTGCTTTGTGTCTTGTCCACCCTTTGGCAAAAACATTTCCAAGTAAGGAAGACAAATTATTTTTATGAGAAGCAACACAGCAATGCAATAGATTTTTCTTTCTTAGGTTACAAAGGAAAATTAAGATTGTAAAAGGAAGAAGCAGCTGTAGGGGAAACACAGCCATGAGGATGGAAAACCAAGAATTAAGCCTTGATCCCTACACAAAAAAGGATAAATTGTGCTGCTTCTACTACAATATATCAGCACTGAGGATTGATTAAAACTGTGTGTCAGCCAGGTTGGAAGTGGTCAATTTTCATTGGTTCAAATCTTCAGAKCATAGAGCATTAAAGATCAGTTTCTCAACCAAATCACTCCACAGACCTTTAATACAACATTTTTAATGAAAATATGTAATTTGAAAGAGAGGTGGCACCAGGGGGTTCTTTGGTCTTTTTGTTGTAGAAAAGAGGTCAAGAACCATCAGATAAGAGATAAACAATGCAGAGGAAATAAAGTGCTGGTTTGATGTGCCAATGCTACAATATTAGAATATTAAAAATTAATTAAAAGCCCCCATTTCCCTCTTTAGTGAAGGAATTGCTGTAGATGTCTGCCTAGCCCAGACCCAGCATGGCACRAGCTGCTCCAAGAAGCTCAGGACAACAATGGAAGGTAAAATTCTGCATTCAGAAACAGATGATCTGAATAATCTGAGAAAAAAAATTTAGGGAAGACAGGAAAAAACAGTGGAAAKAGCAATAGCTGCCCAGATTAGGGAAGCATAATGATCTGCTTTAATTGATTTCTTGAATTTTTTTATTTACGTAAATTAGGAAAAAAATGTGAAGCACTTCCTTAGCTCATTATTATCCTTAAGCCAAATGTATTTCACAGCTGAATTACARCAGAATGTTGCACTTCAGTCAAGCCTGCAGCAACCATGTAAAAGAGGGAAAACTTGYTRTTARTAACTCAAAATTTTGACCATTTAGGAGAAAATTAACAACAGACCCTTAATCAGGAACATGAGCTGATCACATTTATATTACTGTAACTATAAAATATTTTTGCCCTGAGGATACATGCTGACCCTTCAGTGCTGAATTGGAATCARCCTCTAAACYTACATAAATACATGTTCTACAATGTTTGTTCTTCACATCTTAGTGAGTTCCTATTTGTTCATCTCTGTTCRCCAAAAAAATGCTTCTTMCAAATTGAACAGAAAGAAACAAGTATAGCTTACACTCAGAGTGTAACAGTCTATCAAAAGAATGATGAAGCCAAAATTTAACTTAATTGCTTGCTTAATTTAAAGTCTGCTGCCTCAAAAGAGGAACTTTCATGCTGTGGCAGATTGAAAAAAGGTTTAAATTATTCAGTTTTTCACATTGCTCTTGCAGTATTTCCAGGTGCACATCAGAGGAAAGCTTTCAGTGCTACAGACAGCTTGCTGGCCTGTTTGACAACGTGAGGAAACCAAACAAAGCCCAAACTCCCTGGAATRATCCTCCCATCGTGTTTGCACTGCCACAGACACGATCAACAGCAAGCAGCAAAAGCAGAACAGAATGAGAACTCCTGTTTCACAAAGCACAATATTTAAAATACTTCATGTTTCTGTAAATCAACAACAAACCACAAATACCAAATTGCAAAATGCTTTCTAGTAACAGAAGTAAAACTCTCATAGAATCCCAGAATCACTGAGGCTGGAAAAGACCTCCCAGACCATCRARTCCAACCTGTGACCAATCCCCACCYTGTCACCAGCCCAGAAAACTGAGCCCATGTCCAGGTATTCCTTGGACACCTCCAGGGATGGAGACTCCAAATCTCCCTGGGCAGCCTCCTCCAATGCCTGACCACCCTTCCTACGAGGAAATTCTTCCTGAATCCTATCCCTAGGGGAACATTAATCCAGCTGAAGTCTTTCAAGTCCATTTTCAAGCCCACATCTGGCCAAAAAGCCAGACATTTTCCACTGCTGCTTTATGATCCCCAACCTCCTTCTCTAAAACACTTCTTTCCAATCCTGCAACAGAATTCTGCCTCCTCTCCCTGAACTAACACATCCCAGCTCCAGGCTGCAAACCTGAGCAGCCTTTCTGAGGTTCTGTTTGCTGGGATATTCAGCAGCCACATTAAAATACACCCATTAAGAAAGACAAACTRCTCTGGGATGTGCACTGTCCCTTGCTGAGCGTTTGTGTGGTAATAATGCAATTGCACCTGACCCTCTGCCACACTCAGGGCATTAAAATCACACCAAAATTTAATTTGCTGTCTTTTGCAAATTTATCAGTATCCCACAAAAATAAGGGGGTGGAAAAAATTATCTTGCAAAATGTTTTAGGAAAATAAATGGAAATAATTCTCTTCAATTCCAAAGAGCTCATGTCTCTTTAAATGTCTTTATGTAATGCTGAAGCTGAGCACTACAGCAGAAACAGGCATTCAAATCTGAAAACCAAACTGATAACATACAAGTGAAAACTGGAACTGAGCAAGTCCAATGAAAAAAGGTATTAATTTCACTACAGTTTAAATTCTAATAAAAATTCTAATAAAATCTGAATTAAAATATTTTGAGGGCATCTCAAAAATAAAACTAGGACTGTATTTTGTGTGGCACTTTTTAAACTGAAGTTATAAAAATATATAAAAACACACTACCTTTGCTGCTGCACTTAAAACTGCATAACAACTAAGACCTTCTGTTTAATTAAAGAACCCTAATGCAAATATTGACAGACTTGCTGTTTTTTGTAGTAGAAACATCATTTGAGTGTGGTGTGTGACTGTTGTGGGCCTTCCTCTTCTCCTTGGTATCAAAGGCCAGAGGAATTTCAAGCAACTTTGGAAATAACAAAACCCCCAGCTCTGGATTCTGCCTGAAATCAGGTTTGTGTCCAGTGGGAGATTTTGTATCACTCTTGAAAACAAAGTAGAAAAGGCTTTTTCTAATGGAAGCAATGATGGACCAAGAACTCCAGTCATGCTAAGAACTATCACTGCAATATTCTTTCCTTCTTGTCATACTGAAAATTCCATTTTATTCTCCATTTGTCATTCTTCTCTGTAAAGACTGACACTTCATTATAGAAATTGCAGGGTTTTTTTCTGCAGCCTACTGTGTGGTTTCAGACTTTTGGTTTTAATTCCTCATGTTCTCAGTAATTGTGATCACTAATTTKGTTTTCCAGCTTTAGCTGGTGACTTTTAAGACAGAAGCTTCAGAAAGCTGAACTGAAAAAACATTGATTCATTGGCTTAACTATCACAGGAATCTTATTTTTCAAGAGTACTATCCCAAGAGTATTAACTCTTTGATTTTGAACACAAGTGWAATGAATGATTGTTAAAAAAACCATTACTTAAACTTGTTAGTGCACAAACAACAGCTAGCTACAAACCACGTAAAACCAGAATATTTCTCAGAGATTTTGACCAAGAACACAGACAAAACCACTGGACACAAGTCTCAAAAGAGAAAATAYAGATTCTCCCTCTGATACAGACAAAATTCAAGTTTGAACATACTTAGATTCCTAAAAAGTATCACTTCAGAGGCATTTAAAAATAAACAGAGCTGCTCTACTGCTTTTACTCTTGGTTGTGGTCCATGAATGGCATCTGCAGGGGAAACAAGACTGAATGCAGAACTTCCTCTAGCTTTGTRCAGATCAGTCCTCAGCAGCAGAACTGTTCTGGCTCACCAGAATTTCAATGGCAGAAGGAATTCCAGGCAGAGGATGCAGACCCAGGGGATCAGCTGCCAGCCAGGCTGGGTGTGTGGCTCAGGGCAGGGATCCTGCCCACTCTGAGCCCCCAGCTCCCAGGAAAAGTCAGCACCATGCAAGCTGCAAAAGCTAAGCTGGATAACTGCATCATTTAAACACCCCCCAATTGTTTTCTGTGTACCAACAGAAACCTGTAATGAACCTCTAAATAATTCCTGAACTAGGAACCACTGAGCTGTCTAAATGAGACTGGGGAAATGCCATTCCATTACCACCTAAACACTGCACACTCATCTACAGCACTGCTTTGGATGTGATGGGTGGCAAAAAAGCTGAAGGCTATCTACAAAATTTAATATTAATGTTTTGGGGCACAGAGGAAAAATCATGGATGTCTGCTTACCTCCATCAGGAAATGCTGTGTGTGTCTGCAAGGCTCAACTTACAGAAAGAAAACTTATTTATCACACATCTTTAAAAGGCATCAGTCTCCAACATCCACTTTCTCAGAGGTTTAATTCCAAGAAGCATCAGCTCACACCAGCTTTCACAAAAACACCACAGAAYCCATCATTTCCCTAACTGCTAAGTAAAAGCAGTGTTCAGGAGAGTCAAATGTGCTCTAAGGCAAGAGCAAACACCCATCAGAAATGCTATGGAAGGRAAAAGGAAAAGGCCAGCTAATGAGTACACAACGTGCAGCTGCAGCAGAAGTGACAGGGAGAAGGTGGGGAAGTGAGAGGGACCAAAAAAAAAAAAGGCTCATCCTCATTAAGCAAACATATGACAAAAGAAAAAACCTGCACTAGTTGGGCGTGGTTATTTCATGATTAAATGCTAAATAATGGTAAGTATTTGGCAGAAATGCAGGCTGTGAGAGAATACAGCATTTACAGTCAGACTACAGCAGCTTTCAGTTTCTCAAGGTTAGCAGGTTCATTAAATCAGGGATTTTATACAGGTGGATTTTTCTTCTCTTTAATTCAGKATTACATAAGGCAGAATTGTCTTGTCCCAATACAGAGTTAAAGCCAAAGGTCCTCCTGAACATGCATTGTATGAAAATGAGAACCAGGGACTCTGGGTTATGAAAAGRAGCCATATGACTAAAAAGTGAATCCATTTTCCAAAACGCCCACACAGACAAGAGCTTCTGATGAGAAAAATGATCTCTGCAAAGCTAAATCACACAGATTATTGCCATGAAAAGTTAGAATCACGCAGATTATATGATATTTACAGTGCTGGGATTAAAAAAAAAAAACCAAAACCCACCAACTTTTTATATTATTACAGTATGAATAATTATTTGATTGTTCAATGTAAATTATGTAAATATCAGTAATTATTTAATTGAGTAATTGTCTTCTTTTAGGCTTCATATAGGCAATGATGCTTACTTAGTTTTTCCAGGAYTGTTTCTCTCCTGCTGCTGGTAAGTTTTGGGTACCTTTAAAATGAGGTGCAACCACCTGTGTGTGTGCCAGCAAAGCAGTTGTGGCTTACCTTGGCACTGGAATCCTTGCTTCCCAAATCCCCTGCATAAAGAAGGAAAAAAACTGCCTTAGTATGTTTGGCTTTAATTTCTACTCAATGATCTCTAAAAACATAAAAATAGCTTCATATTAAACTACTTCAGGTTCGGCTACGACAGCAACAGATTTTCAAATACACAACACAGACCAGCCCACCCATTTCAAAGCAGAGAACAATAGCTGTCACCAGCTATGTAATTTCAGCTTCTGGCAACAATTTTTTTATTATTATTATTTTACAAGCTATTTTGGATCTACAATTATCATCATCTGTGATTGCTGCATAATATTTCAGCTCGTTTAATGCCACATGTATACTTAACAGCCACGTAAAATATTCCAAGTTCCAGCAAAGGCACAGAAAACAAACCAGGCGTGRGGTTTTATCCAAATTTTGGGATTCCAAGCTGCTGTTGTGAGGCTCAGCTAGACTGCAGCCGTTTGCTGTATGGAAAGCAGGCAGGTGARAAGTTTTGCTTGTTTCAACATAAATGAGAAGACAGGCCCCTGATTTCCGTGCTGATTATTCTCCAGCTTCCTTGTTCCATTTCCATAATGAAATACAAATGTGTGTGTAACACTTCTGCAATGACTACAATGACAGTGGTATCCAGAGCTCCAACACATTCTGTACCTCTGGCAAACTCCACTGCTGTGRATTTATTTGTTTATCTCTAAGCATCTAACATTCTCTTCCCACAAAAATAACTGTTTTGAGTATCCTGCCTATAAACATTTCTCTGCCTTTTTCTTTGCAGCCTGTTTTTCATCTGGAGAGCTGGAGCTGCTCGCACTCAATCACAGACAAAAGCCATGAGCTGGAGAAGCTGTGTGCAATTAACAGCATGCGGCTTATTATCAACTTCATGGAAATGGTTTCTAAAAAAAAAAAATGTATCAACAGTTTCTCCACTTTTTTATTTATTTATGGAAGAGACAAAACCTTCAGTGCACTGTTCCTTCAGGTGGAAGCTGAAATGACACAGCTTAGAGCATTTCGCTACATTTCTCTGCACAAGTCGCTACTTCTTGTTACAACAAGGAAACCTGAACTAAGGAAAACCAGGAGAAAAATCAAATTATTTGTTTACTTGGCAGCACACACGCCTGTATTGTCATTCTGATGCTGTTACACTCATCTTCACAAAACTCAAAAGCTGTAAGTGTGGAAATGCAATCGGAGGAAAGCTGAGGGCGGGACTAAGAACATGAAACAGACTTGAGATCATTTTTAGTCCTTTGAAATAGATTTATTTGCAAATACGCCTTTCTTATCTACTCCAGAAGCATGGCTGTTCCTCAGTGTCYGAGCTGAATCCCCGCAGAGCAGCAGCCCATTCCACTCCCCGAGCAGTTGCAATGCAATTTTTAAGTATAAAGTCTTTTAAAATATAACAACACTCCAGAACCAAAGCGGAGAGGTGAAAGTTGCTGAAGAGGATAAGGAGGCACTAAACTACTATGGTAAATACTACCTGATGAAAAGTAACCTAAGGAAAAGAATCTAATTGTGTAGTTTGTCGTGTTTACTGTTCTTTATACCTTCAAACACTGTTAACTGACACAAGTCACTTTGGAAACACTTTCAATGGTGCGCGATGGTTGTTTGAGAGCGGCCCATCTCCAAAGCMGAAAACGAAACAAGTTTTCGAGGTGTCAGATGCTCTTCCAAGGAATGTGAAGAGCTTCCCCAGGCTCAGTAAGCACGGCAAGACAAGAGCTCAGTCGCTCTTGCCACCTGTCAGCCACAGGATACCCTTTCAATTCCGAATCCACCCTGTCATTCGTGACAGAGCTCTGCTTTGTCTCCTAATTGTGCTGCTTGTGCGCACAGACACCGCTCGGCAATAACCCTGCAGCGGTTTTTCACACCTCCCAAACCATTCTGGTTTTGATKAACTTTGAAGCAGTTTCTGAAGGTCTATCACTTTAACCATACCAAACTCAAAAAAAAAAAATTAAAGAAAAAAAGAAAAACTCAGAAATTTGACTTGTTTCTTGTGCAGTCTATACCRTGTCAGCTTTCCTTCCTTACTCTGCGAATATATTTCAATCATTTCTGGCACAAGCATAGCCTTTGCTTCAGCATGCAAGCAGAGGGAAACTGACGGAGGAAGGAAAAGGTCGGTGTCCAGACACATAAACACACATAAAAAGAGCAAGAAGCGTGCCACGGATACAGAGCCAGCTGCGTGCAGACCCTCTCACAACTTCGGCCAAAATAAACCACAGCTCTCGCTTTCGGCACCCAGAGCTGCAGTGCAAACTCGAGCAGCAGGGCTGGATGGAGGTGAAGGAGGGGAATCGCGAGCTGTTTGTCCCTGCAGGGACAGGACCCCCGGGGCTCTCCCGGCTCCTGCCGAGCCCAGCCCGGCCCGGGGCTCGCACGGGGCGCGGACCGGACCGGCCCGGCCTGCGCGGAGCTGCCGCCCTGCCCCGGCACGCCACCAACCCATGGGTGTATTTTTTCCCTACCAGCTCAGCAAYGAGGGTGTTGGTAGGGAGTTTTCCTGCCCTCTCGCGCAGGAACCCTTCTCTCACAAAAACCACCCCTCCCTTTCCTCGGAGCAGCGGTGTCACGGTGCCTGCCCGGCCTCGCCGCACGCCCTCGGCAGCGGGARGGGGAGCACAGGGGGGCACTGACCGGGAGTTAAGGGTGGGTGACCCAAGTTTCGCCACCCAGCACCGCCCCGGTGTGACACGGGGACCCTCCGTCCCAGCGCGGCTGAGCCTGGCGGAGCTCCCCAGCCCAGCCCCGCTGAGCACAGCCCGGGGAACAAGGGATGAGAAACACAGCTCTGAACCATGTGGGAAGCGATGGCCCCAGCGCGGGGCTCCAGACTCSGCTGGTCGCTGCGAACCCCCGAGCGCCGGTAAGTTTGGGGGKTTCCCTGCCCCGAAAGCGGGGTGCRCCCAGCGCCGGGTGCCCCGAGCAGCGGCAGCCGCACACGGCCCGCCGGGAGCGGGGTGCGCCAGCGCCGGGGCAGCGAGGTGACACGGGGGGTCACCCCCAGCGGGGTCACCTGCCCGGCCCCGGCCACAGCGGCCGCCCCGGCACCCGGCTGCCCGGGGACGCGGCGGGTGGGCGGGGAAGGGAAAGGAAAGGAAGGCAGGGCAGGCACGGCGGCTCACCGGAGCCGGGGCTGCCCGAGGCGGGGAATCCCCCGCGGCGGAACGGGCCCGGGCGGCGGCGGGCACTCACCAGATGAAGTCGGTGCAGTGGCTGCAGAAGGTGGGCTGCTTGAAGAAGCGCGCGATGAATTTGTGCTCCTTCACCTCGTGCACGTTCTTCTGCCTCAGGGCGCCCTTGCGAGCGAAGCGCCGCGCCGCCTCCGGGTCGGCGCCGGGCTCGGAGCCCGGGAACACGTCGGCCATAGCGCCTCCTCCCCACCCCCCGCCGCTCCGGGAGTCGCCGCCCCGACGTCCGCCCCGTCCGGCGGCCGCCGAGTCTCTGGCAACGGCGGCGCTGGGCGCTGCCTCCCGCTCCCAGCCTGACGTCGGAGCGGAGGAGGATCCCGAGCCCTCTCGCCGGCTGCTCCGCCCGCGGCTGAGCGAGCGAGCCCCCGGCCGGGGCGGGGCGGGGCGGGCGCGGGGCCGCCCCCGCCGGGGAGAGCCGGGGGAGAGCGGGGAGGGGCGGCAGCACCTGCTGGCCCTCGTCAGCTCCGCCAGCGCGCACCGGGCTCGCTCTCTCACACACACACACACACACCGGGGATCTCTCTCTCCTTTCACACACACAGACCGGGGATCTCTCTCTCCTTTCACACACACAGACCGGGGATCTCTCTCTCCTTTCACACAGGCACACCGGGGATCTCTCTCTCACACACACTGATGTTCTTTCTCTCTCTCTCTCTCACACACACACACCGGGGATCTCTCTTTCACACAGGCACACTGGGGATCTCTCTCTCACACACACACCGGTGTTCTCTCTCTCTCTCTCACACACACCCGCTCTCCCCGCACACCAGCTCCCCCCAAAACGCACCGGTTCCACTCACTCACACACCGGTTCCCCCCTTTCTCTCTCTCTCTCTCATTCACCTACACAGGCTTCCCTCAGGCACACACAAAAGCTCCCCTCACTCTCCCTCACGCGCACGCTCAGAGGTTCCCTTAAAACGCGCACACAGAATCTCCCTTCTCACTTTCTCCCTACAGCCTCACATGCAGAGGTTTCCTTATCACGCACAGACAGAAGATCACCTCTCACACATACACAGAGAGAGAGAGAGAGGGTCCGCTCTCACTTCATCTCCCTCTCACACGCCCAGAGGTTCCCCTCACACCGCTGCACACAGACCGGCTCCTCTCACCCCCCCAGCTCCCTCCATGCCCACACAGACAGACACAGCAGCCCCTTCTCTCTGCCCCTCACCCACGGCCGCTACCTCCCCTCACACACTCACACACACACACAGAGCTGCCCCGGTGTCAGCCACGGAAACCCACACCTTCYCTCCGTGCCACCGGGACCTCCATCCGTGCCTGCAGCGGTGCCTCCCTTCCCCTGGATCGGCAGAGCAGCCACAGGGCACAGTCACCGCCGTGTCCCACACAGAGCACGGGCAGCCTCACCCCRCCGCTCTCGGCAGCCTTTGCCACACGCGCTTCCTGCACCCACCCCTGACTCGTTGTTCCTGCCCCACAACAAACGGAGTGCAGCCCTACGCTCTCCTGCACACACCTTTCCCCTTCTTGCCGCTCTCAGCCCTGTGAGCGCTGTCAGTGAGCAGCCGTGCATCGCACAGCCCCAGAGGATGTCCTGCCCCACTGCGCTGTGCCATGCATCAGTGTAAATATCCCTCAGTATTTATTTCAGTACAAATTTCCTCAACAAAAAGTGTAGGAAGSATTCGCCAAGTCTCTTTTACTAATTAGGGCATTCAGCACGTACACAACTGACTTTTACCTTGGGTTTATGTCAACAAGTATTCCATTAAATAATAGACCTGATCATTTACTCACGTTACACACAAAATATTCCCAAAGCCCTGGATACAGAAACATCTGCCCATGGCATCTTCTCATATTAACACAATCAGAAAAATCATGACTATGCAAACATAAAACCACAMTACATACATAAAGAAACCAAGTATYAATCATATTGTTTTTAATAAMTGTTATTCCCGTGGTTACAAATTTACACATATGGGAAATAAATGCATATTAAAAGTTCTTCTCCAGTACAACTCTGCACTCATCTATCTGTGTAAGCATGTGTRAGATGTTTTATTTCACAAGAATGAAAGCCAGCTAATTAACTAAGTCTTATTTGCTGATGGGAAAAATGCTCATGGACACTTAGCACAGAACAGAAATAACTTGCTACATGCTATGTTAATTTAAAAGCCTCAGTTTCTGGGTGCAGCTTGGCAGAACTGGAATGTCCRTGGCATTTCACCAAATAACCGATGACAGGGATGGCCCCGCTTTTCTCTCAACTCAGAGAATCACACCAGATGCCCTAGAAACTGTTGCCATATGCCCTTGCTGCATGGATTTTATTTTGTGAGCAACTGCTTCTAAATTTGATCTGAAATCCAATGAAATACAAAGATTTTTAATTTGGTCTCCACCTATTCTGCACATGTTTCGAATCTCTTCTTCCTCTTCAKAGGGAATAGATTTTTCTTGCCTTAATCAACTTACGCCAAAGCATGAGGAGCACCAAGAAACATTTTGTACTCTCGTTAAGGGTTCTATCCAGAAGCATGAAACCTGTTTATTTCCATTGCTTTTGTGCTGTTTCACAAACACAGCCCCCRAAACTGGGGAATCCGAAATGGACACAACTTGGATTACATTGGATTTGTGGCAATCATTGTGGATTTGTGCATATTTTGTTGTTCCTTAAAGTCTCACAGACCTGCTGAATCATTTTGTATTCCAGTTTTTTTCCTGCCAGTGACTCTGGACCAGATTCATTCTCTGAAACATCGGCGAGTGTGCCAGGCTCGTGTCAGGCCCCAGGGAAGAGCCAAATGGCACCAGTCACAGCCCTACAGGATCACACTGGGATTGCTTTGCTCTCTCTCTGTAAAGCATCTAGTTCATCTCAAACCTAGCAGTTATTTGTACAGTTATTTGTATTTGCTGTGGCTAGACACACTAGGCAAAGAAAAACTCAGTTATGTGTGCCCAGACAACCAGGTGAGCCCTCCTAACACATCCTTGCCCCGCTGTATTTAACACACAATCCCTTTGACTGCTGCAGTTTGGATACACAGCACTTACACAATGCTTTTATTATATTTACCTTCAATATCAGGCTTTGCCAGCATGATCAGGCCACTCTTACAGTGATACCATAGGGGCACGGTGTGTTCCATGCTCAGACACCTTTGGGATGTGCTGCTGTGACCCCAGCYCCTCTTGCTGGGAGGTTTTTAATTGCCTGGCCACTCATTGTTTCTACTCTGCACTCAGGTCCTGTGGGTGATGCAGGAACTCATCCCTCCTCTGCAAATACCTGGAGGAAAGGCGTCTGCCACCTCTTCCTGAGTGAGCACATTCCCCCAGCAGCTCRTGACTTGCTTTCCTGCCCAGGGGAGTGTTTGCAATTTGCTTCTGGTCCAGGCCATCTGGACGAGGAGTCAGCRTTTTCCCTGTTTGTGTTCAGGCATATATACATGGTCATTAAATCAGAGCACCAGCTTTTCCAACCTGCTGGCCAGCAGCTTCAGARCTCCTGACTCCAAAGTGCCATTTCTGGGGGGTTCTCCCAGCAAATTAACTCCTGTGTGACTATTTGGATAATATCCTAGAGACTGTCCCTGACAGAAGTTCCCACTGGATGATTGATGAGGTTTTCTCCTCTAAAGAATTTGATTATTGCTGTAACAAGCACTACACAASAACTATAGAAGTTCTTTCTATATTTTCATCAATACCACCCTAGGTCTCTAAGTGCATCTGGGTTCATGCTGAAAGAGGATTCTCCTGGAGTGCCTTTGCTTTGACTCATCTGCTGGAACAGCAATCCACTGTCTGCATCGCTTTTTAATCAAAAAGCAATAAAAAAGGAAACACATTCAGGCTCTGCTCTGCCTCAGATGCATTCAAAGAGAGCTGAGGAGAACACCTCCATCAACTGTTTTGGCAACTGTGACTGCTTTATTATTTCCTGCTTCTGAGAAATACTCAAYGAACAGGAATCACTTCCTGCTGGAGCCTATAAGGAAGTTCACAAGCCAATTCCTCCTCACATTTCAAAGCAAATCACAACCACTTCCCTCTCTAGGGAGTCTGGAGGACAAGTGTCAATTTTTCAAAGCCCTTTTAGGAAGGGTGATCCCWTCATTGCAACACTGCTGCCTAAAAATGATTTGCTGCTCGCAATCTCATCTTCCAAAGGAATTTCCACAGAGCCAGCTCATGAGACATCTCCACCAGCAACTATTGTGGGATCATTACKTGCCATAATTAGGTCAAAACCAGTTACCAGTTTCCAATAATTCATGGACTTCATAGTATAAACTAATAAAACAGGTTTTCCTAATTTATTTTTTCCATGCAATGAAATTTTTTTTCTCTCTTTGTCTGAAATCACCCATTGAATTTAATGTTGAAGTTCCCATTCTTATGTTTGTCATGTTTTGACCAGTCCTGGTTTTCCAGATCCTAGTACAAATTCATTCACCAAAAAAACCAAACAAACAAAAAAACCAGCCACCAACAAAAAAACAACCACAAAAAAGCACCTTTTTATTGTTCTTGCCCCTGCTTTGGCAACAAAGCACCTTAAATGTTTTCAAAAAAATAGAAAAAGGTAGGCTGTGGTAACATAAATAGACACATTTCTGTAAGAAGCTGTCTATCTTTTATCCCAGTGCTGAAGAAATGGAAATCATTTTCTCTCAGCATTTATTTCTGCATCTTTCTGTGTCTTTTAGCATCTGTGTTTAGACTGTCCACAACTCAATCCCTGTCTCTGCAGTTCCACTGGTCCTCCTCTCTGCCCTTTTCCCCTCCAAGTTGCTCAGAGTGCAGGTTGGGAAGCCCTTGGGTCACAGGACAGGTTTTATTATTAAATTATTCCGTGTGACAGACAGCTTGTTTACACAGGCCAGTACTGCATTAAAACACAGTCAGAAAGAACACTGAGTACAAGGGCAAAAAAAGTCCTGTGAGAGATGAAATGTCACAGAATTTTCTGAAAAAAWTCTGGGGAAAAGAAAAATGGCATCTTATAATAATTAATAATTTCCCTGGGATGAAATTGCAGTCCATCAATATGTCCTAATCAGGACAATCCTCCTYCCCATTGTGACAGATAAATGATGCCATTATTTCAACTTGAGTTTCCTTGAAAGCCTTGCAAAAGCCATTCCTCATGCAGATAGCTTGTGCATTACCCTCACAGCAGCTCTCCACAGAATTGGAAATAAATGGCTGATCATATACAGAGCATTGGGTGTAAAATAGTTATTTTATATCAGAGTTATCAGAATRCTGAGTGACAGCCCACGCTTTCTTTTCTCATACCTCAGGAGTATGAGAAGCATGGTAAAATCTCTCCTAGTTATAGAGCTGAATCACAGCTTGATGCTGTTACACTCTGAAGAGTGATGGGGGTCCTTTGGGATGTTTCCTGGATTTTGCTTTCCAGATTGTACAAACAAAAATTTCTGCCTCAGCTGGAGTATTTGCTGTCGTTGTTGTTGTTGTTTTGCTGATTCTGTCCTTCCCACCAGCAATCACTGGAAAACATTTTGAATACCTCTTCCAAAAAGGAATTCACACTCTTTTGAGTGCATCAGAACAATTCTCTTGTGTAGGCAAACTTTCAGTCTTCAACTGCACACACAAAAAAAGGCAGAAAGACTGAGACTCTGAAATACAAACAAAGCGCTCAAACCATGTGGAAAAAACAAACTGCTCTTGTACCAGCTAAACAAGGGAGCCTCTGTGATTTATTTAGAGAAACATGGGGGCACAGGTTTGGAAGGAACAAAGTAGGTGGCTTTGTCCAGGGCCAGCTGACCCCTGGAATTCCTTGCCTGTTGGAACCCTGGATGCTGAAAATTTGGGTTTTTCTCTGTTAAGGGGTGCTGACCTTCAAGCAGGCACCACATTTGACTTGAGGCTTTGGAACAGGCTGCTGGGATTTGAGTGACAGCACAGGGGTCGTGGGGGTGTGGTTTGATTAGAAGTGTGTGATCTCACAGGGTGAAAAACTTAGGGTTTAAGATTTTAGTAGATAGTAATGTGTGTGAGCCAGGATGGAGGATTTAAAGCATTGTCTAAGTCCTTCTTTTCACCTTCTTCTTCATAGGTATGTGTGGTTCTCTGTAACTGGGTGGAAAAGGTCCCCATTGTGGACCTTTGAGGGTCATCATTGGGTCAAAAACATCAATAATAGAGGTGTCATCTCATTATTGGGTAAATAGTGCTTAAAAACCTTGGGAGAAAGTCAGTAGCAGCCATTTTTGCCACGTTTTTCTGGCAGCTGGTCAGAGCTCATGGCTTGTGGGTCTGTAAATTCTCTATAAATAGGTAAGATATAATAAATCACCAAGTCCAAACTTGAATTTCTGTTTCCCAAGTACCATTCATCCTGACCTTGGCAAGAACAAGAAATAAGAGAGCCCAATACCACAACACCTGCCCAGAAGAAGCAAGCACACAGGACCAGTGCTGGTGCAGGGTGTGAGTGTGGGTTCAGGGCAGTGGGGTGGCCTGGGACAGACAGAAATTGGGTGTCACAGGCCAAACACAGCCCACAGCTGCCTCAGAAAGCTCCCTGAACGGAAAATGCTCAGAAAGTGAGAGAATCTCTGGAGGAAGTGCCGTGCTGGCTTTTCTCACTTCTCCTCAGCACCTGKCAGGGACAAAGCTCTGGGTGGGTTTGGTGGGCCCTGCCTGAGTCACCATGCCCATCACCATCTCTAGGGCCTTCTGTTTTTTCTTTAGTTAAAAAAAAAAAAATTACACTCACACTGCCAGCTGACAAAAATTACTCTGAAAACCCTGTTTTTTCCCCAGTTTTTGCTTGAGAGTGTAAGCTGTCCCTGGAGGGTTTAGGTTTGTAGGTCAAGGCCCTCTGTAGGTAGGTCTGGAGCTGAGGCACTGACAAGCAGAATATGTCACTGTCCTTCTGGTGACACTCTGTTGGAATCTCCAAAGGGCTTTTCTGATGTTCAACTGCTACAAAGAGTAAATGACTTTGTAGTGCTGCATTGCTGGGAAMCATCAGCTCCAGAATCCGTGTGTGAGGCAGCAGAGAGCTCCTGGCACAGCAGGATGGCACTGTTTGTTTATGGGGCTGAACACAGGGAATCCCAGAGTCACTGGGGCTGCAAAAGCCCCCCAAGGCCATCAAGTCCAACCTGGGACTGATCCTCACCTTGCCCCCAGCCCAGAGCACTCAGTGCCATRTCCAGGCATTCCTTGGACACCTCAGGGATGGGGTCTCCAAACCTCCYTGGGCAGCCCCCTCYARTTCCTAACCACCCTTTCCATGAAGAATTTTTTCCTGATGTCCCACCTGAASTTCCCCTGTTTGAGGCTGTGCTTTGTCTTCACTGGCACTGAAGTCAAAATGAGATTTCCCAGCATTTCAATGTGAGCAGAAAGGTATGAGCTATTCTATTTGCCAAATTCCCACAAACCTTCAATTGAAAGGGATGATTATTTTGCAAGAGTAGAATTTTGCCTTGTGCAGATGAATTGTAAATAGTTATTATGTATACCATACTTCCACTTATTATTTCTGACAGATCAATAGCATTTATCAGACAGAAGGAATTGTAACCTTCATGTTGCATTTTGTTTATTCCAGAGAATAAATGTAAGTGAAAACCGAGATTGGATCAGCTGGAATATCCAGGATATTCACTTCTTTTGCTGTGCCACCATTCTGTTGTGCCATGTTGACACAGGGAAAGCAGAATGCCATTTCCAATGGTAGGATTTCCAATTATACCACGTCCGTCTGTGCTCTGCACAAGTGTTTACACTCCTGGAAACACTAATAATTGAGATGACAAGAGTTTGGCTGGACAAACACAGCTTTAAAACATTTGTTTAATTTAGAAGGACTGAGAAGTGACAACACTGACGCACAAAACAAGCTAACATTCATTTCAAAAAGCATTTCCTAAGTCCAGAGTGGTGAAAAATGAAGTGTGGAAAACCTCTGTGCCACAGGGAAGGAAGGYGAGGAAGGATTCTGTTTGTCAGCACTGAGCTTTCAATCAACTCCCCACTAGAATTTACATTTAAGAAAAAAAGGCAGGAACAGTCCTTTAATGGCAGTGGGGACTATTTTTGGTTATTTAATACAGTATTGTGGATTAAAGACTGGAGAGATTAGCAGACTACCACATATCATAACAAGGGAACATCTCCTAAGTCAGTCTCATGCTGCCATYCAGGTTCACAAGCTATTGTGACCTCAACAGACCAAAATTTCTATCTGGATGTAAATAAAATTATTCATTATTTACAGATTATTTACTGATTTCAACATGAATTGCATTTAAAATAGTTTTCTTCCAGAAGATGTAATTTTAAAAATCAAACATCTCACCCACAACRCTGKTAAGAAAAAAGAAAGACAGCTCAGGGCATTCCATATGAGAGTGCCAGTGGCTTTTATTGCAGATGTGTTGTGCCTGTGAGACAAGAGCTGGGCAGCTCAGTTTAAAAAGGTTTTGGACAGTGGTTGAACCAACTTGTATAGAGGAATAATATTATTTAACTTGAGTATAGCCTGATAACCATGGAAAAAAATGTCTTTCTAATTAATGACCTCATAATTTGATGACATGAGGGAGAAAAAYGAGATTATTTTCTTTACAAATAATAACCAAAAAAAAGAAACAGAACACTCAGTTAACATACTTGTGCTTTCTGTGCATTTTCAACTTCTGTAATAAATATTCTTCACCTTGCAAAGTGCTCATGATCTGTTCTTTCCAAAACATCTGGRCATCTTCTCCTTTCAAAGCTTGAATTTACAAGAATGTCACTGATATCAGTCCTGGCAATGCTGGAACGATTGCAATTTTATTTCATTGCTGTTGCCAAAATGCTGGCAGCATCATTCTGTCTTCCTGGGCAACGAGAAAATCTCCATGTGCAATGAATAAAGGAAAAATGACCTCTGCTATTTATTTTTGTTATTTTTACGGAAGATTACAAAATAAATGCAAAACTCCAAGAAGAGCCTGGCTTGCTGATGGTGCAGATTACACCACCAGAATCAGAATTTTTAGAGCTACTCAAACATGTGGGGATTGTCAAAGCAGCTGAGTGAAAGATTCCCAGATTGTCAAAGCCTTCTGGAAACCACGAGACAGAACTGCAKCTTCCAGAGAAACCAACACACCAAAAATGTACTTTCATCAAGTGAGCACTTTTAAAAGCATGGCCTTCATTTYGTTGTCCAAATAGGATTTGAGCCCTCCAGAAAATCTGATTGCAGTTATTGATACCGGCCCCTCCAAAATCTGCTTCCTCTTAGGAAAGCTTCCCCCTGGATTTATTGCTGCAGATTAGAGGCTGGCACARAGGGAAATCAGTTTATTGAGATCTTCCTAATGGTCCCCAGCACAAAAGAAGCATCCCTGTGGTACAGCACAAATCTGTAACAGGATCCAGACACAGAATAATGCCACGGGCATCGGGCACAGCCTCACCCCAGAGCTGCAGCAGAAGCTTCAGCAGCAGCACAACATTTCTAGAAAAATCCTCAGCTCACAACAAACCCACGGCGTTAGCTCTRAACTCATCCACTTGTGGTTAAATATTCAAGAGCACTCTTAAATACCAGCTCRTAAAACTCAATGGTCTCCCCTCTGGATCCAACATTTCTTGGAGTTTTCAGTTTTGAGGCTGTGTTTTTAGATTTTTCAGGCTTGTCAGTCAACAGTGAAATGAGGAATCTCCCCCTGTGGAGTAACTTGCTAAGAATACAAACATAGATATGTTTAAAAATAAGGAACTAGATACAAATGTATAAAAACATCTAAAATGTATTTTATTTTATATGTTACATAACACATAGATTATGTGGTATATATTATTATAGATTATGAAAATATATAAGAAAAAAACTCAGCCAACTGTTTGTGTAGATTAATAGAGGTCTGAGAGAAATGAACCTTAATCTTGTAAGTTTATTATATATAAACTGATTCAAATCACATATTAAAACACTGATAAAATCCCATTTTAAAAAAGCCTCAAAAGAAACCAATGACAAGAGTTGGACCAGCGTGGGAAGGGTTTGGGAGATCAGTATCCACTTCTCGACTGCAGTGCACAGGAACTGAGTCACAGAGTCACAGAGAAGGTAGATTTAATCACCCAGAACGCTCTGGAGCRGAGCCCAGGAGAATTTCCCAGCTGACACCCGCGGCTCACACACATCCCAGGGTCTCTCTGCTGTCCATGCATTGGAGGTCTCCGGCAGGATCACGCCCTGTCCGGGGGAGCTTTAACGAGGATGGATGTCCCGAGCAGTTTCTCTGTGTCTGATCCTCTTATCCATCACTCGGGGAAGGCACGGAGAGGCAGGAAATAAATAAATCTGGSGCTCTCAGAGCGCCGTGGCACCGAGCCAGGGGAGCGCTGCTCAGAAATCCTCGCTGGGGTCACGCCAGGGTGAGCCTGGCCAGCATCCACTGTGGAGCTCAGGGTGGGAAATGCTAATGGCACTTTGATGTACTCGGTGCAAAGTGCTTTCCTGCAGCACACAGAGCTCCTTGGAGAACCTGCAGCACAGCCTGACCACGCCTGACCTCTCTGCAGCTTGTGAACRAGATGACAACCACAGGCAATACACATATATATATAAAACAATTTWAAAAATTAGGTCAGATGCTGCTGTCACAGAAATCTGTGGCATTTGGTGTAATRGAAAGTGGAAGGATAATGATGAAGAGGATCTTGAAAGCTTTGTTGCAAGCTTGCTGGGAGAAGAGAAGCAGTTTGRGTGTGGAGAGCACCCTGGCTCTGAGGCTTTTCTCTCTGGTGGCTTCTCCCTGGAATGCACTGAGGGGAAGGCAAAAAGGTGGGACCAGCCAAAAAAAAAAAGGAGAGAATCTCTGTGCCTCCATGCTGTGCTCTTACACTGCCATCTCAAAAGTTGTCCCTTGCAGATCTGCTCCCTGCAGATTCAAACTCTCACAGAGAATRATTTGCCCCCGAGGCTTCATAATTAGACATTCCTGAGGAAGAAATTTAACACAGGATTTTTTTAGACAGCATTTAGAYAAATTTATCAGAGGAACAGACTGTTTCACAATATTTGGGTCACAGCAGAGCTGTGAGAGAGATTCTCCGGGTTTTCTGTGCAGGAAATGAGAAGGCGGGGAGGAGGAAGGAGCTGTAAAATGCTCTCTGGTTTTGTACACTGTGAGTTTAATGTATGTGAAAACTGGAACACCTTCCTGCCTCTGCAGGAGAATACAGGCCTGCTGTCATCTGGAACACTTTTCAGTGCCAGCCCTCTGACATCTCAGGTTCACACAGGAATGGGGATTTTAATACCCACAGTGGGTGCTTAAAGTGATTTAAGATCCAGGACTAAAATCATAATTATTTTGCTAACTTCAGAAAAAAAAATCAGAGATGTCATTGGTAACCAGGAATGCAGTTTCCTCCTAAAGTTTGCTACTGAGTGAAAAAAAAATATTTTTAAAGATTTATGTACTCACTGTTTACTTTTTCTGTGACCAAGACATCCTGACATGTCAGTACYTGTTACTGCATTTTTACCTCCAGCATCAGAGAATCATTGAAGGATTCATCATCAGAGGATCATGGAAGGGACTGTAAAGGTCATCCTGTTCCAACCTCCTGCCATGGGCAGGGACATCTTCTACTAGACCAGGCTATATAAAAATAGAAATAAATTTATTTATATGTRTAGAATATTTCACCAGAAAACAACACACTGCAAGTGGATCCTGGTTTCTGGCTGGCTGAACATGACAACCCAGTCACCAACAGGTGGRACAAAAGAAACAGTGGGAAAAAAAGCTGGACTCTGAGTATCTGATCCTCACAGGAGAAGGATGAGATTGCTGCTCCCATTGCAGCCCCAAAGGCAGCTTTCCTGCCAGAAAGAAATCTGCAGCAAGCAGGGATGGCTGCACTCAGGGATGGCAGCACTCAGGGATGGCAGCACTCAGGGATGGCTGCACTCAGGCTTCTCCTTAATTTTCTTCCTCAGTGTCCCCAGTCCACACGTTCCTGTTGATCGAGGAACTTCTGCACCTGGAGCTGGCTGTGTGGTGCATTTTGTGGTTGAAGAAAAGCCAGAAAACCTTGAGCAGAGAGGGCAGTGCAGAGCCAGCCCTCAGGCAGACCCCCAGCAGGTCTGTGGCAAGGGCAGAGTGCCACACCTGTAACMCCAGGGAAATGACAGCATCAGCCAGAGAAGTGGAACAATGGGCTGGAGGGAGGACAGAAGGTCTGGCTCATTAGCTGGGAACCGTTACCTCACTGACCTTCAGTCYGCCTGGTTCTTGAAAACTTCCTGCAGAATAACTCCAGGAAAGACCAATTCCAATCTGAAAGCATTTGCTTATCTTATTTTCTCATGTCCTGATTATTATAATGTCCTTTCCTACTGTCCTGGCAGCTCCAGTTGATCATGGTGTCAATGACAATGCTGCTGCACAGATTGCTTTCATCATCCGTTTTCTTTTTCTCCATTTTTTCCTTCTTCTTTATCTTTTTTACTTTCACTTTCAAGGCCTTTTGTGGCTGACCCTCTGCCTCTCTCCTGTTCCTTGCACAAACCCCTCTGATCAACCAGCAGTGCCAGTCTCCATCATTTAATTGCTGCCTTTTCCAACATTCACTCTTGATCTCTGCTTTAGCTGGGCAGCACCACTTGTGCAAAGGCAGTTTGTTCACATCCTCCTGCATGTTCTCCCTTCAGGCTGTGTTAGCACAAGCCCAGGTAACAGTGAGACTGCTGGGACACTGATCTGGCTCACATCATGCTGGCTGATATCCAGAGTGTTCCTGCAGTGCTTTCTCTGCTTGCAGCTGCCTTTTCTTTCCTTGGGACATGACATTATCTGGGGTAGAGACCACCCCTCTGCTCTGTGTTTATGCAGTGTCTGATGAAACAAAATCCTGCTTCATTCTTTGGTTTGCAGGAGCTGTGATATTAAATAGCTCACATGTGAAAGGAGTGGGCTGGATTTGATGGAAGATCAGCTGATGTATATAATTGCACACAATCACAATCACAGCAGAACTGGGTCGGGTGAATCCATAGGATAATAGTCACATTKTCACAGACTCATAGAATCAAAGAATCAGAGCATCATGGATGGTTTGGGTTGGAAGGGACATTAGGGATCATCTCATCTACCCCCCAGCCATGGGCAGGGACACCTTCTACTGTCCCAGGCTGCTCCAAGCCCTGTCCAGCCTCCCTGCCAGGGATCCAGGGGCAGCCACAGCTGCTCTGGGCACCCTGTGCCAGTGCCTGCCCACCCTCACAGCTAGGAATTCCTTCCCAATATTCCATCCATCCCTGCCCTCTGGCAGTGGGAAGCCATTATCTGTGTCCTGTCCCTCCATCCCTTGTCCCCAGTCCCTCTGCAGCTCTCCTGGAGCCCCTTAAGGCCTTGCCAGGGGCTCTGAGCTCTCCCAGGATCCTTCCCTTCTCCAGGTGAGCACCCCCAGCTCTCCCATCCTGGCTCCAGAGCAGAGGGGCTCCAGTCTCGTGATTAACTCAGTGACCTTCTCCAGGTTCTGGAACATGCACAGTGATTTGTAACATACTTTCAGATGTTTCTCATTGCAGAAAATAAGTTTTCAAGAAGAATCACAACAGTTACTATGCACTTATATACATAAATATTCACTCCCCTGTCCCTTTCACCTGCAGCTTTAAGTCGCAGTTTTAAGAGCGGTGAAGTTTTCACACACAAAATCTATCGACAATGAATGTAGAGGTAATTTAAGTCCTTTTTTCCTTGTTTTTTTAGCACAGAAAACTTTGGAATTTCCCGTGGAAGGCAGAGCGCGTTGCGCCCCCTGCTGCGCACGGGGGGAACTGCGCGTGAGCGACCCCGAAATGGCCCGAATCGTTCCCATCATTGCCCGGACTGGAACYGAGAAAAGGACAACATCCAAACATCGGGCAGAGCTGAGGAAGGATTTGAGCCAGAGACGATAGAGTTCATTAAAGCAGCGTGCCTTGAAGGGAAAAGATACTTGTGAAAGAGAGGAGGAAAAAGCAGGCTGTGACAAATGGAAAAAGAATCAGATGCAAATACAGAAAATGAAGTCAATCTTTTTCTGTTGGTTTAGCAGTGGTACTTTGCCCTTGGCACCGTGCATTTGGTAAATACTCTGAACAGGACATTCAGAGCGTTGTCTTTCTGAGGAGAATAGCATGTTCCCAATTGTTTAATGTTGTGGCTAAAATTCATGTTTCAAATACAAACAGAAATTTCATAAAACAAAAACAAACTATTGGAGATCCCAGCAGTAAGAGCTTGACATAACCCAACTTCTCTCAGAGCTTCAAATGTCCCTCACTCCCCCTCACAGGCTGTGAGTCAGCAGGGGAGGAGGATACTTAGATTAGAAACACCAAACTGTGGAACAATCATTACACAAATGTTATTTTGGTTGCTCTTCAGATGCTCCTGCAGTTWAAATCTGCTAAATCGGGAGAACTGCAGTGATCAGAACCTCAGCTGATACCTGTGAGTTCTGACTTGGTGTCCCAAACTTGCCAAGCCACAGCAAGGCTTTATGCCACCCAAAAATCTGATTTATGCCCCCCCTTGTCACAAATAAGCCCAGGAATCATCATTTCAGCCTTCCTGCAGTGCTGGCACTGAGCACTGGCTCTGCTGCTCTGGGTTATSTGGTAATTGGAAGACAACAGGAATCAGATCAAACGGGGCCCTGGAGCCCCAAGTTTCAGAGCAGATCATCATCAGTGTAAACTGGCATGAGCTTGGTACCTCACTGGGGGCACAGTGCAGTACCAATGTCACTCCAAAATGGATCATTTTGCCTTGGAATGATTTTGCTATAACCATCAGGAGTCTTTGGTGCACAGAAATATCCATGCTCCAGTGAYAAACACGAGCCTCAGAGTGACAGCTTTTTTTATTCAACCCAATTTTGCATTCCAAATATCCTCATCCTCTACAGATGCTGAGAATACTGTTTTCCCCAACACCATCGGTCCCAACAGGAGACGCTCTGCAGAAACAACCAGAGAGGAGCCAGTGTGGGGACAGAAATCGCCATCTGAATTCCTGCATTATGCCCCGAACGCAACATGTGATGCTTGTTTCAGCCTTTATTAGCAGCGACACAAGGAAGCTTTTATCTTCTGTTTACTGGGATGGGAATAAACACCAAGAGTTAATGTGTAACCATCCTTTCGTGGGTTTTTAAGGGCAGAGCCCTGGCMCGGGGGGCACTCGGGACGTCGGGGACTGGCAGGGATGCAGCCCCTGGCACTGCTCGGGTGCCTTGTGGCTCTGAGCCACTGCGCTCTCTCCACCAAAGGTGAGTGCCTTCCACTTCCTAGTGACAGTCCCATCCTGAGCGGGGAATGGGACAAACGGGACAAAACAACGGGATTTTAAAGCCTCTAGATAATCCTGGGCAAGCGTTTTTGAACAGGGCTTTTCTCTGAAAGCTTTTCTTCTCTTTTTACTTTCCGTTCTTTCCTCTGTCTCTTCCTGTGGTGAGGTGAGTGGCTGTGTTCAAAAGCAGAAAATGAAGGAAAGCAGAAGAAATACTGACAGATGTTGTGGGACCCGGGCTGTCTGTGTGCCAGGGAATGACTGTGTGTGCCAGGGAGTAACTGTGTGTGCCAGGGAATAACTGTGTGTGCCAGGGAATAACTGTGTGTGCCAGGGGGAACTGTGTGTGCCAGGAATGAACCTGCTCCATCCCTGCTCACCCCTCCATGCCCTCACAGCCTCGCTTTTCTCCTCCTTTCCCCCACGCCAAGGGCTCTGGGCTCTGTCTCACGTCCCCTCTGCCTGTGTTTGCCATTTCTCTCTCCTTGCTGAGCTCCGTGTCCCTCTGTGCTGTGCCCTCGATGGCAGCAGGAGCCTCTCTGCCTGTCCTCAGCAGGAGCTCAGGCTGCACCCTCCGTTCCTCCCTCGCTGTTCCCTCCTGTTCTCACCCTCTGCCTGATGAGTTGTTCCTGCTGTCAGTGTTAAAGCTGGTTGGGAAGCAGAGCTGTCTCATGGAACAGAGGGTCTACCCCAGTGAACAGAAAAATTGGGAAAAAAGGGAATTAAATTACAAGAAAAAATACCTGATTTCAGGCTGACCCCCACCAAACTGATTTGGATTAAAAATGGAGGGCATTTGTTTGCTTCTAAATCCTTCTCACTCTGTTTTGTCCAAAGTAATTTACTGTAATTGACTCRCTTTGTGCACCACCTTCATAAATCTATTTTGAAGGAAAAGTAAATTTTTGGTTTAAAAAGTGACACAAAATCTAACTGGGACCATTGGTCGAGCTGCTGAGGAGAAGAAGAAAAACACATTTTTTTCTGGCTAAYACTTATGGCAGCCATCAGCTGCCTCAGGAAGACAAAAGGACAGCTGAGGGCAGGGAGATACTATAACTCATACCAACAGAGAGTCCTCTGCTTCAAGCTGAGAAATAAAACCAACTCCAATTTCCTACCCAATGTCTTGTGAACTCCTTTCCTCCAGTGTGTCCCAGGCCACCAGAAGTGCTGTTTGCCACACTYAATGTAGACAAAAAGGTGTATGAAGTGGGTGAGGAAGTGGAGTACACCTGCCGGCCTGGGTTCATGCCCAACAATGGGCAGAGGAAGTACACGTGCCTCCCGA
>CADDXX010000395.1:0-25342 GCA_902810485.1 Alauda arvensis
CCTAGTGAGGTGATAACTTTTTGGACAGGATGCCCTCTAAGGGCTGATCTTCAYGACAGTTAATTACTTACTGATGCAATGGAAGTGAAAAAATGGATSAAAACAGGCACGTGAAAACTTCTTGTGTCTGCTCATGCAGCTCTCTCACACAGCCTGAGGTTATCAAGGAAACTGKCACAACCCTCCTGTTGGAAAATGTTCTAGCAGTATAGAGCAATGATTTGGGAAACCACGAATTTTGGGAACCATGAAAAAAACGTGGAGGAGGAACTAAAGAATCCTATTCCTTCCACAATCATTTTAAAAGTTCAAAGATCAGATCATCTAGTACTAAATTTGCCCTGAAATATGTTTGTTTTGGTTTTTGTATTTTTCTTATCTGAAGGATGCCTTATTTTATCTCATCTAAAAATCTGAGGAAAATGTCACTATTCAAATGCTAGTAAATAAAAATTGTCTTGTCTTAAAGTCTTCCTGGATCTACAAAAAAAGAGTGAAGGGAATGGCAAAACACTGGAGAGAATATCATAATAGTGAAGAAAAAAAACAAAGATGATTTAGTGGGATCTCTGGATGTCCTTTAATCAACTTCCTTCTTTGTGTGGGACTGCTGTTCCTCATGGGTTTACAAAGGCTTGTTTAGACAAATCTGGAAGACTTCCAGGCAGAAAGATTCCACGAGGATGGTTGTTTGATCTGAGAAGCTGATATGTTATGTTCCTCATTTAATGAGTTTGACCACCATTCACAAAGAGAACATGGGGCTATATGGAGCTGCTCCAGAGCTGAGGTTCCGCTGCAGCCCCTGGTGCAGCCCATGGTGAGGCAGCTGTGCCCCTGCAGCCCAYGGGGGTCCATGGGGGAGCAGAGAAGCAGCAGGGGTGTGCCTGAAGGAGGTTGTGACCCCGTGGGAAGCCCCAGGAGCAGGGAGGATCCCATACAGCACCAGATTTTCTGGCAGGATTTGTGATACCACTGAGCACCTAGAGTAGAGCAGAGTGTTCCCAAGGGACTGTACCCTGTGGGACAGACCCACACTAGAGCAGTTCATGAAGAGTTGCAGCCCATGGAAGGACTCATCATGGGAAAGGCTCCATGCTAAGGCTGGGCAAGAGTGTGAAGGAGAAAGAGAGGTAAAGCTGAAGCATTATGACTGACCACAACCCCACTGCTAGCTCCACTGTGCCATTCAAGAAAAGCAGGTAGGAGTGTTGGGAATAAAAGTGAGCCTGGGAAGAATGGAGAGATTGAGGAGTGATGTTCTTAAATCTGTTCTTATTTCTCATTATCCTACTCTGATTTTGATGTACAGTTAATTGAATTAGTCTTCTCAAATTCAAGTCTGTTTTTCCTGTGATGGTAACTGGTTAATAATCTGCCTGTCTTTGTGTCAACCCATGAGGTTTTCATTGTGTTTTCTCCCCCTGTTCTGTTGATGGAAGGAGAATGATAGAGCAGCTTGTTGGATATCTGGTGCTCAACCAAGGTTAACCCACCACAGAACCAAAGTGCAGACAAATACTCAGAGTGCTGTTCTGAAATTATCAGTAATCTGAACTATTTATTTTACTTTTTAAACAATTTTATCTTTAAGTTTTGTAAAATACTAGATTATTCAAAGAAAAAAACACAAATTATTACAATCATAACAGTTAAAAAAGGAAACAAATCCCCCTTTACCAATAAATAAAAAGGCTGCATTTCCTATGCTGTGCATATTTGACAGCGGGACTGGGATAAATGGATCCTTCAGTTAAATGAAATAATACATGGTTTGCTGCATCTKTGAATTAGCTGCATAAAGATAACTGAGGCAGGTAAATGCTGAATAAAACTGGATGRTGTACATTAGAGAACCAATTGCATCTGTTAGCAAATAGCCTTTCTATTAGGCTGCCCACTAAGCACTGATGCCAGGCCAGCACTTGAAATGAATTCTTGCAGATCCTAATTTGATAACTGGGATGGATATGCTGGAAGCAATGGAAATGTGATGATTTGGGGTACTTAGCAAGGAATAACCAATGCCTTAAAACAGAAACATTATTCTGTAAATGCTGAACATCTGTGTTCTCCCTGTGACTGCCACAGTGGAGATGAGATTTTCCTAATCTAATTTCCAGGATGMATTTAAATTGGAAAACTAGACCTTCCATCTATTCTATGTATGCCTAAATGTCAAACTTTGGAACCTACAGCTTTTTTAGATAGTTAAGGGTATGACACATTCTGGGTCATGGTCTGAGCCAGGATCTCGGCACAAAAATTTGTCCAAATTAATAGAGTTTGAGGAAATTCTTTTGCCAYTTTAACTCAGATGTCCTAAGTGAAACTTATCCTAGGTGGCATCACTACCCCACACCATCCAAAGAAATTTAGTTTGCTATTAATTAACATTTTTTCATTCACAGTTTCACTCTGAGACAGAGCGTGGCCATTCCTGTCACAACCTTGTTGTCACAGAAACTCTCATTTTTCTCTTTTATGAAGCATCAGGTTCCTACAGCAACTTTTGTTCCTAAATAGAACTGACTTCTATTGCTAAGGTAGAACAGAAAGTCACAGAGAATAAGGATCTGGGAATTATTGCTTAACATTAAAAGTTGAACAAAGTTATTTTGTGGTCATGGGAGAGAGGCCCTGATACAAACATGTACATGTCCTTACCTTTAAATTAACTGGTAGGCTGTGAGAAACCTGGCTCCATTCTCCTGATGAMCTCCTCATAATTTCCTGGCTGTCAGGTCCTTTACAGCTGTCCCTTCTTCAGAATGAACAACCTCCAGTCCCTCAGCCTCTTCTCACTGGCCAATCCTCTAACCCTGACCATCTCAGTGATGCCCCACACTGAACTTCTCCCCAGAAAAGATGTCTTCTTTTCTGAGGGAAGACAAAAGTAGATACAGCATTATRGATGCAGTCTAAAATGTAGGTTGATTCCATGTTCTTTGTTACTCAAAAAGGTGATCTTAGGTTTCAACTCAATAGAGTTCAAGTTTGGGTTGCCTGTAGCTCACTGGGGAAAGATAAACTGGCAAATAACAGATCACATGAATACCTCTGCTAAAGACTTCTCTCTGCATGGACTGCAGAGAGCAGTAGAGACTGAAAAGTCTGGTGGTTTGGTTTAGTTTAGTAGGGGTGGCAAAATATTCGATGGTTAAGGACAAGGAAGATGAATATCATACTTGTAGACTGCTCTGTAATTTCCAGTCAAAATTGATTCCTCAAGTACAGAGTTGAGGCAGCAGCTGAAGGCTCCTAATGACACATTTTGTGCTTGGTCTATCGCAAGAATGAGGACAGACCAGTCAAGACAAGAACCTTTCACTGAGATTAAGTTGATGTGGAAACAAAAAGGATATTTTCTCTTTTTGCTGCAACCAAGGAACTTCAATTTTCAATTGATGATTCATAAAGGACTTTGTGTGTCCAACGAGAGGGAGGGACAGAAGGAAAACCCAAAAACCCAGTTTACCTTGTATCACTTATAATTTATGAAATATTTTTCAAAACCGAGAGTAGAGTTTTACAGATCTCCTGAAAAAACCTCACAGAAATAAAATGAAAGAAATAAAATAAAAAACTAAGATTTCCTGAAGAGATCTTTGCAGAAAGTGGGCATCATGTAAGGCTAACCTGTAGATGTGGAGTATACCAGTCTAAATCCCTAAGGCTATCTCTTGCCAATRCACTTTTTCCATCCATTCTGTGGGTTTTTAAAATTTTCTGCTCTAATCCTAGAATGCATATTCATCCACTTTCTGAATATGGTCACCACCAGCTCACAGGGCTCAGAGAACACTGTCAGCTCTCAAAACACTACAATTTTCTGTAATTAAAAGGTTCCATGAACCACCTGGGAGCCACTTACCATGGCTCTGTGAACCACAAACACYGCTTGGATTTCAGTTAGAGAATCAATAGTCTGTGTCATTGTATCCTCCAAGATATCTGGCCCCRATTCAGCAAATATTTATAAATTTACAGTTTGTTAGACTTCAGTAGGCTCCATTTTTAAGGTGGAGTGATTTGTTTATTAARGGTTCCTTGTTTGTATGTAATTGAGGGGGAGTTTTTTCCTTGTCTTTTAAGATGGACTCTATTTTTCATTTCACTTGAATTTTCTTTTTGATATAATTTCTTCCACTTTTTGTAAGTAGACTTAAAGAATAAATTGGTATGTCTAAAGTTAATAAAGACTTGATTCTGCAGTTGACAGGAGAAAAAATTCAAACTTGTGATACAACTTCTATATTATTAAAAGCTATAAAAATCACAAGTAAACACATGGAGACCTCTAAATATTCAGTAATTTTATGGAATAAAGGACGTCAAAATCTATTGAAATAAACTCCTCCCCATCCATTTAGAGTTTAAAAATAGGAATTAAACTCTCATGTTATTTTGGTGTGTTTTGGAAATACACATTGACTGTTTGTCAAAATAATATGACCTACAAACAGTTTAAGAGACCTCTCTCCTCATCCACTTTTTCTGCACAAAGTCTTTTCTATATCTACATTTCACTCATCCATTCTTCAGTCAAGCCTCCAGTCTTCTGAGTCTTATTTCATCTTTTCAATTGTTTTCTGTCCAAATCAGAAAATARACCAGCCACCCAGCAATTCTTGGATTTCTAGCTGAATGCTTCCATTCCTGGAGCCAGATTTATTCACTCTCAAGACAATCAAAYTCACTCAGCTCTAAAAATCATCAGTCTGAAGTAGCAAGGGTGTTAATTACTTTCAGTGTTTGTTGGAGGCTATTAAGAAATTAATAAATTAAACTTGATCATGTTTCCAGGAAATACTACAGTGCTGATGAACTGCTTGTTAAAATAAGGAACATAGATGAAGCATTTCCATACAGATAATCTTTTCTACTCCTCATTTCTTCCTTATTTATTGACCAAGATATGTTTTCTGAAAGCAGGATTCAAATCTGGGAACAGTAGTGGCACAATGTTTGGAACTGAGCCAYGCACTTTGGCTGTAGGAATATTATATGTATGTCTTTGTGACACACTGTAGAGAGAGACTTGGGGAACACAGGATTAATTGTTTTATCCTCAAGAGTTTGCAGGTTGGTGAGAGATATTCAGCCTAGCAATACAAGAGCCCATCATTTTTGCATAAAGTCAGATCTCCACCTACATAAAAGCCCTTCACTGAACCTGCTCTGCACTTCAGCATCTCACCRTACTTTGCYTGAAATTCAGCCAAGCAAAGACCAGCACATTTATCTCAGCTATATCCTTAACTCAGGAAAAATACTKTGTTCCCACAAAAACCTTGATATTAACACATAAGAAGACAAATTCCTCTCTGAAMTAAACTAGAACTTTGGGTTTTACCTTACTCTGATTAAGCCTTGGTGAAAGGTTTGTTTCCAGCCATGAAGTCATGGATTTGTTTCCAGTCCTGCTACGATCTATTCAACCTGTCAGATAAAAGCAGCATCAGAATACTTAGTGGAAAGCTTTGCTACCAGCTAATAACAGCCTGGTTATGGCCTAGTGATTCACACTGATGTATTGAGAGGTCTTAGATCTTCCGTCAAGCTTCATTTACAGTGAAAATGAGCCAATGACTCTTGTCTATTTTSCTTCCCAGGCTATCAGACCAGTCATCTCCTGACCATGTTTGTTATCCCTAGGGAAGGGCACAATTGCTCTGATAATCACTTTCTTGATTCAGTCTGACATGCAATTTCTCTTCTTCTCCAAATCCAACAAGTYCCTTTTTAAATACACTTCTTCCAAAACATGCTCAAGGATTATATCTYCCACACAGAAACAGGCATTACCTGACTGAACCTGGAGTTAATGGTACACCTTTGAGCCAACTGAAAAAAACAGAAAATAGATCCTTTCCAAGATGGTGGCATTACTTTCATTGTGGTATTTCCTCTTATTTCCATCTCCTTGCCTTTGCTGGGATTTGCCTGTTAGAAATAGAAGTTCCTCATGGCAAGGATTACTCACTTCCTGTAAGGCACCTAGACAACTGTAGTGACAAAATAATAGTTAAGCAAAAACTGCTARTGAGTACTGCTGGTGTGGGAGTTTTATTATTGTGTTAACTTTAATAAATAGAAACACTTGAAATTTGTTCTGCAGAAATGATCTTGATATAGAATTTTTTCTTTGACTGAAGGCGCTTTTATGAAATGGGACTGCTTCCTTTGGGGTGAAAAAAACCCACAAACGGAACCTGTTTAGTTMCTGAAGAATGGAACCTCAAAAGCTCTGTCTGACAGAATTATATTTCGAATCAAAAGAAAATTGTAAACATAGAGGYATATACACTGTACATGCATACGTCTTTATTCATTCATTTGTTAATTCTRTCTGTCTGGTTCTGGGGGTTGGGGTGAAAAGCGAACAAACTTGAGAATCTGAGTTCCCTTTATTTTTAGTTAAATWGTTTACTACAAAAATATCTGACTCAGCTGAGATACTGAATGTTGTTGCATTGCTTTGTCTAAAAGCAGTGTGTGTGTCTGTGTTTCTGTGTGTATGTGTGTCTGTGTGTATATTTGTACATACGGGAGTTAAATTTGGTTTGTTTTCCTCTAATACAGTTTTTTAAGCCATAATGTGCAGATAAGATACCAACTCTTATATCTTATGTGGACAACCTGTTCTAAGCAAAGTTGTCCTTGCCCATTGCAGAGTGGCTGGAACTGGATGATCTTTAAGATGGTTTCCAACACAAACCATTCTATRGYKCTATGTTTSTATATCCATTCTGCCATAGCAATTTAGAATCTTACCTGTACTGGGTTGCAGTGAAGAAATTTATTGTAGTGGTTTCATGTTCACTAATTTTTCTTTTCCCAATCAATGCACCAATTAATGTGGTGGTTTTAGGGTTTCTCTGCTGTGAGATAGGATTAAGAGAAAGCAAAACAGGCTCAAACTTAAAAGATATAGAGATAATTTAATTGACACACAATAAAGAAAAAAACAAAGAATCTAAATGAAACTTTCAGAACACTCCCCCTCTCCCACCCGTTCCTTTTCTTTCTCACAGACATTGTATAAGGCAAGAACTCAGAACTTAAGGTCTGTATTTCTTATAAAATAATCTTTCATCAATCTCTTTAGAGAGAGAAGTTTCTTCTGGTTATGGTAACTCTCCACAAGAAAGAAACAGTCTGCTTGTGGCTCTTGGCTCTCACAGAAACAGCCGACTGGGAACCTGTTTCTGTGCTTATCCCATACCATGCAGCTTTTCCCATCAGCTGCACCTGGGTCACAGCCTCTGTGCATTCTGGGGTGTTATTTTAAAATGAGCAGTTCAGGTGGAAAGGATGTTCTTCATCCCATTCAAGGGTAGAAATATCTCTCACTTCTTCACTGGCACAGAGGCTTTTTTCTCTTTAACACATCTCAACCGCTGTTCAAATACTTCAGGGGACCACAGGGTCCCTGCTTCACTTAGTCCATTACAAATACCTTTGCTCAAAACCACCAATCTGAACAATCATTTCCCCAGTTCATATTTTCCATGGTTTAAAGATATATTCTAGGATATTATAGTCTGTTACCACAATTCACAAAAGATTTTCAGCCTAAGGCATCTTCTTATCTCCTCATATCTTAAGATAACATATCTCTTTCACAGACCTCAGTATCTTCATGTGGTCTAAATAGAAATGTCCCCACTATGACTTTCTTTTCACCCTAGAGAGGATCAATGTTCTGCAAGCTTCACTTTGGCAAAAGAGAGTTARCTTTAGCTTGGGTTTGCAGATGGTCATGTGCTCTCAGCCAGGCTGTGGGCAGCAGCTCCAAAGATTCCAAGGCCACATGAGGGGAGCAGGAACAGCAGCCAGGACTTSAGTAGCTGAGCTGGGAGATGTTTTTTCTCACCCTCCACCCCTCGGTCTCATTCAGGGTGGCTTAATTTGGGCTTAGAGCTGTTCCAGATGGAGGGGTGGAGGGGGGGGTGTTTCTCATTCCCCGTCGGCAGCCACGGAGGAACTCGGTCAGAGCTGGGATGGGGCATGTCTTCCTCACCCCTCCCTTCCCAGGAGTCACTGAGCCTGGGGGCATCCCGGGAAAGGCTTAGGCCTGGCTCAGCAGGCCCCTGGCTCCCCCCTCCCCTGGGAAGGAGGGAGCCGGGCAGCTTCTTACATCTTCAGAGGCAAAGAAAGAGGCAGTTCTGAGAATCCTCAGCTTGATATGGGTCATTCACAAAGCCAAACTCACTTGCTCACTGGCTGAATCAGGTGTCAATCTCAGGTCTTTGCAGGAAACTATTTCCCCTTTAACTAAAAGCTGTGCTAAACCATGACAGTTATTTAGCTGTAACAGATTTTGCCCCACAGCTTTTTCAAAGTGATGGCAGCAGCCTGCACAGTCAGTTCTGAACTTCATGAACCCTCACCCTGCAAGCATAACTTATTTTAAAGCCCCAAAGGAAGACTGGGCTGACACCATGGGGATTTCACTTAGTTTTTGAGCTGAAACCACAYAAAATGTCCATGAATAGATGGTCATCTTTGCATTAATTTAAAACTTCCACCATGTTCCATTATGATTCCGCAAAGACTCATTATATCCAAGGTGACCCTACTTTTAATTTGGGTTTTTCAATCCAAATAGAAAACCTGGAAAAATTTTACTGATTAATGGTTGGCTTAACTGTTAGAAGAAATAAACATCCTAAACCTATTTATTCCTCTTTTATTTGCATTTACTGCTTCCCACACACATGAATTAAGCACATTTCTATTTTTCCCTCTTTCTGCTTTTTTCACCAAACCAGCAGCTGTGTTGAGGGGGATTGCTGTCTGTCTAACATAAGTTGTTTATGAAGCACATATCAAAACTTAATTTCTACTTCTGTAGTTTGTAGAAAACCTATTTTATGGAGATGACAGATTATTTGAAGACTTAAAGGTAGTGTGTGGGATACACTGAGCTTTGAAGTCCAGACCCTGAAGGACAGACTTATAAATGGTTTGTAACCAGCAGTTTTGTTCACAATTCAGACCATTTAACAGCTCAGCATGAGAAGGGCCATGTAGTAAGACCAGGGGTAATTTGTTGCAGAGGCCTGAGATTAAAATTTTGATTTATGAAATATGCCTTTCCTTCAGTTGCTCCTRCAGGACTTCTAGCTATTGTAAATGTGCCTTTCTGGATTAGGCTGCAATGATTAAAATTCTGTCTTCCTCTGAAAGTAAGTGCTTAAAACTGAATATGAAATGATGTACTTAAAATTTTCCGTATGAAAATCCAATGATAATCACAGTTTACAGCATAAAACTACAGGGCCCGATTAAGTTTGACATTAGCAMAAACTCTAACAAGACATTACCAAGAGAAATAACACACTCAAATCAGACGATTCAGCTCTTGCCTCATTAATGAAGTAATAAGCTTCTAATATCTTTACTGCAAGACATAGCAAAAAATAGAAAAGTGTCTTTCCTGTCAGATGTTTTAACATAAAATCAGAACAGATAAAAAAAGGAGGAAATGTAGCTTAAGGAGAAGCAAAGCAAGAGTAGCCAGAGGCTGACCTACATTTGAAAAGCAGAAGAACCCAACAGCAATGCTCAGTGTAGCTCCAAGAACACAATTTCAAGTATTTTCTGTGGTATCCTGTGAAGTGGTGATGATCCAGCCCAAATCTGTGCAGCAGCTGCTGCAATGATCTATGGGAATCATCAGCAGTAAGTCCAAGAGGAGGCTGAGAATGTGCCCACTGAGCAGCTGAATCCTTCTCACCTCCCACTGGACAGTAGACCCTTCTTACACTGCCCTACATGCCCAAAATACCACGGGGCAATTATGTTGCCTTGTTATTTTCCCACTCTCTGAGCAGTATTATTTTGTAATGAACCTCAATCTGACTTCATGATTTTTGCAAGTCTATTAGTCAGAGAACCTGCTTTATCTTTCCCCCTTGTAATGGGATTTGCAAAGCAATTATACATCGCCGTCTCAGTTGATGTGCCTCGGACTAAAACCTTACACATGACTGAATTAGTTTATCACAGTAACACACACACTCTAAAACACACCTCTGCTACCTGTCACGACAGCCAAAGAAATTAAAGAAAAAGAGAAAACTGGGAAGTTCCAACCTCTTGTTGCTGTAGCCATTTTCCAAGTCAGTTGCAATTAATTCCTTTAAGGGTGAGAATAACCTCTGCTCTCATCCACCTATCTCCAAGTRCATTTGAAAGGTTGGCAATGTGTTGATTATTCTTCTCTACAGAATAACTGAGGAAAATTAAATTATTTTCCACACAAAGGAAGRAATTTTGAGTTCTTCTGAGCAAGCATTGGGGCCAGCTCGGTGCTCAGTAATTGACTGCACCTGCAGTGCAGGGGAGATATGGGACAAAGACCACCTGTAGAGCCAGTGTTTCTCCCAGAGTAACTTTACACACTTAAAACATGAAGAAAGATGCTTTGTTGAACAGTTACTASGTTTAAATGGAAGTGAAAGAGGTGCTGACTAAACTGATGATGGGTTTTGTGAGTGCACTTGAAAATAGATACATTCAATCAAAGAGTAGTTTAAAGATTTTTTACTACTCCTTGTTCCTTTAAGTAAGGAGAAAAGAAAAAAAAAAAGGCCAGTTTATCAAAAAAATGAAATTCATCTTATTCTTTTTATCCAGTTCAGTGAAATGTCTGCAGAGCAGGTTGCTGAGGTTCAGAGGGATCAAGAATGCAGAAGGGAATATGTCCATGAATGATCAACAGAGCAGAGATGTTCAGTCCCAGCTAGTAAACTCTGAATTACAGAAGAGCCAAATGAGATAGAACTTTGATCCTCACTTTGTTATACTCAGAGACACTAAATAGCTACCTCAAGATGCAAAGCATTTTTAAATTATGGGGTTTTTCCGTTTTTGTGGGGTTTTTTTTTGGTTACTTGGTTTTAAGGAGGCAAGGAGAATGGAAATGGCTGTGATTTAATAATGTTTAAAGGTCCAGATGTGGTTACTTCCCAATCAGTGTTTTCCTCCCAGTATYTTTCCCTGCTCTCTCTGATGATCTCTTCTATATGCTACTGTACATCTGTTCTCTTTTGTTATTTTTACTCCAAGCTGGTASGATTTGTTTCTCTTCCAGCACACCAAGTTAAAAAATAATCCTGCATTGGGTATAAAATGCACTCCCATGAGATCAACCCTTTTCTAATGAAGTCAGATGTTTTAGTTTTTTCATATACCAGATCATTTACTCTGAGATAATATAAATTTACAACTGGAATAACAGTTGACACCTGGCAGTGCACTAAAMAATACAGGGCTTCCAATCTACTTCATTAGTTGCTCATGCTCTGCTGAATCTCTCCTCATTAAACTCCAAATCCTGTCTCCAGTGAAGTCTCAGCAGCTTGTTGGTCACTGGGGAGTTCCTTCTGAAATAAAAAGTAGGGGCACTCTACAAATGCCACAAAAATCGAAGGCYGGAGCAGCTGTGCCTCTAGTTTCCTCTATTCCTGGCAGACAAAGCTTGATGATATGCATGATGGTGGATTCATCATTTACACTTTCCATTTCCCTTATTTGCAGCAAATCCCTGATGCACATTGGCAGACTGGGGCACTGAAGACGAGCTGGAGATACTCATTACACACACAGCCTCCTCCAGTCAGCAGAGATGTGTGAGCTGTGGTGCAGGAATTGCTATCCCTTCCCACAGAGATAAGGACCAAAGGGATAATACTTCCAAAGCTATAAAACCGGAGTAATTTGATAGTGAGCCATAGRAAAAGAGTTCTGGAATCAAGCAGCTGCAGAAATCTGCTTTCCTGCCTCAMTGCTTTACAAACTAGCTGTGGACATTACATGTCTACAACTCAGCCAGGGGACAAATCTGGGGGCCATTCCTAGAGTCTTGGTAATGTTTTGGTACATGTTTTGTGGCCATGGAAAGAAGCAGATGCTATTTCATTTGAAATTAAGCCTCATGCTAGATAGGCCTAGTTAGCTCTGTGATCTTGTATTTGTCACTGGTKCCTGTTTCTCACAGCAGACCTTGCAATAGCATTGAATAATTTCTTCCATCTGAGACAAGTTATTGGCTCTAGTTGGGAGGTRACTGTGCCTTGACACATCCAGCAGAATTTTTGACTGTGCACACTGTGTTGCTAGATTAGATTTACATGGAGGAATATAAAGGAACTGCTTATGAAGGGATATAAAAGAACTACTTATGTCAGTATCAAATACAGGCTAAGAAGCATCTTTCCAGCTCAAGCTCTCTCTGGTGTTTTGTACCATTGGGCAGATACAAAAGAAGTGACAGCAGAACTGAAATTTGATGAGATTTATKTAATGTGCCCAAGTAATTAATGTTCACAGTAAAATAAGCACTTGTATAAAGAATATAAAACCAACAAAAATATTGTTAAATAGTGATTGCTAAAGTGAATCAGGATCTGGAATGCATAGAGGAGAAATTTTGAAATTCCTTTCAGTAGCAATGGAGTTATTTATATAAATATATATAGAGGACTAAAACTCTCAGTTGTGACACTGGTTAYCTTCAACCTTGAAAAACGTCATCTTTGCAGCAGGAAAAAATTGGTGATGTTAAGTGTAGAGAGTTCTTTCAAGTGAAGAGAATGGTTCTTTGGATTCAGCTRGGAACCCATGAAGTGTAGGAGAGATGTTTTCTGTATGTGTTTGTGTGCTTAAGAAATGGCTAGTACAGGTTGTGAGGAATTAACACACTCTTGTAATATTCAGCAGTGGCACTCAACATTAAAAAAACCCCACAATTCTTAAAAGACTGAATGAAATCTCTCTGGGCTTGTTTTCACTTCTAAAAGAATGGCAGGAGTACTAAATCAGTTTGGGCGAACAGCAAAAGCCACAGATAAGGAAAAAGGGTATTTGGAAAGCTAATATAACTTCTGATAGTGATGGAAACTGACTGGGTTTCAATCAGTGTTCTGCAAGTTGCCTGGGAATATAAGTAAATCTATCAGAGCAACGAATGCTAAGAAAATAAAGACTTGCACTTGATTTCATTGAAATTTTTTAGGAATCTGTGTACTGAGAAAATGTGTAAGAAATTGGTAGGTTAGCTTGACTGCAAGAAAACATCCTTGCAGAAAAAAAATCCTTTTTTTTTTACCTCTTATATTTACTGGCTTTAGAATCACAAGATTATCTGGTAAGGAGAAGAAGGGAAGGCTGTTTTCTGAGTGTAACACAGGTTTTGTTTTGTTATGTCTTAAGAATTCTGTAAGTTCTTGCATAAGAAGAATTTCATTATTTGTCTRCCTGAGACACCTGTATTATTGCTCCTGACAGGAAAAGACAGGTTTTCATTACTTTGGGAATGAAAATAAGGTCTTGGACAGAGCATGACAGTGGGGTGCCCATGGAAATGTTCTAGCCTTATATTTGTTCACACTTGCTCAAAGTCTTCTGTTTCTCTTTGTTGTGAAAACAACCAAAAAAGGTTAAGACCTTTGTTTAATGGGCTTTACAGAGACATGTTTGAATGGGAATATTTTGCTTTGCGAGGGGATGARGACAGCATGGGATAAGAGCTGCCTGAGAAAATCTAACAGACAAGATTTTATTGGTGAATAGCTGTGAGTTATTGACGGCTGGATAATAAATAAGGCAGACAATGTAAGTAATTGTACTTGTTTTGGCTGGCAGAATGTTGATTTTTTTTCACAGCAGCTCATATGGTGCCGTGTTTTGGGTTTGTAACCAAARCAGTGGGGCTGAGCTGCCTACTGCTTGATATGACAACAGTAAACCAGTAAGATACTAAAGAAARCAGTGCAGCAGAACTGCTGCTAGGACCAAGCAGAGATGGTTACTTGCATGGTATCCTTYCAGCGATCTTTTGTTCCCATCAGTTTTCTATTCAGCATTTTCCCCCGACTTTATGGAGTACTCAGAGCTGTGTGTGGTGGCTGGTTCCAGCCCAGCTCTTGATGAGTAGCAGAGCCATCAGAAACACTGGTTACACACAAAGTGACAAAGATTATAGTTTAAAAAMCCCACAGTGGCAACTGATGCGTTCTCTTTCAGCTATTTCTATTGTTGTTGTTCTTGTCAATAGAATGGACTCCTATTGTGACATTTCTTTCCTTATTCCATCAATCTTTGTCTTAAAAATGGCAGTTAGAGTCCTCACATGTCACAGTCTCTACTGTGCAGTTGAAATAACTCCCATGGATACTGAGATTTAAGTGCCTACTATGGCAGGCTTTAAAAAAAAAAGAACCCCAGATAGAAACACAGGTTTCTGAAGAGAGGCTTTGTTCAAAGTTATGCAAGACTTCAAGTTTTATACTTAGGATCTGATTTGAAAACAAATGCTAGCAAGGGAAATGGAAGAAAGCTAAATATCATAATCTCTTTATATACTCATAACCAAAGGAGTACACAAGGAGCGAATTTGTGTCTTACTTTCTGCAGAAAATGTCTATATTGAAATTCATAGCTTCTTGAGAGACTTTTCCATTAATTTGAGTTACTTTATAGCTAAACTATTCATGCAAATTTTCAATAAGCAAATACAAGTAACCCAGTATGAGTAGCAGCCCCACACTCCCCAGACCAGTAGTGTCTGCAATAATGGGGTAAATAAAGAGCCAAGCTTAAACCTTTTTTGCTGAAGCCTGTCACAGCCTGAATGATAGTATCATGCTAATGMAATCAAAATTGCTGTTTTGACTTTTTTTAAGCTTTCCAGGACATAAAATATGGATTAATCTCCATACATACTAAGAGTTATAATTGTACCCATGTGAGTTACCCAGACCTTGGCTCCAGGAACAGGTGTAAATGGATGCAGGAGGTAGGAACAAGGAAGAAATAACTTTCTCTTGAACAAAATGGGAAGGTGGAAGATGCTTCAGAAGGTGGTTCTCTAACCCTTGTATCTCTTCCGACTTCTAGAGAAGTCAGTAGATTTTTTGCTTTTGGYTGCCTCATAGTTTTCCTTCTCCTGTGTTATTAAATTATAACTTTAGGACATATTTTGGAACTTTGTATTCCTGACCATGATAATAGATTCTGAGTGCAACCATTCATAATTGCTATCAATAACAGTCTCTGCTGACTGTAGGGCATATTCAGTATGAAACTGCTTTAGTAAAGAGAGTTACACCTCTTGTTCCTCACCACATATACTTTATTCATACACTTCTTACTGAACCCCCTATCTGGATTTTTTGGAACCCTCTTACAAATACTCTCTGCTTTAAGGACTCATCTTTTTTTTTACTAATAATCCTCAATATTCATGCTTCGTAAACTTGACTTACCTTAAAATGCATTCTTAGTGTAGTTTTCATATTTCATTGCTGCTTTATMATTGTAGCTTAGCTAGTATTAACTGGGCTGAGTGGTTAGACACCCTGCCCAATATTAAATTGGCTTTTGTTTTAGGTGACTCTTTGGAACCATTGTCTTTCTTAGACCTGTTTCGTCTGTTGACGTCATTGAAACATACGAACCTTAAATGGTGATGGTAAGAAGAAAGGAGAAATAAAAGTGTTTACTCTGTACAGTCAGATTTTTAACATTCTTGTTCGTTCATTAGAAGTACCCAAAGTCCCAAATTGACAGCAAAGTTTTTGTGTGCTTTGCCTTGTACAAATGTATGAAACTCTTTCGCATGTGGCTGGTTGGCTGCAGTGCTGGGGTGTGCCTGTTTGTTTTGGGTTTGGCTTGGTTTGGGTGATTTTTAGGGTTTTAAACAGCTGAAGAAATAAGTAAGGAAAGAAGAGTAAGTGACAGAAAGCCTTGCATTTTKATTCAAATTTGGTCATATGGCTGCTAAGACTCAAAGACCTCTTGTGCCACTTTCCATAAGCCTAAAAAGGGAGGGATGAATTTGTGGACATGGAAATACATCAGCAGCTTCCTTATGGTATCCTTACATATTCTTTATCCATTGTGAAATCAAAATAACTTCTTGTCTTCCACAAGTATCAAAATCATTTGCCATTGTTTACCTAGGATTGTTCATCTGGAAAAATTCCTTGGCTGCCTGACAAAATGTGGTTCTTTCCTCAATATTGTATTTAATTTGCCCTCTCTGACTCTCATATCACAGCATTCTTATAGGTCAAGAATCAACAAATTACCTTAACCATGGAATTAAATTGACTCCAATTAACTATTTGGTTCAGTCCCTATGAAGCAAATGAACCATAAGTATGTACTTTATAGTTAAGGACATACTCAAAAACTTCTCTGAATCAGGGACAGAGTTAATTATGTTATTTTACTCTCACAATTTGTAAAAAATACCCTTTCCATAAATCATGTGATTAGACGGTACCTTTATTCCTTCTTTAATAACTAGAAAAACAGGGATAGAGGAACACTGCCCTTTTTTTTTTTTTAATTTCTATATACTTTAACATGTAGAACACTCTCTTTGCAACTGAAGAGATGAATTACTGTAGAGACATTGATCCTGCTTAATTTCCCTGCAGATTCAACACACTTTGTTCTTTAAACAAATATCTCCTTTGAGCTGAGAAATGGCACATGCATTGTTATTAAACTGCCATTGCTCTTGCAGTCACTGCAGCATTTTTCAGGTCCTTGGCCTTGGGACATCTCTATGGATAACACATTTGGTTATCATTTTAACATTTGAGCTGCTTACCCCATCAGAGGATATCTGCTGCAGCATCATGATCTAGGAACAGGGAACATTTTCATAGTTCATAAACAATTATATGTGTCTCTTGCTAAGCATTATCACCTTAGGGTATTTGGATACCTAATTTTTTATTATTCTTGCTGTTGTTTTCTTCTCRGAAAGGCAATCATCATACTTAAAATGCATAATTAAAAAATAATAACAATGCAATTCTTCTGCCAGAACTTGACTGGCAACAAGAACTAGGTTTTAATGTGAAGAAATCAATATTAACACACTCATTAGAGCCTCCACACAGAAACATGAGAGCTAAAATAAGATTTCTGATGCTCAGTAACTTAGTTTTCCCCAGTCTGAAAATTAATTAGTTTAAGAAACAATATTTGTATTAAATGAASAAAACAAACCACCAACAAGACAGCTAAGCAAGGCAAGCTCCTATCATAGAATAATAGAATTTTAAGGGTTGGAAAGGATCTTAAAGATCATCTTGTCYTAACCCCTCCATTACRAACACCTCCCACTAGACCAAGTTGCTCAAGGCCTTACCCAGCCTGGCCTTGAACACTGACATGGTTGGGATTCATAAAATCTAACTGMACTATTTTTCAGTCTTTATCCCTTGGGAAGCAACAATTCTGAAGCCTTCTGTTTTTTTCCACTACACAGTAAGCCTATGGGGAACTTCTTGGAAGAATCCTGTGGGAGASATGAAAGAAAGGTCCCAGGAGAGTTGATTGATCTTAAGCATCACCCTTCAAGCTCAAGAACAATAATAAGGATTACAGGAAGGCAAACAAAGGCAGCAGGAGTCCTGTGTGGATGAAGAAGGAGATCCTAAAAATGTGTAACATAAAAAGGAACCATAAAGGAGGTGGGAGGATATCAGGTTTTTATCTTTTTTTTTCCTCTGCCAGAGTTGGGAGTAATCGCCCTGATTCATAGTTTCTGGTTTGGACTCAGTTKTTTGTTAATTCTTTTCTATATTACCAACCACGAATTGCAGAGCACTTGAAGGTAACAAAGTCAAATCTGAGCTGTATCTGTCTCTCTACAAGGCCTTTTAAGGATAAACTGTCCAATTAAGAGTTGGACCTAAATTATTTTTACTTTTAACCCAATAACCAATCACCCATAGTCAGCAATGTGGACTTTTCTATCTAATTACAAAATACCACCTAAACCCATGAAGAAGAAGGTGAAAAAGAAGGACTGACCTCCACCCTAAAACCTCCATCTTGCTTTTTATATATTACCGTATCCTAAACCCTTAAACTCTAAGTTTTCCCCCCTGTGATATTACACACTTCCACTCAAACCACACACCCGTAATCTCAGTTCTGTCATTCAATGTTGGAAGCCTTTTCCATGGCCTCAGGTCAAATGCAGTGTTTTCTTGGGGGTCAGTGCCTCTCAGAACAGAAAGCCTAAAATTCTCAATGACCAGGGTTCCAACAGGAGGAGACACAGGTCATCCTGGAGGAACATAAGGAAAGTTTGGCAGCCTTGGGAAAGTCAAAGCTCAGGTGGAGCTGGTGAGAGATGTAATAAAAAAGATTAGAKAAAAGGTGGATCTTATGCTAAGGGGGTACCCAGGATACCAAATCAAAGGACAAGGAATTCAGTGGCTTTTCTCACCAATCCTTTACTGATAAGACAGATTCAGGAGTCCCCAGTCACTGAGAGCAAAAGGAAAGCCTGGAATAAGGAAAACTGACTCTTGGTGGAAGAAGATCAGGTCATGTCAGGAAACTGGCCATGCAATAGTCCATGCTATGTGAGAGGACACAGCTATTGGTGCTGAGGCAGGTCAGTGCTGTCAGTGGGATACCTCTGTTTGCCATCTTTGAAAGGTTGTGTCAGGTGGAAAACAAAACTATAGAAAAAAGAAAATGTCAACCCTGTCTTCAGTAAGGGAAAAATAGTATCCAGGGGAAGGTCCTCCTCACTTCAGTTCCTAGGAAAGGTAATGGACTGGCTGATTCTGGAAGCCATTTCCAAACACGTGAAGGACAAGGAGGTGACTGGGAGGAATTATCAAGGATGTGTGATTGGGAAATCATGCTGATACAGGGGACAATACCATTTAACATCTCCATTAGTGGCTTACATGATGGAGTGGAGTGGATCTGCAGAAAGTACAAGGCAGAAGGGGATGATCCACAGGGCAGTTCTAACAGTCAGAGKGACCTTGACAGGCTGGAGAAAAGGGCAGATAAGAGGGAGCCTTATGGAGTTCAACAACAACAGTTCCTGAACCTGGGAATACCAACACAGGCTTCCTCATATGCCTGGTAAAATATAAATGATATAGGGAGGTTTCTGGGAGGTGTGGAGTTTTGTAAGGGACTTGAACTTCTTTAGTATTAAGGGAAACAGACTTGAGTTACTACAGYTGGTTTCCCCAAACACCTGGGTTCTATTTGTGAAACTAGCAGGTTTTAAACAGGATTGCAAATTAAGTAAAAGAGAGAGGGATTCACTGCTTTAGGACTTCATGCAACAGAATTCTCCGTGTTGTATAATTTGTACTAAATCTCGCAGCTTTATCAGTGACTTTAAATTAGCCAGCTGTTGTTTCCTGTTGCGCACTATCAGAAAGTGATTGCTTAATAAATCCAAATTTTCTCTGAATAAGTTTAAGGAGATAGAGACACTCCCTTGCAAAGCTTGCTGTATATTTGACAAGTAATTGGTAGAACTTAGTGAGCAATCTTTTTTTTTTTTTTTTTTCTATCACAGGAAGAAAAACTCCTCCTCTATGTCTGGTTGGGCTACAACTTTCTTGCACTGTTTCTTTGCTACCCTAAAGAGGAAAAGAGTAAAAGAAGCACAGTATTCTGTCCAAAACCAGAAAGACAAAGAACTGAAGCACTWCATAGAATCAGGGAGATGCTGTTCTGTGGAGTGGAAGGAAAAAGAAGTCAGAGAGCAGGATCAATCTCGTTGATAATAAAAAACATTTTGCAAGTGAGGGAATGACCATGAGAAAGGCAGAAAAGGGTGAAGTTGTGGGTTGTGGGAACAGGATGTAAAATGAAGCACATGGGACAAAGGGAGTGGGATGTGTTAGGAGATGACCAGTGCAAAGTTAAGCAAACAGTAACTCAGATAAAGGAAAGGTAGGGATCCCATCTATGGTGAACTGTGGTGTTATTGGTTAAGCAAGAAGAACAGTATGTTCCCATAGAAGGCAGTGTTTGAGGTCATTGGATGATAGTAGTGTTAAGAAATCCTACAAAAACACCATGTTAAACCAAATAAATTGGCTKCTGATCATCAATCAGTTGTCCCTGCCTCTTGAATCTCAACACTGTGCCAAGGTTAACTTTCTGATATATATAGACCTGAACGTGTGTGTATCTATAAATAGTACATAGCAGAAAATTTAATAAGAGTGTTTAGACATRTTATGGCTTTCAGTGATACTTTAAGGATGTTGAAACTGGTGGCAGAATTTCTATTGGCTTCTGTATTGCCATCATTTATTCATAAATAACATGAATTTTCCTGCAGAAGGAAGGAAACTTTTACTTCTCATTTCTTCACAAGGATGAATATGTGAACACACATGTAAAGGTATTAAATTCTATTAAACATTTTATTTCATTTTGGCATTTCATGAACCAAGAAAAATCCCTTCCCACCCCAAATGTACTGTATTGATGTCTCCTAGTCTTAATAAATCTTAAAGTAGTAGAGATTAGTGTATGAGRGTGCAAAAACCTTGAACTACATCCAGTGAAAGATGCACAAATRATAAAAAGGGCTTACTAAGAATTTAGACACCTACTTACAAAGCTGTGCACCAAAGAGCCAAATGCACACCTGGCCTTTCCTCCTTATTATCCACATTTCTCTTGTTCAGACCATATTTTGGTTTTCACTRTAAATTCCCRAACTYTTTTCCTGAGCTACTCTGGAGGTGCATGCACAGTAATTTATTAAGATAGATGTCTAAGCTGCCTCCTGAAGGCACTTGTTCCAAAGTAATACAGTTATCATAAAATAAATTATTAGGGTTTGATTGTTTGCGGGTTTTTTTTTTTTTTTTTTTTTTTTTTTTTTTTTTTTTTTTTTTGTTTTTTTTTTTTTTTTTTTTTTTTTTTCCTTGCTGTAATTTTTGGTGGTAGTCTTTTATTGGCTGTTTGTGGTAGTCTTGACCAGTTAATTAGCTCAAACTTAAAAATAGTAGCTCAGATTTAAAAATASAGGGGATGAAAGGCAATCTGGATGTTCARGTTTGTTTATAATTCTAGTCTCTGCCAACAGCACTCAGAATTAATTATTACTGATGTTCTGAAAACTTAAAAAAACCTAAACCACCAAAAATGCAAATGATCATTCAAATTTAGAAACACTTTTGTGTCCTGTCTGTACTTCAGAGTGTTACACTTCAATATGAGTCACMATTTCCTCATTCTAAACTGAAATTTGCTACATGATTAAACCTCAAGTCTGTCCCCACCATTCTTGACCAGGAAGTTCACTGGAAGTTGTTATTATTCCTACTCTGTGATTCTTGCTAAGCATCTGAGATTCTTTCTCCTTCTTTTCTATCTGTATAGGTTTTTCATCATTTAACCGTATTACAAACACTATTTACATTTGTGTTTTACAGATTAATTTCTTTACCAAATATTTTCTATACTTTTGTATAATAAAGTTCTATACGAAAGTTTTGTAAAAGTAGATTTCTGATGGCTGTAGCCTYCTGGCTCTGTGTTTCATGGCTGTCTCTAATAAAGTTCCTGTCTCTAATAAAGTCTCTATTCCAACCAATGTTTTTCTTGGACCTTTTGCTGGTATGGATTGTCTGAAGTTGTTTTTTTTTGTTGTTAATCAAAACCTCTCAACATTTCCACAGCAGGTTCACTATTTTAAATCACTTCCCTTTTTGTGAAACTTCTTAGTCCTTTGTAGCTGTTAAAGATTTTCCTCTAGATGCTTGAAATTGAAAATTAAGTTTTAAAGATATTTRCAGAGATGAAAAAGGAATGACAGACACATAATACACAGGCTGATCATATAGGCATCATTTGCCAAAGAAACAGGCTGACAAATGTCTGTTTTGAAAATGAAAAAATAAAAAATTCATATCAACATTGTAACTTTTTCAATAAACTTGAATTAATATTTTCAGTACAGCTTAAAATGTGCATAAAATAGTAGCATTTCACTGGGAAACTTGAGACATGTAAATTATTATGTGAGTATTATAATGTTTTATATGTTATATATATTTGAATTTCCTGGTTTTTCCCTTTTCAACTAATTTTAAGGTAGACATCTAAAACARGTCAGATACATTCCATTTTAGAAGTGGGCATTCAACATTTCACATAAGTGGTTTTGGTTGCTGACGTCAGCTTCTTGTGTCATTTGATGTCCTTGTGAGCATCTAAAAAATTTGTGTGGGGATGAGAGATGTGCACAGAACTCAGGACAGTCACTTGTGTTTTCTCTGGTGCAATGTATGGAATCTGGGCATTTTCAAGAGGACACGAGACACCCATATTCAGTCAGTGAAATCCCACTGTAGGGGGTGGGATTCAACTTGAGGCTCAGACATTGAAATGAGGTGTCTTCAATTCAGGTGTCTGCATGTGAGCCAAGCACCTCAACTCCTGCCATTCTCAACAGAGRTTTTGCAAGTGCAGTCAGTGAAGAGAGAAATATCGCTGTAATTGGGATATATCTCAATTTTTTCCATCTGAATTCTTTCCCAAATGTCTCTGTGTTATAGACGCCTAAAGTTTGATCAGATGAATTTTCAATTATGTGCCACACAGCTATTGCATGCTTCTCATGATCTAGGAGAGGTTGTTCTTCCTGTGTCCACACAAAAGAAGCCAGTTCAAAGGCTGGACAAGAGATAATGGTAAAATAAAAGAGGGCTCATTMAGATTAGATATGAGGGAGAATTTTTTTTTTACAATGATGGTGGTAAARCAATGGAAGAGATTGCCCAGAAAGGTGTTGGTTTTCCGGTCTCAAGAAACACTCAAGGTCAGATTGGACAAGGCTTTGAGCAACCYGATTGAGTTGAAGATGTCCATCCTCATTGCAGGGGCCTTGGACTAGATGACCTTTAAATGTCCCTTCCAATCCAAATTATTCTACTTTTCTGTAAGCACTTCTCAAGTGTTTAAATACTTTGATTACTGAAGTTACTTCTGCTATGATGCCTTCAGCAGAACTGTCAAGAACTACAGCTCTATTGTCTAGAGACTAATGGGGCAATTAACACTTGGGTTCTCTCTCTTGGAAGCTGTTTCTTTCCTTGTGTCTTGGATGTCAAACTTTTCAGGGCAGGGCTGCCTCTGTGCAGCAGTGGTTAGCAGGAGGGGCTATTGAATAACACTGAATATCGTTTTGAATTTTAATTTTGAGTGTTGTTAAAAATGTAGTTTAAAAAAAACAATTTTTACTTTCACCAAGGTTCTTTAAACTATAGGAATAAAGTTCAGCTGTTTGGTAGTATTAATGAATTATCACACCTTACAAACAGAAAAAAACAAAAGGACATAGATGAGGCAGCAGCACCAGCAAATCCAATCATGGACATGTATTTATTGAGAATTATTGCATATTACAAGTTTCTCCAGAGGATTCTACAGAAATCTCATGGGACCTATAGTTGTAATCAATTTTCTGTTGATCCTTCTGTTTTTGATGCTCTGTAGTCCCACCTTTCTYCTTTCATGGATGCCCAATGATGCCTCTTGCTGGCTGCTGGCTTTGAAGTGTTWTACATTTGTTAAGCAGCTTTGCTATTCACCTCCTCTGTTGTACTSCAATAAGTTACTTTGGTGTGGGATACTTTTAGCTTTCCACCTCTATGAGATCTGTGGTTTAGCTGATAAACTGCAAGCAATGACTTCATTACATGGCTTTTTATCTTGCATGTGCTTTTTCATCAGGGTGCCCTGACATTCAGCTGGGCTGGAGCTTGTTTAGCCTCATTGTGCTTGTGGGGATTCACTCCTCCCTCTTTCTGCATTTCACTCTTTAATTTAATAGTCATATTTATTGTTATGTTTATGTCTCATGGAGGCTTTTGGTGCAGTTCAGTGGGAGGTGATGCTATTTCAGCACAGTGTTTTTCTGGTGGCATAGCTTGTCTAGACTCCTATGTTATGTGAAGTTTTCCCCTTACTGAGGACTGTTCTACATTTGCAGAAGGCAGAAGGCAGAATCTGGCTGAGGTTCTGAAATATGAGAGCCCTTCTTTGTCTCATTACTCCTCTGTGATCCTCATTTCTGCTATTCTTGTGCTGATTGCATTTTTTTGAAGCGCATTTATTTATTCCATGCCTTATAAATAAGTCATATTTTCTTAAGTATGGATGTCAAGCTTTTGCCATGGCCTGATTTTGATCGAAAGTGAATCACAACACTGTATAAAAGCTGCTTTGCAAGTTATAATGCTGCTTGAAAACTGAGCAAAACACACTTTAAAAATATCTACCACCTTAAYGTCCATGTAGAACAGAGACTCCAGGTACAACYCAGTGAATCTRAGACTGTGTGTGAGGTCAGCTGTARTGTACAAACCTGCCACTTGTGGATTGGGAGGAATGATGTGCTAAACAGTTCATTGCCCGGAGCTGTGTATAAATATTAGATTCAGGTCAATAGTATCTGCAGCTGTTATTTTACATGGCATGGTGAATCTGAGAGAGGATAAGAAGAAAATTAGAGCTGATAAAAGGAAATGTCTGRCTAGCCTATGAAATTCATGGTCACAAGAGACCAAAGCAAAGGTTTGCAATTAAAATTAAGGAGCCTAATTTTCAGTCAGAAAAGAGACTGACCCAGAAGTTGGAATGTGTTCTTCTCTGTAACACAGACAGAAGAGACTTTTTAACTATTTGGCCTGTTTCATTTGCCAGAGTTCCTGGACTAGCATAATTTCTGTCTGCTTTCCAAAAYACCTTTGGCAGAGCTTCACAGATTTTTTTCTAGGTTTGCATTTGAATTCAGGTTTCCAAGCAATGCATCTTTCTCTCTTTCTTGAATTCCCACCCTATAAACACTAAATCTTCCACAGCCCTYAGATTCAGTAAAGACATGTTATTATGCATAAAAATGTAATTAAATCAATGCTCTCAGAATGTCTGTGCTGAACAAAATTTTATAACAAGCACTTCAAGAATGACAATACCCATGTAAAGAATAATGGTGTGTAAGACTGGTGGGTTGCAGCAAAGTCCTCCAGGTGAGAACACATTAAGAGGGCCATAAATGTCCTTCTGCTGTCTGCTTTGAAATGAGCCTTTTCCTTGTGCTGGAAGGAGACTGGGGAATGTATTTCCATAAGRTGGGGAGATATGGCAGGACATGCTGGCAGCCCTTCGAAGGAATGTWCCATGAATGGCAATTTTTAATGTCAATAATGCCTCTCCAGCTGATGTTGCCAGATGGACAAGGGATCAATAAGAGACAAGACCAAACTTCTAATTCCTCAATGCTGTATTTTGATATTTTGTGTGCTGAACAGCTTAYGTGTTTTTGCCACTAATAATATATAGATACAAGGAAATTTCCACTTGTGAAACATATATATGCAATGCAATGAACTTTTATTAATTATTCTGACACATCATTCCCAAATGAAGAAATTATGTTTTGTCTTCTACTTGTCATGTTTTTCATCAAAATGTGTTGAAATATTTATTATTTCTGTTTTATGTAGTAAATAATTTATAC
>CADDXX010000395.1:25922-46353 GCA_902810485.1 Alauda arvensis
AGAGAAGACAAGAAAACATGGAAAAGGTTTGGGTGCTGACACTTCAGGAAAGGTGGATCAGATGGCTGAAAATATTGCATTTACTCTTTGGCTGTTTGCTRCTTTCTGGAGGGTGTCCACGTGTCCCTGAAATGATGGAAGCTGTACTTGCAAGCTCTGGAAAGGGAGAAAGATTAAAACAAGGCCAAAGAAAGTAGGAAAAATTACAGGAGTTTGCAAAACATAAATAAAGTAAAATTTTAAAAAATCACAGAAAGAAGGATATGATTCCACATGATCATACCTTTCCTGACCTTTTTTTTTCTAGCTTACTCTTTAAAATCTCTAGCAATGATAATTTCAAAAAAGTGTTACAGTGCCTCATCATCACCCTTCATCAGCTTTCTAATGTCCAGTGTTTGARCTCCTAACCAGAGCAGATGTGGTTGAGGGTTATGTCCTTTATGTTTCCCCTTATATTCCATGCCTGTTTATGTCTCCTGTCAGTCTATGTCATTCCAAAAGAAGCAGTAATGATTTCTTCAATCTTTCCCCTCAGCTCATATTCTCAAGGCCTCTGAACTTGTGCTGCTCACCTCAGACCATTCTCCATCAGTCCCACAACCTTCCTGAGTTGTTTTGCACAAAGAAGAACAAATAAATGAAGACTCATCACGTGAATTTGATTTCACAGATAAAAACAGTGCTCATCAAAGCCCCATGAAAAGCAGCAGTGCTAATTTCACATGCTATCTAGAGCCAGGCTGACCAACCTAACTTAAATCATGAAGAGTTCAGATCATGTCAGATAGGAACTCCCAGCACTACCCCAAGGACAAATCTTTGCCTAAAGTAAATTAGCATTGTGTCAATAAAACAATTTATCCAGTGAAACCATTTTGATTTATAGCAAGGAGCTTGCTCATAACTCTTTTTGGCAGCATTAATGCTTACAATAATTCGGAAAATGTAGATAGGACACATGAACTAAGTCCCAAATGAAAGAAATTTGGAAAAAGTGTTCGAAATTATAAGGCTCTTACCTTTATTATGGCAGTATCCTTCAAACTGTTCAAAGAAATGCTGCATGTCAGAATGTTGTTTTGAACTCCAGTTTCTGGGTTTAACACCAAGTCTGTTTCAAATTGCCYGGGTGCGAAATGGAAATATATGTGTCAGCCCATGTGAAATTTTATTTAGCTTAAAAAAAAAAAAAAGTTTAAATCAGTCTTTGAAGAGTGCAGGGCACTCTTTTTGTTTGCTTTAAGTGGGTTTAAGGCTTTATTGTCATMTTGGTAATAGTCTTCTGCTGTTAGGTAAATGACAGAGGAAGAGAGCCCTTAATCCCTTTCAAGTCTTTGCCTTCTCTTCCAGATAGTGACACTGCAAAAAAAAGACAAAAGGGMAAAAATAACATTTTTTGACAGTGCTCAGAGAGTTGATAACAGCTGCACTTTTGTGCATCATTACTGCAGCATCAGAGCAGCACAGGCTGTAACTTCAGCTGCAGGACCCTTGGTGCTTGGGGAATGCAGCGAGAGTTGTGCAGTGAGTTCCTCATCACACGGCAGCAGCTCTGAGATGCCTTTGACACGTGGATACATTGCACCTGAGGCATGGCAGATGCTATTTCTGTAGTGATGGAATCAGTGAGCAGAGCATGGTCATTGGCCCAAGTGATGTAGRATGTCTATAAATGTGTTGAATATCCCTACCAAGAAAACTAACTAGTTTCCTCTTCTTGAAGTATTGTACTCATGTGTARGTGATGAGTAGAGCAGGAAAACTGGGTGAAATGGGTCCCTTTTGTGATCGAATTCTGACTTACATTGTGCGAACTGATGTCATCCTACTGTAGCTGGCAGAAGTTATTTTACAGAAGATAAATAGCTACCCCCAAACATTGGCAATTATTAGTATTTATTATTTATGACTATTTGCATTTATTTTTTTATCTCTCTAGCCAAGTGTTYTCAGTGCATTTTCCCAGAAAAGGCCACAGTGCTTGATCCCTGCCCTGAGGGACTTGCCATATGAYCTGTAATTACTAAGAAATGGCTAAATCTGGCAATTACTAATTTTGTGCAAGAGGCAACTGTATAGTCTCCAGAGTTCTTCACAAAGAGAGGAAATAGAGATTGGAAAATGTCTAATCCTGAACCATTAAGTATTTAATTCCTTAAGTGAACTTGTGTATTGCAAAAAGACAAAGTGATTTCTCTATAAATTTGGCAATTAAATCTTTTATGGATTTTTTTTTCATGGCTAGAGGGCACCTTACCCATCATTTGGAAGAGTTAGACACACTGTGATTGCCAGCATATATGCCAGCCATACACAATCTCTCTTATTTTAGGCTTCGGAAGACAAAGTGAGAGAAGCAGAGAAGTGTCTGGCCCCAGACACCTCACAGTGATCCCTTAACTAAGCAATGCAGCACCTCTGCTCTTCACTGCACCAGAGTGAAGTCCATGACAMTGTTAGGTTTGCAAAGACCCATTGAAATACCCATGGCATTTCCCAAACTCTATTACAGGTGGAAAAAAAATATAAATCAAGATTTCAGCTTGTTTTAAAGTCAGCTTCAGCCTTTTGAGGATGTTCTGGGTAAAGAAAAACAGAATCTGTGGTCACATCTCAATCTTCTCTATGTCACCTGCTTTTGAAAACAGCAAATATACATGGGCTTAATTTTTTTTTTTTGCAATAAAAAGAAACTTCACATTCCAAATATATGGTCTAACCTTCAAAAAAAATGCAAGACTATGCTGAAGTGTGAGAACAAAACTATAGCATTATAGCAAAACACAGATGGTTAAAACTTGCTAAATTATGTTTTAGGACAATTGATAATTCCACAATTTTTAGAGACTGGATTTCATCGTCTTTTCACTGTTCAGTGTATAAATATGGGAAACTGCCCATTGCCACAAACAATGTCATTAGGAAAGACTAAGAAAACGGGAATTTATTTGGTTGTGAATGAGAACAAAGGAACATCATTCTGTGCAGGTAAAATCAGGTTTGTTTAAATAATGAAGTCACACACTGCCTCGTCTCTCTTTTTCCCTTCTTTCTTACTGGTTTTGTTTTCCTTACATAGAAACACAAAGACATGTATATTGAGTCAAAGTCTTGATTACCATGGGTGGAATATTTTAAACAAATATATGGGACACCATAATACAAAGGCAGGAATGACACTGTGACACAGAAAAGAGGAATCACACATGGAGAAATTTCAAGGAAAAATTTAAAACCTGGCAGAGGATTTCTTCATGACAAGAACATGTAGTCAGYTAGGTGTTGACTACATATTCTTGTCATAAAGAAATCCTCTGTCAGCAGGTGTTAGCAATATTGTAATTTGTGAAGTGAAAACACAGTATCAGGCTGAACACAAGGAAGGTGGCTACTGATGATTAGGCAARCATAAAGCAAATTACAAGACTCTCCCTTTTATAACATGAAGCTTGGCCAGTGAAGTAATGAGCAATTTACTCATCTCATGCAATGTATATTGATTTCTCACTTTCTTTTATTTAATCTGACAATAAATTAATGTAGCTCATACAACTGGAATAGATTGGGATCTCACTTACTACTGATTGTCCATATAAACAAATAGAGGAAGTTTATCTCCATTCTATAAATAGGGAACTTGGGCACAGAAAGCTGAAATATGAGCTTATATTGCTGCCAAAGGTCCAACAGAAGCTYAAGTAGTTATATTTGATCTAATTTTGGTGTAGCAGTATACTACTTTTGTTATGTTTACACAGCTTTTGACTGCAGCATAAACCAATATTTTGTGATTTATGAGAGAAGCTGCCCATAAAACTTCAGTCATCTAAAAAATCAGACATTTATTGTAAGCTTATTATCAATGAAGAGGGAGATTATCATGTCCCMAGTTCTAGTCAGTTCAATCTAAATCATCACAAGCTTGTACTCCAGCAACTGAGTCACCTACCTTTTGATGTCTTAAATGAGTTTTCTTCCCTCCCCTAGGAATCTCACTTATCTTTCCCAAGTACTTCCTGAGCAAACTGTTTCTGGTGGCAAGGTTTCCAACACTCTCATTCTCCATGCTGTGAAGCTGAATGAAATTTGGGGGAAGAGTTCTACAGAGCTGCTGTGGCTCCCCTCTTGCCCTAACACAGCATCTGTCATGTGGCCATATCAAAGAGGCTTTTCTGACCTTGGTTCTTCTCTTTTCCACATTAAAACAGCCCCTTCAGCTTTCAGCAGGATGAAAGGAAGGCAGTTTTGTGTTCTGTAAAGTGTGAGTTAAATAATTCAATAAACAACAATGCCTGCCCCTCGACCTCTCTGACTTCAGTGTCTTGATGACACCACATGAATTCTTAAATGCACAAGACTCCACTCCCAGCTCAATCACAGTCTTCTCAGRTGTTAAATACAAGCAAATCTTCCAAAAAATTATTTTGATTTCAAGCTAGACTTGGGGAATACCATTGCTTTCCTCTGCAGCTCAGTTCCAATCACATGGACRTCCCTTCCCTGGCCACTAGCAAAGCATGTAAGGCAGAGCCAGGCTCTCTGCTGAGAGATATTTTGGACACATTTATATCTGGGCATTCAGGCCATCAAATGTCTTAGCAATTTATGAATCAGACTTCTAGATGTAAGAAGGAATATTCATTGGTCAAAAGGCAGAAGCTCAAAACACAAACCCTGTRGAAGAAAAAAGGAGAAATATGTCTGTGAGTGTGGCGCTCTGAGGACATAGCTCATTATTTATTTTTTATTCTCAGTTCTATTTCCTTCAAATGAAGTGGAATGTCACTGAATATGGCTCTTGAAAGTTTCTAGGCATCTACTTCCCTCACAGGCACATAATTCCCTTTTAGTGCTGTAAGTAAAGAAAATTTTACAGTACAAGGTTTTGTGCTCTTCTATCTAACAGCCTGTGATGACCTGTTCTTTACAGATGCTGTTCCTGTCCTTGGAAGTATTAATTTCCTTGTTTTTGCAGTGTCCCWGTGAAAGACAAAATACATTGGACAAACATAAAATTAATGGAATCCTTTCAGTGGACTACAGCAGTGAATTGATGAGTAAAGGATTGATGCAGGGTATTTGTGAGCAGAGTTGTGGTGGAGGCATCGGCATGCAGCTCATTTGATTAAAAATTAACATTAATCTGCTGTTAACAGCAGATAAAATGAAAAACACTTATAGCACAGTAACCTAAAGAAGGCAGAGGGATGTCATTACATGTTTGTGTCCAGTCCCTGCAAGAATTCCCATGCAGACAGACAGGAGTCTTATTGTGCATGAGTAGCAAACATCCAGCTCCCCTCTTGCCAATCGGAGCAGTCAGGCAGAGGTTAACACAGAGTACCCAAAGTCTCTGAGGTCTGAGGGTGAGAGTGAAGTGCTGCAGCTGTAAAACAGGGTTCACTGAAGGTTGAACCAGGAAAAAACTTCTGTTATTTAAAATTCAGTGTTTATACTGTTAAAAAAAAAAAAAGGTTTAAGTTGGAAGGGACCTTAAAGATCATCTTCCAGCCCCTGCTATGGGCAGAGACACCTTCCACTAAAAGCTTCATCCAACCTGGCTTTAGACAATTCCAGGGATGAGGCATTCCATGATTTATCTGGGAAACAAATCTAATGTATTCATTAATAAGTTTGTGATGTAGTCACCAGAGGAATTCAGTGAGGCATTACATGAATATGGCTAATGYACATATATATATATACACATATATAAAACTTGTCCACATACATAGAAACACTGCAATCATTTTCTCAAATATCTGTTTTGAAGACAGCACAGTTCAGCTCCTGATTAGCAAACCTGACAACARTTCTCCTTCCATGTACTTTGTAGAGGCTGTCTCTAAACAGCATTGCATTTTAAATAATAAACAGTAACTTTCCCCTTAACTAGCTTAAACACATTAATTTTTACACAGTCTATATTAAGCAAGTGGGCATATGCAATTCACACTTTTTTAATAGCTTAGGATTTTTTCTAAGAAGTGTTATGCAAAGATTGTTCTGTGRCAGATCATCTGTGTTTATGATATAAATTAGTGAGAGTGTTATGTTAGCYGTTGTAATTACACCTTTGAAAAATAGAATTGTGACAGATAAAATTGGGTACATTGTAAAAAATGGGTTTAAATTCCTGATACAGCTGCATATTGCTAGAGATCCAAAGGCTTACACTTTATTTTTTAATTTTTTTTTTTTTAGCAAGGAACTTTTGAAATAGAAAGCAGGGATTTAGGGGGTGATTAAAAATTATGCCTGCTATTGAAAATAATTTGAGGTAATTGTATTCTTTACTGTGGGGGTGATCAGGCACTGGCACTGGTTGCTCAGAGAAATTGTGGGTGCCCCAYCCCTGGAAGTTTTCAAGGCCAGCTTGAGAAACCTGCTCTGGTGGAAGTTGCACCTGGTCATGGCAGGAGGTTGGAAATAGAAGATCTTTAGRGRTCCCTTYCAACCCAAACCATTCTATGATTCTATAATTATTCTATATTTGTTCAAACCTCATATATTTTTTCATGSAACAAATGATACTACTATTGAGAGAGAAATCTTAATTGCATTGATTAACTTTTCAGGATGCTATGGGCTATATGCCATTACACTGAATGATACTTTACTCTGAGAGTAAGGTTGTTGATTTTATTGTAACTACTCAAATACTAAAGGAATATGTTGTGTGAGCTGCACTCTGCCATTAGTTGATGATTTAGCTGTTACCATRAGACTTCTGCTACAGGCTGGGTATATAACAGCTTTATATCCTAAATAGCTTTTGAGAGTTTGAAGGAGTATCTTGCACTTCCAGGATATTATCCAAAAGAGAAAGAAAAAAAATAAAAAATGTTTGGTGAGCATAATAGTGACCTAATTTATCAACATGGGTATTGTTCCATTCCATATATTGAGGGAATTCCAAAACTTCTTTCTGCTTTACTTTTGTTTTTTTTTCTTTCTTTCTTTATTTCTTTTGTTTTTCCCAAGAATAAACAGACAATAAATTATTCTGTAGATATCATTATGCTTTTTTTCTCACTGTTGACCAGGTCTGCAACTGAAACAACTTTGAGGGCACAATCAATTCTAGAAAATCCTGAGTGAAGCTGTCATTTTGTTAATAGCAGTGTGTTTGGCTTACCCCCAGTAGCATTTACAAACTGATCCAAGGATCAGGGAGAGGTTTTGTACCAAGTTTCTGTTGATTGACAGCCTCAGGTTCATTAAATTCTTCAAGAGAAGAAAAACGCAGTTGAAGCTCAGGTAGAYTTTCCAAGTATTTTTGTTCCTTTTACACTAAACCCTGTTTTTCTTTAAATACTGTCTGCCTTTCAACTCTTCTGCACAGAAATCTGAAATGAGAATGATTATTTGCCCTATAGTRTTTTCTGTTACAAAAATTAAACACACATTTTTTTTACTCATCTGTATTATCACATCTATTTTTATCAAAGCCCTTAATAATCGGATTTGAGTTTAAAAAAATTAACATTATTCTCTGCAAATATCTTTTCATCTCTCAGACTSTGCCTGTGCCATCTTTAAGGTGGCTGTTGGCAGACATGTGTAGACACCTGTCTATGATTTTGTGAAATAGCAGTGAAGGTGCTAAACACTATGCTGCAAAAACAAGTAAAAAGAACAAATCAAAGTGCCCATGTGATTAACCAGAATAGCACATTTTAATGAATTTGTAAGAAAATGCTACTAAGCTATTCCTGTTCTATATCAAGAATTATTAGTAGGTATATTAGATATTGAGTTCCTGTGGCTGAAATTATTATGGTAAAAGTGCCATTAAATGTATATATATGCATTTGAAATCGTGTCAAGGTCTTCTGAAAATCTGAATAACATTAGAACACCTCCACAAAAAGCACTTTCCTGAACTGTAAATCTTGGCTGCAGTGTCCTGTTTCTAAAAACTTTGAATATTTATAGTGACCAGTTCAACAATATGTTTCTTTAAACACATTTGATGAGGACTTAGCATATCTGTCACCCATTGTTCAAATGGATCTGAAGAATARAAAATGCAGATGACAGCATTTCAGACCTACTAGCAGCTTAGTTTAGAAGAATTTTAACCTAAAGTCTGCACATTAAACCCTGAAGTTAATAACAAAATCCTATTGACGTTAGGAAAGCTAACTTCAACCTTAGTTTGAATTCTCCACAAATAAAAATGTATTTTGATACCTATTTCTTAGATTTCCCTACATCTTAGGCACAGTAATTCAGAGATCCGGAAGATTTGACTGTTTTTCATTGAAGCAATAGATCTGCAAAACATTGGTTATGCTCAAAACATGAGACATTTTGAGGGGCTTGARGGTACACACACTCTGGCTTCCTCTAGGAGCACCCTTTAGACTAATTTGRGAKGGAGCCAGTTGTGTTGAGAGAGAGKGATACCCTGAGGTACYCCTSAACCTGCTCAGGTACAWATTTCCCTATGTAGACCCTACAGGASTGTGGCTGATCAGTCTCATATCTCCCATTTTTTTGTTGCAGACATGACAGAGAATAAAAGGGACAAGCAATTACACTCAAACACCATGATGTGAATCCCCTCCATGATACCAAACAATGAGGAATATTGTATTTTTGTAATCACATGAGCCAGCAAACTGCATTTACCTTCATGTCATGGTTAGAGTGAAAGGCTTTGTCATATCACGTGCAAAATTCCACTTCCCAACACAGTTTAATACTGTTGTCTTACGGATCAGATATGATTAAAAACAGAATATGGTGTTTCTACTCTTTTGTTGAATTTGCCAATTCAGCAACATCTGTTGAAGCTGAGAAAAGCCAGAACTGGAGCTCTATTGAACACAGATGTAACTACTTTTAATAAGTTACCATCTCTGAAAGATGCTGCCCAGGAGGTGCTACTAATCAGCATTTCCTCTGGGAATTCAGAAAATAAGGCTGCTGTTACTAAAGAAACAGAATTTTTCTGAGATTGTGTAGATCTGAGATTGTCCTGATTGTGTAGATCAAGGCTAMATTTTCTCTTTTCTCAGATATTTTCTGTCTGATTTGAAGATAGCACAGGAAGGTTTGCAGAGAGAGAAGACACAGAAAGGTGTGCATAGACATGGATGTTGTCATGGAAAAAGCCCATGGCAGAAATTGTTACATGTCCTCATTGGTGCCTTTACTTACATTGCTTGATTTTGTACCAATGAACTGCTAATGTCAATATTCCCTCAGGATTAGTTTGAAAAGCAACATTAGAAATCCCAGTTTGAAATTTTTATACCTGTTTTTTTTTTAGGATATCACAGAAAAAACACAAATTAAAAAAGTTTAAAATGTTCACAAGAAATTAATTTTCAGTAATTATAGAGTTTAATATTTGCCATTGATCAGCATATAAATTTTTTGTAACACTTATGATCAGTAATCTATTCAAAATGCAAGCTAACAGAGATCAATAGCACTCTTAATTAGGCTTTGCTCGTTAACTYACAGTCATGACTGAATTGCATAATCTGTGTTTTCCCCTGTTATCCTGGAATAATCCCTGTTTCTAGTAACTGACTGATGAACTTTGCTGCTACTGAATGTGTTTTGACAGCTGCAGCTAAAAATGATGTTGCAAAAGGAGGGAGGCAGTGTTAATACAGTAATGCAGGCTGGAGAACATGGAGATGAGCACAATGCAAGTGAGATCGGATTTGAGGACATTGGGAAAAGCCTGGGATTTGCACAGCTTGTGTCTGGGACTACCCAGGTATTTTTTGTTTGCTACTGACAGAAAATAAGCTGAAAAAAGCTGGTTCATATTGCAGAGCTGGCACTGCTCAAAGCAAATAGTGTGCTGCTGGGAGGCTGTACTTGACATTTTTTTGCTTTTTATTTCCCTGAAGCATTGTAAGATGCCAGGAAATTTACTGAAAACTAACAGATAAGCTCCTCTTGCAAGTCACAGGATATTCTTCACTTCCTCTAAAGATTACATGTAAATAGGCATACTAAGATGTCCAAGGAACTTTTTAAATTAGTAATTGTTCCACTTCATGTCACTATAACAAAAGTAATTTTCAAGTTGCTATTTCCTGAGATTTATCATGACATTTATCTAAAAAACTCCCCAAAGAAATACACAAAAGCCCAACACACCAAACAACAAAACATGAAAATTAAAATTAGAATTTAAATATAGTAGATTWTGCTGTTGCCTGATTGTCTCAGGAAAGAGAAAAAAGGAAAGAAAAGTTTCCTCTGTCTTTATAAATTAATTCACTCTAGGAATTCCCTGATTCCCCATGAATTAAAAAGCTGCTTCTGCCCATAAGTGACTGTTGTAAAAATGTTGTCTGAGTTTGGGAAACGTGCTTATTCCATACAGGCCCCTTCTCCAGCCCAAAACTTGTCTTTTCTAATAGCATGTTCTTAGCAGCAAACCTTGGCTGGCATTGTCTGGGACATCCACATTGTCCCCCTCACATTCCAGGCTTCTGCAGGGAGATAAAACTCTCTTCAGCTGGTTTGWCTTGAAGGCATCCAGCATGTTTTTGATAGAAATCACCATCTTTGCTTTTGTAGGTCCTTCTGTGAACAGTCACCTCTAGGTTCTAGGCAGGTCTGGCATTTGCATGGTTGGACAAAGCTCCAGTGCCATCAGCAACAGCCAGGTTCCATTTCTRGTCTGTCATTCTCACCTTAAATCCTTCCTAAAGTCCTTACCAATGTCTTCAAAGAGAGAATGTCACTTCCCTTGTCTTTTCTTTAACACTGTGAATAAATGAGGTCATATTTCCCCCTCCATGTCCTAGCCCTATTTTGGAAAGTTTTATAATTTACAAGGGMAAATGAGATGATGGAATAGACAGTCATTCATATAAATTATTATAAGGATCAGACTCCTGAGTTTGAGCACAATAAAAATGAAGCACAATGAAAATGAAGCACGTGATAGTTACCACTAAAAAGTTATTAAGAGCATTATGAACAAGCATATTATATATATAACACAGAGACAAAAATATAGATGTTTGTTTTAAAATGGGTTTTACTTGAATTTGGCTGAAGATTTTTAAAGATTGATAGTTAAAAGAAGTAATTTGAAAAATAAAAGAGTCAATATGTTTCTTTAAAAGGAGAAAGTGTTCTAATTTTCATTTAGAAGGTAGATTATGCAGACAGGTAAATTTAAAAGACAATTTATAAAAGTCCTCAACATCTGGGCTGGAAATGAAAGAAGAAAATTCCAGGAAGAGAGATGAAGACTGATATTTGGGCTGCTGTATTWAGAGGTTTGGTAGCTACATGCCATATCTTCAGGACAGCTATCTCTGAAAAATAGCAGTTAAAATAAATATCCTTGACATTTCAAGTGCAGGAAAATGTATTCTGGGGGTTGGATTCAGAAGAAGTGATAGCAGATAAATCCAACCTGAAAAAGTATCTTGGCTCTCAGTCAGAGTCAAAGAATGGCTTGGGTTGGAATGGACCTTAAAGATCMTCTGATTCCATCTGATCAAATTAAAGACTGTCAATTGTTGAGGAGGTGAGAGGCCCCATGCTTGCAGTCCTTGTGTGGGCAGCAGGAGTTACAGGTTTGGTGTCCAGATTTGCAAAACACCAGCAGCATTCTGTGCTGCTTTCCTTTGTGCTTCCAGAACTTGCTCTGCTCTGGCTCAGCAGCTGTCACTGCCTGATAGTCTGAGGCTTTTTTGCATTATAAGGAGCTCAGTGCTAAGTGCCATGATTTGAGATTTGCCACTGTAGCTGTCTCTCAGACCTAACCCCACTAATAACACAGTCCTCAAATGTGAGCTTTAAAAACCGAGGTCAATTAAGAAAGCTACATTTTAAGTGGATTTTTTGTTGTTTTATTCCCAGTGAGAGGCTGGTGAATTGAAGCATATTTGCTTGCAGAGAAATCCTACCAAAGCAGAATTACAGTACTGCTCACTTTTAAATTTCACAGCAAAGTAGCACTTAAGGCTTATTGCAGTGCATTAGATTTAAAACCAATTAAGTACAATGCTAAATCAGTGTAAACCACATTTCTGAATTTATCTACAACATAATGAATAACATCTGCATCTGCAAAGAAAAGATTTACACTGAGCAGCAAAACAAAATGTGTTGACAATCTGAGCAGTTTTCATTCCCTTATGTCATATGTCTTCGTTATTTGGTAAAGCTTCCCTACCATCCTTTGTTGTCAGAGCAGTAAAAGGGGAAAACACACAAATGGCAACACATTGAGGTAGAATCTTCCTCAGTTCATTTCCTGTTCTCAGCAAACATACATCTTATTTGTCTCAGGAGATTTTCCAATTTGAAATCTATTCAGGATTTGACAAAGATCACCATTTTTCAGGTGTGTTGGAGGATCAAGGGTTGTCTTCTGACCTTCAATGGACATTTGTAGAACTGTCTTCTCCAGAAAACAGACTTTCAGTAAAGGCAGCCCACTCCATTCCTGTTGCTGGGTGATAACTGGCAGAACAYRCAACAAAGGGAACCAAAATACTCCMGTGTTCTTTAAGGGACCAAATAATACCTTCAGCAGAAATAAGCTTCATTGCTAAGTCTGCCTGAAGTTTCATGTGTGACCTTTAACAAATAACATATATATTGCTCCAGACACAGTTTGCACAAATCTGTTTTGCAGGTTTGACTGTTAAAACTTGCCTTCTTCTTATTCTCCACTCTTAAAAGAAAGTAGGAATGTTGGTCTATTTTACCTTCTTGGCTTGTAACCTCTATGTGTCTCCTTATTACAGCACTTGAATCAAAGGAAGGGAGCTTGGTCTGAGTGTCTTAGCCCTGTGATGCCGGAGATATAATTTCATGTTCATGACTTTTTTATTAATGTTCTGACAATGCCACTATTTGCTGGCAGTGTACTTATTACAATATACAGCAAACCAGCAAGAGCTTCTATTGCTGCTGCACTTCAGCTTTCTGCAACATATTTCTTTGGGTAAAAGTTCAATTTTTCTGCCATTTAATTTTTGCTTTCTCTTATTTTGGAGAGCATAGGACAGCTGTTCTTGTGAGAGCTTTTATGAGAGAGAACTGTTGTCCACAGCGAGGTCACTAGTAAGACAGTATTTATAAGGCTACCTCTGTATTTTTAGACTTTTATGTTATAAAGCTGAGTCTCAGCCTCAAGGAGGATTTTTGTTAATAGTGCCCTTATTTATTTCCCAAATTGAATCCTGCTCCCATTGTTATGGGCCTGTAAATGCTTTCATGCTTCTCAAAAAGAGAGTGTTTGCTGGTGATAATGGAGCTGCATGAAGATTGACAAAAATTGATGTGGAATTATGTTGCCAAGCTGAAGTCCTTCGTCCATGATACAATTACACCTGGAATTTTTAATCTACAGAGCTTGGATATAGTTCAGATTACACAGTGGGAGTTTGTGTTGTCCTGGCATGAAACAGAAGATGTAATGTCRACAGAGCCTTCATTTAGCAACCTATTCCACCTGGATGGTGTCTKGTACTGAAAATACATAACCTAAGAAAAAAGTGATTATGGCACAACTGAAACCTCAGAGGGCTTCTAAATGTGTAGGGTAAGGGACAGCATGGCAGGATGGCTGGGGTAGGGGGAAGATTACCAAAACAACAAAAAGCCAAACTTACAAAATTACAAAAAGCCAAACAATGGAAGCAGCAGAAATGGAATTAAAATCCCCCATTAAAGAATGCATTATCTACAGCCTGACAACGATGCAAGTGCTGCAAGGAATGCTCTGCTCTGCCTCTGAGTGATGGGAGATGGGGCTTTCAGCATTAGTCTGTAATACCCAGCACAGCACTGGACTGACACCCCTGTGTCTTCTGCAAAAACCATTTCTGATCACATTGGAATGCTCACAGAGGGAATGGCCCCGCAGCTTCCAGAGCTGCAGCTGTATTTTCTGCCCCATGCAGGGTTGTGCTACACAATTGTAACAGGATATTTACTTACCCCATCTGACACTGAACAGAATAACCCAACCTTCCTGTACCAAACCACTGTGGACCAGCCATGAACCAGTCTAAGAGAAGAAAGCTCAACCTATACCAGTATGACCTTTGTTGTTGTTCTCACATATTCCAGGAGCTCACTGATATAAAGGAATTCACCCTGCAGAATCTGGGGGAGTTTAACTCTTAATTTCACTAGTGAGAAAAATAAGGCAAGTTTTCAGAGTAAGTGCCAACATTTCTGTCTACTTTGGAAGTAACATTCCTCCAAAAAGTCAGCCTAATGTTTTCCTCTGCTGGATAATCAGTCATAAGACTGACATGGCTGAAATATGAACACAGAATCACAGAATTTTTTGGTTGGAAGAGACCTTCAAGATCATCGAGTCCAACCCATGTTCCAACAYCTCAACTAGATYATGGCACYGAGTGCCACAYCCAGTCTTTTTTTAAACACATCCAGGGTTGGTGACTCTACCACCTCCCTGGGCAGATGGTTCCAGYATTTAACCACTCTTTYTGTGAARAACTTCCTCCTTAAATCAAGTCACATTAGTGACCTTAATCTCAGTCTATAGCCTGATTTATTCCAGAGTACACCAAATACCTGCCTGAGACCACCAGCTTTCATAACAGTTCTCTAGGGTACCTGTGTTCTTCTGGCACTAAAGCAAAGTGTCAGGAATGTATTTCATAGCATCTAAAATGGTACTGAATGCCCATAATTTGRCAAAGAGATTCTGTCTCTGGTATCCCAATTGAGAAAACCCCTGAGGAAGAAAATGAGAACAACTATACTCAACAAGCTAAGCAAAAAAATTTATCAATGCAACTTTGGGATGGGTTTTCTCACAAGAAACTGGCATAGGAAGAAAATCAGTCTCCCTTTTGAAGGTGCTGCTTAACCCTGCTCTGGTGGTTTGTGAAATCTGGTTTGCAGAATACACAAGGGCTTCCAYGAAAAGAATTACACTTTGTGCTTCTCCTCTGCAAATTAGCAGTCAAGGCATTGGCCAAAAAAAGCTGTTTTCTTCTGCACCCAAAAGGATTCCCTGAGGTCTGTGAACAGGCCTGGGTCTCTCTGCTAATCCATTTTAAGTTTCATTGATTCTTCCTTAGGTTTGAATGGGGACCAGAAATTTACTTTTTCTAGGGACTTTTCTTGAATTACATTGTRTTTTATACCTCTGGGGCTTAAGAATTGCTTCATTTACCAATATCAGGTAATTGCTACTGCAGTGATTTRGTACTGTAGAAATGAGCAGCTGGAAGATATTGATGTCTTGATAAAAGGTTGTTATTTGTGTTTATTTTCCCTCCCTCATTTTCATTTTTRGCCAGCCAAACTTGGTATCATTTGCCATTGTTAATGGTTATGTTACCTGAAGCTGTTACAAAAGTCCATGCCAAGTGCATCCCAATGAATTGAGGAGCAATGTAGTTTTAATTTWAACTCCAATTATATCCAGGAAGATTAATTGTTGGGGGCAAATCCTTATGTGGGGCCAAAAGGGAGTTATAAATCATTCAGTTAGATTATCAGATAATTTTCAGGCTCCTGTGGGTTTCAGAAAATGGACAAGAATAGCTTAAACCTGTCTCTCTCACAAAGAAGTAGTAGCTTTTGATAAATTAGAATCTGTCTTTTTCCCTTCTCCAGTGATCTCTCTGGATGTGGGTGAAATGTCCACTAGTGCTAATTTAGTTGCCAGTGGAACCCTCTGCTGCCTGCAAGTAATTCACATTTTTCAGAAGCAGACAATGGCAATAGCAAAAGTGTCTCCTTGCTATCAGGTCATTTTATTTTTAAGTCAATGACAATGGAACTATTATGTACCAGCTGATGAGAGCTTAATTTGTTTAAGCATAGAAGAGGATTTATTAGCAGTAATATGTTAGCATTACTGTGGCCCTCTAGCTCTTACATATGCATTAGACAATTTCACCTAATCTAAGAAAATGTAAACTAATCTAGCTAGATGCATAASTGTGGATCTCATTTTCCTTTCATGGGGACAAGAGATAATTAGAAGACACTTACCAGACCTAAAKCAGAGTGACTTAGCAGAGAATCAGATCTCGTATCTTTGGAGTAATCTGAATATTCCACCATGTGATCATGATTCCAAGCATAATTTGGGTCATGAAATATGACTAATTGCATCCATGAAAGTGAACTCTTCCCCCTTTGGCAAGGCATGCATCTGTGTCAGCTTCTAAACAGCAGCACTGCAGAGCAGCTGTGACTCAGCCCCTCTCTGTTACTGCACAAGTGACTCATTTTCCCCCTCGTAAATAGATATGAACTAGAAATAACCCAGAAAAAGCCTAGGAAAGCCAGGATGGGGTTGTGGTCAGTCCCTTTCAGTTTTTCTGGGTTGCTCCTCCTTCCTCCCTGTCTCTCTGTCCCAGGGTGGGCCTTTCCCTGGGCTGCAGTCCTCCAGGGAGAAGATGCTCCAGYTGGGACCAGGCTGTGTCCAGCATTTGGAACAAGTTGTACTCTTGCAGTGGTGAAAAACTGCTGTCTCTTCTTGTTTGTGCAAGAGTCATTTGTGAACATTGGTTTGTTTGTTTATCCCYATCTAAATTTTSTGACTGGGGCTAGAGTTSTTCTAACCTTCCTTGAGWGYTTTTKTTTTGTTTTGTTTTGTTTTGTTTYAATTAAAAGGGTGAAGGATAAGTGGGAAAATTGAGAGCTGTGAGCTCTTGCAAACTTTCCCACTGTTGGGACCACCAGAACTACAGAATTGAATGGAAATTCTGGGCAGGTGAAGAGTTCTAAATGTCACAGAGGTGTTGAAAAAGGTACCAGCTACTCCAGAAGGGAGTGGATCCATGCACTTGGACAATTTATGGATCATGTTCAGTTCCACTTGTTTGAAATTTTAYGGACTTTTCTAGGCAGAAGAYGAMTTTGACATGAYGTAGTTAAATTGTCTACTTTGATTTCAGTCCTGTTAAAAAATTCTGAGCAGTTACAGCAGTCATTAAAGAATRTATAGGCATTCATATAGCCATAATAAACTAGTCTTATGCAAATGCACATAAACACACACTTTTCTTTATTAATATTTTATCGCATGCTTTTCACCTCAGTATGAAGATTTGTTTCAAGTGCTGAAAATCAACTTCTGTTGAAACTGTTTTTGTTGAAAATGTACCCTAGAGAGGYTACTTAGAAATTCCTGTGACTGTTTTGTCTCCCAACAACAGATGACTGCTGCAGAATTGAGGGCCACTTTGTGATATAATTTGCTGTACACCAAAGGTGCTGAATTTAAATTTATTCTCACAAAAATGAGATCAGAATCTTTATCCAAATCCTCTTGTCAACTAATATTTTAGCCTTTTCAAAGATGCTTTTGAAGTTACATTGTTGTGTCTATTCAGTAAATAAAAGAGAAGTTCTTTATTCTCTGTTGTCATTTCTGTCTTTCACACAAAAGTAATTTAAAAGAAAGAAATCAGAACAAGTAGTGTCTTGCCAGGCTGCATTCCTAATCCTTTTTTTGGTTGTACAATGGATTTTAGAGAACAACATACTTATTTTAATGGAAAAAAAAGTAAAATTACTGAGTTATTTTTCTAGGTTTTCAAACTTTTGAATATTAGAAAATTTACAAGATGCATAAAAATCAGTGGTTTCTATAGAAGTTATCAGTTTGAAAAGTAAATTGTATAATTCAAGTAAAGTTCTAGKTTTCAGTTTTATTTAAAAGGTTGAGGTGAGAAAGCAACACAGTTTAGTACAACATGGGTCTAATGAAGTATTTTCAGAGGACAATTTGTTTGCCAGTTAAGCAAACAAATGGATCTAAATAAATAGATCACTCTACTCCAAATCACCTTGATCATGATTTACATTATCTGGATTTAAATCTCAGTTATAGATGAGTATGAATGAATAACTTCATGAGAACCCCAATATGACACTTTTTAGGAAAAGGACAATATTCCATATCCATTTGAGAGTSAGCTTTTCTTGTTCTTTTTGCCTTTGCCAATGATTTTCTTCTTCTGTTATGTAGTCTTTGAAGTATCCAATTTCAAGTAGAGAGAGTAAAATCTGTATCTTTTAGAGCTAAAATGAACATCAAAATCTCTATTTATGAGTAGTCAAATAGATTTTTGGAAGCTGGGCTTCATATTCACTCTAAAGCCTTGTACTGAGAAGGTGTCCTTTGCACTCAATCATTATTATTTATTAAAGTCCTTAAATATTAAGCATTTTGGGAGTGAATATGTGGATGTGTGAATTCTACTTCCTCCCACAGTCACCAAGAGCAGGTCTCCCTTCTTTTTGAAAAGAATCAAATGGAATAAATTCCAAAAGCTAATTGATCTTTTGTCTATAATGAGGCATTAATGGCCCAATTCAAAGCAAGTCCGCAGGCAGTAAAGACAAATGGTTTTGAGATTTTCAAAGCTTTTCATTGTTGATGAACATGTCAGAACAATAATGCTTTGCACCCTGTTCTTAAAGCAGACTGGCCAGAGAAAAACAATAGTTCTGGTGCATCAAGGAATGATGCAGTTCCCTGAGTGATGGTGGTGGCAGCTCTTGGGCCAAGCCAAGTCCATGATCCCCAAATCCAAGTTCAATTTTCTTTTCTTTTAATATGTTAATATAAACTCCAGGCTAGATCATCATTTCTCAAACTTCACTTTTTATTTCCTTTATTTCCCGACTCTAAACCACACCTAATCACCTAAAATACCAAATAAAATGTATCTTAAACTTACATACATATCTCAAACTGACATACTTTAGTTATAGAACTAAAGTCTGTGGACCATTTTTTGCACTGTGTTCATTCACATTTTTTAGTCATCAGGTAAGAAAAAAGGATCTGAGCTGTAATACTTGATGTGTTTTTTTACTTTCTGTGTGTATATACATGTTCACATAAATATGTGGACCACCCTTTGTTGTCAGGGCTCCATGATTAAACAATGACAAAACTGAAGTAGGTTGAGACCTCCTCTCATGAATATTGCTCTGAATTGCTGCAATGAAATACACTGCCTAAAGATGTGGATTTGCTTTTAGATGTCTATTGTGTTCTAAAGAGCACTGAAACAGATAAAAATAAATCTGCTTAAGGGTGTCCCTTGAATGTCTCAATGCAGATGACAGATGTGTCACAGCTGACACAAAATCTTGGYCTGAATTCTTGAATTTTGATTTTGTGTGTTATGAATTTTGTCAGCAGGACAGTATTAGCTTTTTCTTAACTCCAACATTCAATTTTTTGCCTTTTTATTGTCTTTCCTGGGCTGTTGYAGGGTCAGTCTTGGGTCAAGGTTGATATTTTTTCCCAGGAATGATTGCAAATAAGTGCAACTGGGAGAAATTTTATTGCTTCCTCTTAGTGAAATGCAGTCTACGAACCCCAGTGTGACAAAGTGCACAGGGGCAGAATAAAAAATTCAGAGCTCCCTGTTTGGGATAGCATTCTTTGAGTTGATTTATGTATTCATAATCCTCTTTGGAACTGGGTGAAGTGTGGCATATGTCTAATAGGGGAAGATAGAATATGAAAGCTTTTTAAAGGGATTAAAATGATGCACTAAAAYGCTCGGAATTGCCACCAGCATAACTCATATTTGCAAGCATTAAATTTCACACTCAAGTCCATATTTCCTTGTGGGTGAAGGGAGTCATCCCTGAYCCTGCTCAGGAAGCTCTGATACATGTTTAGGACAGCACTGAGTCATGATGGGACAGAAATGGTCCAGAGGCAATATTGTGTGAGCCAATTGGAAAGTCCAGGTTTCAAAAACACAGAGCCACTGTATGAAATTTTTTTGGCCAATAAAAAGAGCATCTTTGAATATTTCTGCTTCATTAGTTTWAACATGCCTTTGCTCCAAGTTGTATCAATGTTTGTAATCATTTGAACCTGGTGAGATACACATCAAGGTGAGAGTCAAAAATTGGAAGGAYGGATCATTTTCTTTTGAAAATATAGTGCTTAGATCTTCCTTCCTGAGAAGCTTTAAATACTTAAATAATGATGTTTACATAATTTTCTTTGGAAAACAAACACATGAACAGAACAGACTTTTAATCTTCCTCCCCTCTCCCCCCACTGCTCTTGATCCTGAGTGAAATAATTCTGCTTTCTCATTAGTAAGATGATACCTTTAGGCTGTCCCCTTACCAGTGCTTCTTAGTCTTCATTTATCCTCTTTATGAACATTTAATCCTATGTTTAAAATAACAAAAAAGCATGAATTTAATGGACATCATAGAAAACCTGTGCTTTTTCAAAATCCATCTATTTTGCATGATAGAATGTCTCATAGGTCCTATGATTTGAAGCAGGCAAATTCAAATTGTTATGGCTCCTGCTCAATTTCCTTGTTTTTTCCAGTTCATTTCTATTCCACAAATCTCCTATTGGTTTAATTACTTGTTTTCTTCTCAAATTCCTTCTGATTTGTCCATTATAATATTTTTTTCCTTTTTTTTTTTTTTTTTC
>CADDXX010000395.1:57144-78104 GCA_902810485.1 Alauda arvensis
AAAGAAAGAAAGAAAGAAAGAAAGAAAGAAAGAAAGAAAGAAAGAAAGAAAGAAAGAAAGAAAGAAAGAAAGAAAGAAAGAAAGAAAGAAAGAAATTATGGGAAGGAAAAAGGATCCACCATAGACTTTGCTTGTCAACAGTTCTATATAAAATACCTAAAACCCATAATTCCCTGCTTTTTTAATTATCAGAATTTTTACTTGGAGAATCATGTGAGAATAAAGGAGATGAACCCACTAAAAAGGTCTTTTTATGGTCGCTGCCAAGTATCTTGGTATTTGTACTATTTTTTGCTATGTGATAGAAAATTAATTTCACTTATATGTAACATTGTCAACCAGCTTAATTTTAACCTCCCAAAATATGAACTAGGTTTCAGAACCAGCAGCTAATATAAAACTACTTCACAATAGAAGGGAATTGAAAAAAAAAAGGTCCTTAGGCATATTTGTTTTGTTTTATTAAATTTATTTTGTATCTCTTCAGAAAAAATAATAATCTTCCTTTTCTATAATAAACTATTGGTAGAGCTACTTAGGACAAAAAATAGCCACTTCATTGATGAGAGGARCCAGAATACAAAAATGATCCTTTATTTAATTTTAAAAGGGATTGTATGACCAGGATCTACTTATGTGGAGGAAAAYATTTAAGGGGGAAGTTATTGCTGTYTCTGCATTTGATGGMTTTCCCAGAACAGTTAACAGCTTCAGAAACAAAATTCCATTTGCCAAATAATTGCAAACTTTAGGCAGGGTTACATTAAATAACCAAAGAGCAATTCAGGCCATTCTAATTCAGGAAACTGAAGCTGCCTTTAAAGAATTGCTGTCTCCTATGGGAAAAAGGTAATAATGAAATTATATCATTAGTGCAAAGATTAATACAATTTCAAGAAGATATTTTTGGTCATCAGCATAATATAAAGTCAAGAMGAAATGGAAAATAATCATCTGACTCCAGAAATAAGTGCTGGCCATGTCAGGAATTATAACATGTCAGACATGARACTGAATGACAAACTCTTGGAGAAAGATAAATGCAGAAACAAAACACCCTACTTACTTTGTAGTGGGTGATATTTTCTCTCAATGATTTGAAGAGATACACGTGACAAAAACATGATGTAGAAAAAACATTTTGAAGGTATTTCTAAAGTACATTTCTCTAAGCCTAGCAGGTTAATTTGTTCCAGTTAAATGTTTACAKTATATATACATAAGAGTTCTCATAATTACTGCAGAAATATTTAGTCAAAGATTGGGGCAGTTCCCTCCCACACACCAGCAAATGCACAGGCACAAGTCTTTTTGTTTGTACATAAGCCAGCTCATCACACAGTTGTTGCAAAACCTGGAGAATATGCATTACTAAATTTTATTCTACTGTACAGGTTAAACACTCTGTTCATCATTATAAGGATGGGAAATAGGAAGAAGATAGGGGAAAGCAGGAATTTTAATCTTTAACAAATTTCAGAGAAGTCAAACAGGAAGTTTTTAAGGGACAAATAATTTGTTTTTAAGTAAAACTCAATATGGGCGCTCCTTCCACCTACAAAGTTAAAATAAGACCAAAGTCCTGTCTCAGGGTGATGTTGTCCAACAGGTAAAGTGAGGGGTGAAAYAAAAATTGCTGGTTCTTCCTGAAAGATCAGCACTAATGAAAGCAGGTTCATGGAACCTGTGAAATACTGACCATGTAATTATTGGGGGTTGGTGGTTATGTCTGAGGAAATTTTCAATGGTTATATTTAAGGAACATTTGGGAAATGGTATTCTACATCAGAAAGCTTAATTATTGCTTTACATCTTACATATGTTGTACTTGTAGATGATTGAGCTCTATAAAACCAAATGCTCAGGAGAATTTATTTTCTTCCTGATATCTTTGAACATTCCTGAAATATTTTAAAGTGTGTTTCTTTTTTTTTTTTTTCTTCCTTAAATTTTATTTCATATGAAGAGAATTATGGAAGTCACTGCTCTGCATTCCAAGCAAGTAAAATGTTATTTTGCTATTTTTTTATGTCACTGCTCTGCTTATTGCAAAATTGTAAAGCTATGTAGACTGACTTACTGTTGTTTATGACATCTTGGGTTTGCTGTTAATTCGATCAGCAGAGAGGCTGGTAAATAAGTACTTAGCAGTCTGCCCTCCTTWTGGATTTATCAGCTTTATTTAAGGTAATTGAGCTGCAAAGCTGGGGGTTGTTTCTACAGACACCTGCTCTGATCAAAAGGAGACATACAAGCTGAAATTCTCARAGCAGCCAACTTGTAGGTTTGAAATGCATGGCACTCATGAACTTTATGGGAAGATTCACAGCTACATTATAAATTTTTTTGAAAGGCGAAAGCAGAAACTGGTGCAAATGATAAGATAGTGTTAGAAAAGCCCTCATATTAGATTTTTGTCTGGGCCTTTGAAGGCAAATGGAGTCTGATCTTTATCTCTGAGTTAGATTTATATCTACCTGCTTCTAAATGCTCATTTTTTCCCCTGCTGCTTTTCAAATGTCATCACTTGCCTTTACCCCATGCAAGAGGGGTGTGTGTGAGACAAGGTATTACTCTGAACCACAAAGAGAGGTAACTCTGGAGTGAAGAGAAAAAGCAAACAAACAAACAAAACCACAAACAAACAAACAAACAAACAAACAAAAAACCCCACCAAAAACCACACTCCAGTTTTATTTGTTCTAAGTGTTTTTCTCTTTGAATGTGTTTACACTGATTCTCTTGGAATGGGCTCAGGTGTTCCCTTAATTGTATTGCTGCCAAACAAGCTGGTTTCAAGGAGTCTAAAAGAGTCCTGCTGGGAAGAAGAGGAACGTACAAAATTAAAACAAACAAACAAACAACACCCAACCATAAGATCAAAAAGCTTTTTCAAATTTATAGTATTTTCATTCTGAGAAAGCTCTCAGATAATTTATAAAACCATCTTATAAAGTGCCTTCAGRAACACTCTGGGTAGAAGGTTTGAGCTGATGGTGTTGTGGAAGTCTTAAATCAGGTTTTCATTGCTTTTTTCAGCCTGAGTTGGTGCACAGATGTTCAGATAATCATTAATTACTTGGGTTGGAATGGACCTTAAAAATCCTCCAGTTCCCACCCCCTRCCATGGACAGAGACATCTTCCTCTAGACCAGGCTGTGTTATTTAGACCTAGTTCCTTGTGTGTYATAAACAAAGATAAGAGCTGTGCAAAACTTACTCTTCACAGCACCTGTACAAAGATTTTCTGTGCTTTCATCATTCGTGCATTCTCTGCTTCCCCAGGTTTGTTTTCTGTCTGACATTTCATTAGTGGTGGAGGAGTCACTATATGGGGAAAAGGACCCTTTCACACCCTTAGGGGTCAGCAAGGTATTCAGGGTCATAAATGTAGAAAATACAGGCATCAGAGAGAGCTGAAACAAGTCTCATGATATTCAGGAAAGAAAGTRCATGGCCTCTGAGAAATCTGAGATSATCACCTTTCCCAGACCTATTAGCTGTATTTTGAATTTTTCAGTAGAGACCAGGTTTCTTTTTCMAGAAAACTTTGGGGTTTTTCAGGAAAAATGTGTTGGTTGTGTGACTTTCCATCAAAAATTCTGACTTTCCATCCCAGGATGCCCAGATCATCTAATGTAAAAGAATTTTGGAGAAAGAAAAATCAGTTCTGGCAAAAAAGCTAAAGCAAATCATAACAACAATAGTAACACACAAACAATTACAGCAGGAAAAATAGAGAGGTTCAGTTCAGACTAAAAATAGAGAAGTTCAGAAACTATTCCCTGGGTAGCATAATTACTTTATTTTTGTTCAAGATTGTTTCTTTTTTTAATGAAAAAAATAAATGCAAACCCAAAATGAAAATTGAATCGACTTTGAATGTAAGTGATGAAACTATTTTTCAGTAAAATTATGACAAAGATAATTAGCTAACCTTAATTGATGAGAATAACGTTTCCTATCTCGTTTTTGCAAATAAAACATTGTACTGGAACAAATTTCCAGGATTTGCCTACATGCATATGTGTGTACCACTTAGATATATAGATATACAGATAGATAATTTAYTGATTGATTAAGGAAAGAAAATTCATTGCGTTGAGAAAGAGATTTTTCCCCACTTAAATGCCATCATCTTTACTGTGATCACATTCCCACAATATTCAGTGTTTGAAGAATACAAAGTCATATGCATTGGTCCCTGAAATCAAAGAGGGATCTTCAATTACAGTAAAAATTACCTTTGCAGRCCACTTGCCATTGAAAACTTATTTTTGTAATGACAAAGCTGAGGCAAAATCTTCATCTCACGTAAAATAGTTTCAAATAAAAAAGAATGGGGCAAGAAAAGGTATTTCTAAGCTATTTTAGATTTTCCTGCCAAACCCTAAGCCAAAGTAATTAATGGAAACAAAGCCACAAAACAGCTAAAATTTCCAGGAGAAAGCCATGTTTTTTTATCATCTTTAGCGTCATTTATTTAAAATTCTATCTGTTTATCCATATTTTGAAGTAAATGGGTGTAAAATTTCACGCATCCAATTGAGACTACAAATGCTGGGTTGAATTCTGTTGTCACACCAACCAGTTTTAGATCTTTTTAAAAGGGAAATGAAGGGTAGTTTTGTATGCATTTACAGTTAATGAGAAAACAAAACAAAACACCAAGTTTGCAGATCTTTGGTATTTCCTTGAGTAGGTCCATTAATATTGCTGTCATTTCTGATTAAAACAGCAATTCCAACATTTTCCAGTTCTGAAGCTATCAGGGGCAAGTTGAAGTAGTAAGATTTCCAATTCAGTAGAAACTCTGCTTCTGATTAAAATGAAATTAGACTAATGTGAACTTCATTCCCATTTGAGCCCAGCTAAATTAAATAGCAATTCATGTTTCTTTCCAATGGAAAAAAAAAATGTTTATTGATCAGAACTCTTTTGGACACACCAGTGCAAAAGTGAGGCCTCATAAGTTCTGAGAAAAAAGTAAAGCTGAAACTGGAATTGGCCAAATCCTGATAAATAAAAAAACAGAAAAGACAACAATGAATCACTTTCTTGGCTGTGAGAAACACCTCAGAAACAAAAGAATAGTCATGATTCAGTCCAGCAAATGTCTCCTTTTTCATCCATACACTGTACTCTATAATAGCATGTAAAACACTCATATGTACATTTAGACATTCTGAGGAATACTGTTGAATTTTAACTGATTTGGGCAGATGGAATAAAGAAGTTGCTGAAGTGGYATAACTTATTTGGTGAATATATTCTTTAAAAAGCTCCTGTTTGTCCTTGGAAAATATGTCAGTTTAGAAGAGGAAACAAATAAACAAAAGAGTAAAATTGTTGTTGGCCTAATGAACATATCAGAGATACTTTATAATAATTGATCTAGTTCTCATGATTTTCTCTAGGTGATGTGATTCTTGAATAAGCAACCTTTAATTTCATTCTCAGGCTTTTTAGGAAGGATGCCCTCTCCCCCAACTTTGTTGAATGAATTGTAATTCCATTATATCCAAATGCATTTAGTGATTACAGTCACTTAAAAAATCCTACATAAAACACATACACTTGGTGACTTAAATGATAGTAATCTAAATCCAGAATACCTATTTTAGACCTGAGACACAGTCCCTGTGCAGCAGACACATATAGAACCCAAATGAATACATTATATTGTCATGAATTGAAAAGCTTTATTTCTTTCCACCTACCTGTCAAAGAGCTGCCTGAAGGTCTGACTCCAGGCTCTGCTCTTGTGCAGCTGAGAAAAGCTGCTGTGCTCYGTTCCCCATCTCCAGTTAATGGCTCTGTTCTGTTTAATTCTTGTTTTGGAGACAGAAGCCATTAGCTCTCTTAGGTGCTCAAACATTGTGCTAACAAGGACCAATAAACACGTCAGTTTTGCCTCTGTGCAAGACCTAGCAGGTCAAATAGTGGCAGGGAAGGGTAGTAATGCTTTTTCATGCCTATACATGGCTAGAGTGAAAGAAATGCTTTGCACAGATGTGCCTTATGCTATTYAATCCTCATTAGTAGGTGAAGCTGKCCCTGAAGATGCTCTAATGAAAAACACAGCCAACATGACATCACGTAAAAGCGAACCCTCTTTCTTGGAAAGCAGGGGAAATCAGACTCACAAAGGATGTGGTTGCTCTAGAGCTGCAACTGATTTTTTTAAAAGCTGCAGCTCTTGGTGAGGTATCAAAGTCTGATGTTGCATAGCTTTTAATGAGCACCATATCCTCTCATTTAAAATGTCATTTTCAGGGCTCAAGTTAAAGGACATCACAATGTCTAGACAGTGGGTATTGATATTTATAGAAAAATGCATTTTGGCAGAGGAAAACTCATGGTTTTTACATGSTGATGAATGAGCTGTTAAATGTGGTGGCAATCTCTTAAACGCTGTAAGTCTCTCAGGAATGGAATTCCACAAATCAAATTTTGAAAACCACTGTGCTAGATCTAGAGAATAAACAGAATAATAAAAAAATAATCCCTGTGTGCATGTGTTCACAGCATAGTGACTGGAGCACTTTTTTAGAAAGTAGAACAGAATTATAAACAAGCCACGGGGTCCAACTCTGACCACCATGGTAAGAAATGCCAGCCTTGAAATAACCTTCTTTCAGTGTAGGTAAAAGCATAAGATTTATAAAGTGAATTATGAAAAAAGGGAGCTTCAACCTGAAGGTCAAAACCAGAACAATTCAATGGCTTGGACTTTAGTAAGAGACTAGTCTTGTTTTGATGAATAACGAAACCTTGTTCTGAAGAACCATCCACAACAAAATGGCATCTACCTGAAGCAAAGAAACAAGGTCAGATGCCCTTCAAAAACAAACACTGCATAAAGAAATGTCCTTCAGTACCAACTGTCCATCAAGAAAGGAAAAAATGAATACAGGAGGAACATGCAATACTAAATCTGTGCTGTTCTCTTTGCACTGCAAGGAAAAAAAGCTGTTGCTGGCTACTCTGTTCTACCAGTCCCAGAAAGAAACAARTGATCTTGAGTGGGAGAATATAACATATTTATGTGGTTTCCTCCTYAAAAAACATTAAAGATGAAGGTGGGTAGTATGTGTACAGACTAGGTATGTGGCAATATGATGCCTGTGTGGGTGATTGCAAACAGTCACTGAGGGAACAAGAACAGACCTTTTACGAAGAAATCCCACAAGAAGGGGTTACAGCCTCCTTTACTGAACTGAGTCAGCCTAGAAGCCATGTGATTGATGAGAGTTTTGGATAAAAAAACAGAGTTTCCATCTTGCAGAAGTAATTTTAATATATCTTTGCAGCTCTGCCTTGTACCACGTATGTGCTGATACCAAGGCAGATTAGAAGAAAATGGGTTTTGCTCTTGAGAGCACACCCAAAACAGGTTAATTAGATCTTACATTTTCTTTACTTGCAAATATTTTGAAGTGCTCCAAAAAATCCACTTTGCTGTATTTGTTCAGTACTCCTGCCACTGTTGTGCTTGTCTGCAGTGCAGTCCTACCTTGGCTTTTTAAAAGCAAGAGCATAAKCTATAGCTCAAAGAAGATAAACAGGGAATCAACCAAACCAATATGCTCAGGAAGTTGTTACAAACTTAGAGGTACATTCTTATTGCTAAGAGAACACAAATCTGGTGGACATTAAGACCCATGGGGATCTGGTTGAACCCTCATGTTGCATGGGAGGTTCCCTCAATAATCCCTGTCTCGGGGTTAACCTCAGCTGATTTCCAGGTGCCCACCAAATTGTCCCCTYACTCCYGCTCCTCAGCAGGACAGGGGGACAAAACAAGKCAAAAATCTTATGGGTGAATATACAGACAGTGAAATCACCAATCAAACACGGTCATGGTCAAAATAGACTCAGGAAAGATTAATTTAATTGTTGATGGTCTGTGGCAGGTCTGTCAGAGCTGATGGAAACTGATTCTCTCTTAKGTTGGGGGCAGCTCCTCTTGTCTTCTCACAAAAGCCACACGTGTGGCCTTGCACTATCGAAACCTTGTCAAAAAACCCAGTAAAATCTTTCAACCTGTGATCTGGGACCCTGGCATCTTCTGACTGGGTCAGTTAGTGTGCTTAGGTGTGATTCATTATTTTTCTCTATCCTTTGCTTTTATATTAAATAAACAATAATCAGATACCTTTACAGACTGACTTTCACTCAAGTAATAGTAAACTTTTAAAATGAGAAGGGACTTCTGGAGAYTSTTCAGTYTAATCCCCTGTTCAAAGCAGTGACAATTAAAATGGGTTGTTTGTGATACTATGGTCTGTCTTTGAGTACAAAAAGAATGTAAAGTTCYATAACCTCTCTTGGCTGAACAGCTCTAGTGTTCCACCATCCTCAGTAAAATTGTATTTCAATTTTCCCATTGCCTGTTATCCTTTCACTGAGAGGAATYGGGTTTCAAAGCACTCTTTTCAGATCATACTAATCCAGTTTGGGTGCAGATTCCTCAATGCTCCTGCACTGCAGGGCTATTTCTCTTCCTTGTTCTGTTTTTCTGCCTTCCCTTTCTTTAATTATGAGGTTGTCACAGAGAGTGTCATGCACTTCACTCATAAGAGAGAGGCAACAATACGCTTTGCTGATATACACCAGTGAGTTAACAAATTCAATGGTAAATGCCACTTTGGTTTAACAAGATTTGACATCAAGGTACACTTGATCCTTTACTGCAGAGAAGATGGGGTCTGATGAGGTTGTCAGAGAGCCCTGAGATCCAAAAGGACCCCCCYTTGCTTTCTGAACTCTTTCCTTGAGAGGAGTCAAGGTGCAGTGAGGAATCTCTCGGCCTTGAGGAGAAAGCCGAGAGGTGTCACCACTCAAGGGGAGGTTCTGGTGTGCAGCCCAGTGCCCTGCAGGGGAGTTCAGAGCTGTCCCCCTGTTTGGAACATAAGGTGATTGTCATAAAGTCATATTTGCACACCAGCAAATCACCTGGGTCATCATTCCAGTCAACCCTTGGCTGTCATGTAACCATCTGTCCCCCAAAAACCCAGAGTAATAGGATGCAGCCACCGCAATCCCCACTYGTGRWTATGGAAGCAGGCAGMRGGAGCACACACCACCACAGAGGTGGGGCAGTTCTCCCTCGATCCAATCTTTTCAGGACAGATTATACCTCTAGAAGACCATCCAGCTATCTTTGGCAGGTCAACTCCAAGCTCTAGAGTTTGCTTTGGGTATCAACTGTTGGGTACAATTTTGTCACCACTGTGATACATGGGTCAGACTGGATTCTGAATCTCTGATTCACTCCTGCCTTAGTCTTGTATTCTTTTCCCTCTCACTTTTGCATATTTCCCTCTCCTGTGGAACGTGACACAGCACAGAATTTTTTGGCTGTAATCCTTTTCTCTAACATTTCTCTGGGTTTTAATTTCGTACAGCAGGATCAGCTTTTCCCATTTATCTCAGTAGGAGACTGGAGAGACACAATAGAAACTGCACCACGAGAGGAGGAACGAGGGAGGGACAGGATGGCAAAACTCATAGAATCTGTTATTTCAGTTTGACTAATAATTAGCAAAACCCTTTGCCAAAGCAGAGCTGTGATGTGTGTGCCATGCTGGCTCTGTCTGCCTCCTGATACCAATGAGATGCTTGATTCATTGTGCTTTTTTCCTCTCCTTTTCTTTCCCCTCCTGCTGTGTGAGCACCAGCTCATCAGAGCCTGTGGCCATTAATRTATTTCCCTGGGGAGAGTGGAGCCATGATGTGGAATCTGACCCTACGAYTCACTGCTCTCCTGAGGATATTTGTGTACACCAGGCTCACAGTGGCAGAAGATTATTCAGCACTTCAGTTGTATTTGATTCAACAGTCTCTGGATTGCTGACCTTCATGAGTTGTGTCCAGATGTCTTTTTTGACTGGAGGGATCCTTTCTTCTGCAGCCTGACTACACAGAATAYACTCCTTGCTTACTGGCAACCTTAGGCAGACACAGGAGTCAACCTTTGTGAAGCAGTTTACAGCAGAGACATCCCTGGGGCATTGTCAGAGCTCACTGATGTCAATGAAAGGATTTTCTGCTTCTTTAGGCAGATTAATAAAGGCCAAGGGAATAAATGTTCAACTCACTGGGACATGCACAGTTATGTGTGCTGCACTCAAGTAACACCCAAGCATAACCTCTGTCTGTACAACACCTTSTGGGACTGGTTGGGCATTTGAAATGTTCTACAATGGATAACTTTCCAAAAATAAACCCTAATTTTGCTAATTTATCCTCCTTTCCCTTCCCCCACTCCTATTAGGAAATCATTCAATATATCAGAATCTGCTTGATCCATTCCTAGATCTGCCTTAAATTCCCTATCCAGGAAGTGAGAGCCTACATCATAAATACAGAACAGTTTCTATCACAAAAATGYTACAGTGATTAAAAAAAAAAGAAAAAAGGAGTAGGGAATACCAGTCTGGAAAATCAACCATCAGGTTGGGATTTTTCCTCATAATTCCAATTAAAAGAGGAAAAATGTTGTTCTCATTTCTTATCTAAAGTCACATCTGCAATTTARGCAAGAGACTCTCATCATCATTTGWATTTTGTAATTTTCAATACTAATTTCAGAWTTCTTTTCCACTTTGTTTCTTTTACTCTTCTGTTTCCTTCCTACTTGTTCCAAGTCTCTACAACTCCCTCAGTCTGTCTTGCTTTATCAATAGATTATGTTCAAGGCAGATGAAATCTATTGATTCTAGGCAAACCTCAGGTCCTTTCTTGGTAACTTGTTTTGTTAGGTGGGTCCTGAGATCTTCAGCACTTGGCATTGGGCCTGTAAAGCACATTTATAACTTGTGGGGTGTGTATGTGTCTCTTACCTGCATTGACAACTCACTCAGTCTAAACAAATAACACCAGTGTCTTCTCACTGTTCTCTCCCAGATGGTTTTGGGTAAACACCCCAGCACTGCTATTCCTGGCACCATGATAGGCCATTTCAGGGCCTTCCCCAGGACTGTCTTTCTGATGAGCATTCTTAAAATAAGCACATATTATCTCCAAAAGGAATGAACCTTCTCTAGGTGGTGTGCATACAACCTCCACTTGAATAAACRCTGTGATGAGATGGAATTAATCCTCCAGCTATTTCCTCAGTCAGATATTACCAAKACCCCTTCTAGTTCCTCTACCACYTTCTATCCATCAAAATAAGTCTYTGTCCTGTGTGTGTCCTTGGATATTTATCAACARCYAGCTTATAGATRTTAACTATTCCTCTRTAAAATTGCTAAAATTCTTGGACCRGTCCTTAAGACACAAATCTTSCCAAGTCACCAAATTTRTRCTCTCTATTGTCAGCACATTAAAACATAAGCAATATTTTTATATGATTACTCCAAATAGCAAGTAATTGTTGAGAATAATTAAAATGCAAATCCAGTCAATGAGAGAACTTCATAATAGACTCACACTASCAAACATATGCACATAAACACACTCATTTGCATGTATAAGCACAGAAAACCTCATATGCAAATAAAAGGTCCAAAGCATCTGTCCATCTTTATGTTTCTGAGAAACTGAATTCATATCAGCCAAAATTGCATTCAAATCAAAGGCCTTGGGACAATGACCACCAAAAAAGGTAATAGGAGGCAAAAATCAACACTTGCCAAAATTCCTAGTCTAAAAGAATGCAATGTGTGACAGCAGAGACGAGAGAAGAGATAATGAACCAGTGCAAAGTGAAACTTCAGTTACAATAAACATTTCTATCAATAAAGAAGTATTCAGAGTTAAAAAATAATCTCTGAGATTTCAAATAAATTCTCTTTCTATGATGAACTTGTTTTTGTAAATAGAATTAATCATATTAATACTTTCCTTCATTTTCAAGGAAGATGTTTATTTCAGAGTCTTGAGTCTCCTATCTTTATTCTCATGAAGAATTGTAATCACCTTCACAAGTGTCTTGCCTTCATTGGAAATGAAACCTAACAAACACTGCTAAAGATCGATTCATTATTTTTGGGTTTTTTATGTTTTTATGAAATTCTCAGCCAGGGCAGCTTCTTCTCATCCAGCTCAAGTTCTACATCACAACAGCACTACAGAGTAAACGTCCAAAAAATATGAGTAGCAGAGGTGGGAAAGAATTTCTGCATTGTGAAGAAGTAAATGCAAGWTGAAAGTGAGAGATTGCTCCATGCCAACAAGTATCTAGATGTGCATGCTGTTTGAAGGGAGATAGAGCAGCTAAAAAACAATGGTGCAATTCAGCCTAAAAGCTGTGATGGAAATAATGCCCCGAGTGTTGCTCATAGCAGTATATTTGAAGCTATCTGCTCATAAAACACTTATGAAAGGTAATTAGCRCTTCAATTAATGGTCTATCATTGTTCTGTAATGCGTACACATAAACTATCATTCTTTTCTCTCTTTCATAATTGCCCAATTATAGGTATTTAGAAGCTGTAACATTTGAAATGAAGTAGAATCTGTGAAAATATGCTCAATATCCATCTTGGGTTTGCTTCTAAATTCCTATTTTGGTGCTTTTCATTCAGTTTTATTTTTAAAATTCAACTTCTGCTTCAACTTCATGGACTTAAACCATCTGGAAAACTGGACTAAGATATATTCTTATTTCAGATTCACTTCAAGCCCACTGCAGTCAGTGTTTTGTGTTAGTGGTGGTCACACTGCCAGAATGAGTCACATACCATGATCTCCATAAGATCATGACACACTTCATTCCAGTAAAAGGAGGAKGATGTTATCTTGGAGAAATAAGTTAATCTAGCTATGTTCCTGTGAAGCTGCATCACCTGCCAGGGCTGACAACTGTTTTTGCCTTCAACAGCATTTCTGGAGCTGACTTCCTCATTTTTACCCAGAGAACCTCATGCTTCTATTGCTGCCAGGTCATGGCATCTCAGCCTGGTCCAGATACACACCAAATGCCCTCGAGCCCAAATTCAGCCACCCATGCAACATCCCACCTCTTTTTTCTTTACTGTCAATTCTACTGCAAGTGGTTTATTAGTTTGAAAGAGACTTTTACAGATTCAGAACGTGCTACCTTTATTTACACTGAATAATCAGCCAGGTCTACCCTATTTCTCTCAGTAGTTTGAGTGTTTTCTCAGCACCATTGCAAAGTGCATATTTATTCCTGAAAACATATTCCACAAAAGAAAACCTGTAAAGTACACTCTTGATGTCTTTTCTGTGTCTTTGAAGTGAAATGTTCTGTGTGAATCTGAAGATGGGGGAAATGGGAAAGTTTTGCAAGAAGTAAATAGCCAGTGTWGGCAAAAATTAAAATAGCTACACTACACAAGATTGCACCACTGCAATACATCACACCACACTAGTGCAGTTTTCTCTGGTCCTGATATGTGCTGTTGGATAAACTTGGTTTTGGAGAGCTGACATCACATCAGGTGTTATGGTAATTCAGCAAACTTTGCAGAACAAGAGGCTTTGCTTGCTCAGCGTGGATTTGTTGCCTCAGCAGGTTTAGGCAAAGGTGCCAATCATTTGGCTGCTGAGGATTTCATAATGCTGCTAATGGGGAACATCTGCTCCTAAGCTGTGCTTTGGAAATGATCTGGAGTTCAGCACACACGTGGATTCCTCCCTCCCATTCAGGGACTGCCAGCAGCCACAGYGTGTGGGGTTACTTTGGGACTTTGAGGTTGTCTCAGGTAGCACTTAAGATGATGGGTTTATGAATGCAGTGCCCAGGAAACCACAGTGGAAATCAACAACTAATTGTAAACCATGTTTGGTTGGTGTGCTGCAGGCACCCTGTCAGGTTTAAGTGGCTTTCTGCAACAGATRAAAGAACTCCTGGATTAGGAGCTTTTGTCAGAGATAATTCCCYGTGTTTTGGGATTTTCATTGAGGTGTATATTGACTGTCAGGGTATGAAAAGATTATTTGCCGTGGCAAGCAAGAATTCYCCCCATGCCCCTCAGAGCACAAGTGTTTAGGAGGCTTAGACAGGTCATAGGAACTACTCATAAAACAAGATTTTCCATGTTATCAAGGACATAAAAGAAATTAATTGTTTCTCCCCTGTGGCATGCCTAAGAGCCTTCCAAAATACTACAGATAAATTCCTGTAAAAAGCACTGGTGGTGAGTAATTTAAGGAAAATATGAATGGTCAAATATGTCTGTGGAAGGACTCCACCAAATGACTTAAAGCTGAGGTCAGCCAGGTACTCTGTCTCACATCCTGAAACCTAATTTCTCAATAGAKTGGCTCCTCAGTGCATGCAAACAATAAGATTTTAATTGATTTATTATAGATACTTACAATGTCTTTCAATGTAAACAAATTCCATGGGTAAATTCCTTCATGAAGCTGCAGAAATATTTTTAAAATAATAATTACGTCATGTAACAGATGCTTGAAGTAAGCAAGGTGCCTTTGGAGCTAATTCTTTCCATCTCTTAAGTACAAAGTCAGCAGCACCAGTTTAGATGAGCCTTTAGGCTGGCATTTTGAGACAAAGCAGTGTGTCCTTCCTGCAAAGTCTGTGTAAATTCCTTTTTGTGATGTCTCCTGGCTAGAGACTGGACATATCTTGCTCAATTTCTAGTGGTCTGTTTATCCAACTGTGTGGTATAATTCTTCCATACAAATATCTAGGGAAGTTTTGTTTTCACTAAATAAAATAATTCACAAACCTTGGGAAAAAAAAAAAAAAAAAAAGAAGCCACCCAAAAGAACCTCCTTTTAAATGATATTTTGAAGTTCTGTGTCTTCTTCCTTCCTTGCATTTTAACTTCAGATAATATGTTTTTCCTGTAGTCTTTGAATTTATTTCTCATTCTTTTTTGCTATGGTTTACATTATGCATTTTAGCAGTTTGTCTCTGCTATAAATAAGTGTTATAATTGTGARTATAATTAGATTTGTTCCACACAATTGCATATAAATGTAATTCCAAGGTGTTTTTAGAACTCAGTTCCTTATTGATGGATTAGAAGCAAAGTCTGTTTAGAAATGATGCTTTTCTCTGAGGTAATGCTATTCATGAATCCTACTTCCTCCTTACTTTTGCTACAGTTTCTGCCCAGCATTTTGCTAAAACTGGGAGCATTGGCAAGTGGCTGCCTTGGCAACTGATAGCAAATTAACTTTTGGTTAGCCTACAAGGCATATTTATTCTGGGCCTTTCAACTTTAAATGAAAGCATGGATCATCTGAAATGTGTTTCTTGGAAATGGAAGAATGAGCAGCTGTTTCATGCTCCTTCTTTTAAATCTGGGAGTTGGAGCTCCAGTCGTAGGCAGCTTTAAATAACATTTAAAGATGGAGCAAATAGCAGCCTGCAACTCTACTGTGATTCCTGTGCAGAGCTGATCTAAGATATTGGAGGTTTAAATGAGCTGGCAGCCTTTTAACTCTGTGGTGTGAATTTGGATTCTTTTTTCTTCTTCATAAAAATGATATGTGAAAGCTTATCCTTGCCTTGTTTTCTTCCACCCTTTGCTTTCATAGTATCACAGGTAATTCATTATAAACCAGATTTTTTTTTCCCTTTTTGGACAGCTGCTGTCTATTTTTAACCACAAGCAAGGTCTTAATTTTTAGAAATAAAAGAAATGTCTCTGGGAAAGCACATTTTGTCTGGGTAGGGAACAACTTGTGAACTAAATGGTTAATAGCATGATGAATGTTAAATTARGGAGGCTGAAAAATTAAATATATTATTAGTTTTGGATTTATAGCCTCTCCCTAAAAGCAGTCCTGTCTGTACAGCAAAATTTTAATTTTTATGGTTTTTATCTATTTGTCCTGCCACAGAAGAACATCCAAGAGAAAGCACAGGAGAGCAGCCCAGACAGTTCAGTGRAAGTGCAATATTTCAGACCTGCTGGGCTTGTTTTGGCTCCTCTTTGTTAGACCTTTACTGAAGGCTGTGATGCATTACTTGGAATAAGTACCAAGAAATCTGCTCTGTTCAGTGATTCATGGATACCTGACCTCTGCCAGCAATTTTAAGAATGATACTCCAAGATAAAATGAGACTYGCATCCCTTTTGAGCGYCTTGTTCAACCTGGACCACAGCAARGCCAGATTTGTGTGAATTTTCAAGGTCAAACTGTAAAGCCTGGTGTGGATAAAACTCATCTGAGGGAGACTGACATTTCATTCTTGTCTACTCAATGTTTAATACRTTGATAAGCTAATTTTAAAGCATAATCACAAATCTCTGTAATGTTTTATAACTGATTCATATTCTTTTTGCACATCCTTAATTTAAGAAGCTCTTCCTTACCTCTTCATCACCCACATCATTAACATTTTTTTATTTCCAACTATTCAGTAGTCTAGTTCTGGGTAAGATTGGGAAGCAAGCCATCAGAAAGACATTTTTTTCAAGCTTTTCTAATGTGTTGAAATGTGAAAATCAGTGTGAGACTGTTGTAGAACCTAAATATCTCACTCTCTAGAAATAAAAAAGTCTAGTTTCTTATTTAATTGCATTTTAACATAAATCATCTTCACAAGTGTTGCATTTAKAAAAGAAATTGGACTAGTCAAGAGYCCTTATTTCAGGYGTGATTGGTTTGGACATTCAGAAATTTACAGATAATGTGTCCCAGTGTGAGCTCAGCAAAGACAGAGGGCAAAGAGCTCTTGTGTTGGATCTGAAGGGAGATTTCACCTGAAGTCATTAGAGCTGTTTCAGATAAATATTAGGATGGCTTTGTTTGTTTGTTTGTTTTCCCCCTCCTTTTTTTTTTTCCCTTTTCCAGAAAAGATTTCTCCCTAACCAATATTTTGACCTCAGCATTAATTTGCTCTAGCCCTTATTTATTGGAGACACAGACAGATTTCAGTGTTGCATGCAGGGCTGTTTTGAAAGAAGAATTTGAGGGCAGATCCAAAGAAGGGCTGATTTGACTGYGTTTTCTCCAAGAATCAGAAAATTCCAGGGCATGCCATGAAATAAATGAACACGGAGTAAASAACCTCAGGATGGAGTACAACCAACCCCTGTTTGACATTCACACCATTGATGCAGTCTGGGAGTACCACACAAGAACAAGAAATTGCTTGTCTTCTGTTTTCTGTTCCTTATCTGAACTGCATTTTTCACTCAGTGGGGCACAATTACCTGGCCACTCTGAAGGAATACAATGACAGTGTTGGTCACCAGCAATTAAACTTCTGCACAATTGTTGCTGAATACAAATGGAATTGTTCTTTTCAATGAATCTTTTTTCCTGAAAAGCTCATGTTTCTTGAAATCCAAACCATTCTATATTAGTATTTTTCTTTAATAATATTAAATTAATGTTTCATGTTGACTCATATCATCACCTACAGTATAAAACACTTTTCCATTATTATGAAAATGTGTTTATTTCTTTATTTGTGACTGTATATTGGAGTATAAAATAAMATGTTCAAATTAAAATTCAGCAGCTGTGAAGAAATTTAATTACAAGATCAGAACTGATATTCTGATTTTTTTGTCTGTGTTTGCTATTATCAAGCCCATTAATAACAGTAATAAATTAATAAAAATATCTCAATTATCTCATATCTCATGCCATTATTATACACCGTACAATCCAATATATTTGATGTTCATCTTCTTTTGTATAAATTTAATCTTCCAGGGGACTCRAAGAAGCCTCACATGTTTAGGCCCTCGTCTTCCTGGGGGATTTTACATCCTCTAGTTTCTGTTTGTAAACTAAAAAGCAGAGCACAATAAACCCAGAGATTTTCTTGGCGAATGAAAACTCCTTGGTGCAGTTGATAAGGGAGCTGGTGAGGTAAGGAACACGGCCTAACCTCATACTTGCAAACAATGACCATTGCATGGCTGATCTCAGTAGCTGGAGAGGAGAAAACTTGTCCAAAAAAAAATCCCAAAAATCAGAACCATGGTCGTGGGCTTTAGGAAACACACCTTGGCAGCTGCAATGTTCTACTTGGAAGAATCCCATCAAAAACAGTCCTGAAGAGAAGCAGGTCCAGGAGAGTTGGTTGGTTTTCAAACATCACCACCAAACTCAAGACGGGATCCAGAAAATCAGGCAAAGAGGGCAGGATGCCTGTGAACAAACATCCCCAAGCAAACTCAAACAATCAATGGGAACTACCCAAGAGCAGAATAGAGAGACTATCCAAGGATGATGTATGGGTGGGATTAGAAAAGCCAAAACACACCTGGAGCTGAGTGTGATGAGRGGAGTGAAAGGAAGCAAGAAGTAGCATGGGTTGGTCAGAGAGGTTGTAAAGTCTTTACATTTTGAGATATTAAAAACCCAAGCAGATGTGGCTCTGAGAAACTTGCATAGCAGAACCTTCTTTGGGCATGTGAGTTAAACCACATGAATTCCAGAGGTGCCTTCCAGCCCTTTGGTGATTCTGTGAAATAAGAGAAAAAGACAATTTTTCATAGTTATTCCAGTTCCAAAGGTGGTTTGTTTCATGTTCTTTAATTTTCTTCATCTTCCAGCATAAAGCTTAACTCTAGACATGAAATTCTCCCCACCAAGAAATCCTTWCACTTCTCCAGGGAGCTTGAATCTAATTCATAACACCCATTCACAGGCACATCAGATTCTGGAGTCATGTTAAAGAATTATTCATTAGATTCCAAACTGTATTCCAGTTTTCATTCTATTTCMGAATTTTCTATTTAACATTAAGGGAATTATTTTATCCATCCTTTATTTTATCCTGTATTATCCATTATTTTTCTTCTTGTTTTATCTGTTGCATTTGTTATGAGAAAGAAGGAAAATAATCTGTCAAATCACTCATCAGATGTTAAAGGAATGTTGAAACATCACAAGTTTCACTACATGGATCAGTTCTAGATTAAATATCATGTCTTCAATGGGTTTTCACCCAACTGAGATGTTATTTTCCTCTCTTACATTGAAGTAGTACTCAGATCCTGATTGTAAAAGTGCAAATTTACAAATATTTATCATAGAATCRTCGAACCAGGGACAGATTTGGATTGGAACAGACCTCTTTGATCATGCAGTTCCAATCCCTCTGCCATGGGCAGTGACACCTTTTGGTTTTTTTACCAGGTTGCTCAAAGTCCTCTCCAGCCTGGCCCTGAACACTTCCAGGGATGGGACATCCACAGCTTCTCTGGGAAACTTGTTTCAGTGTCTCACAACCCTCACCATACAGAACTCCTCATATCTGATCTGAACCTGGTATCCTTCAGTTTAAAGCCTTCCCCCCTTGTCTTATCACTCCATGCCCTTGTAAAAAGTCCATCTCCAGCTTTCTTGGAGTCCTTTTAGGCACTGAATGTGTCATAGGACCTCTCTGGAGCATTCTCTTRTCCAGGCTGAAAAGCCTCAACTCTCCTATTATCACAGGAGAGATCCTCCCGCCCTCTGATCACCCTTGTGGCCTCCTCTAGACCCATTCCAACAGCTCCATGCCCTTCCTGTGCTGGGACCCCAGAGCTGGATGCAGCACTGCAGGTGGGGTCTCACCAGAGCAGAGCAGGACAGAATCCCCTCCCTCACCTGCTGCCCACGGGGCTCTGGATGCAGCCCAGGACACGTTTGACTTCCTGGGTTACAAGTGCACATTGATGGGCCATGCTGAGCTYCTCATCAACCAACACCTGCAAGTCCTTCTCCCTGGGAGAGCTCTCAATCCGTTTTCCTCCCAGCCTGCACTTGTGCTCAAGATTGTCCCACATCATTGCAGAAATTCAGGCAAACATGCTGAGGGTATTATTCACATTGCATCCTCTGCAAATACCTCAGAAAGGTTCTTAAAAAACACCCAAAGAAACCTAGGGAAAATGTTTTAGAACTACCAAAATATCACAGTTTTAMAGTTGTTWGAAAACTGTCTACCTGGAATGTAAYGTACTAACTCACTTATCCAAGATTTACTGTCATCTGAGATGTGAATTTTCTTAATAAATCCTTTCATCCAAGGCTTTCTTCTCCTGAGATCCAGTGGCTTCTGCATTTCATGCCAGTCAGATGATTATCTGATTATCAAATGGCATTCTTTACATTTCTGTAATTCATTGAAGAAGAGAAAAAGTTAAAGGGGAAAGTTAAAGGGGAAAGGTAAAGATAATGGTAAAGGCAAGGGGAAAGGGAAAGGAACAGAGAAGCCAAAAGGAAAGGGAGAAGCAAAGGGAAGAGGAAAAAGAAGGTAAAGGGAGGAAACAGAATGAAAGTGAAGCCGAAAGGGGAGTGGAAGGGACAGGGAAAAAGGAAGGGAAGGCCAGGCTTTAGAGAAACAGCTGAAACAAAACACTGTCTTGATACTGACTTGCTCTCTCTCATTCCAGAGCTCCCTGTTATCTGAATCCAGAGGAAATTGAAAAGTGCCAGTTTACTTTTGTAGGATTTCATAAATCTTTGCATTGATKTTTTTATTCTTTATCTGCATCTCATCTTTTATCAACACCATAAACAGGCAGCAACTGATGAACAGTTTCTAATTTCAATAACTGTATTATGTCTTTTTTCCTTCTCCTGAGAGCTCTAAGAATGATTTTCAAACAAAAAAAATCTACACAAGTCTCCTTCAGTGTTTTATCAGGAAGGTATTTATTTGTTAGTTTGTTTGGGTTTTTTTTGCAGAGCCCAAATAAGCAAATAACTGGTCTGTAAGTATGTAACAATTACAGCTTATAGACTAATTAGAGAGTTATTCATGCCTGACAATTGTGTACTAATTATACATGATCTTATTGTGGAAAAACTGGCAAGTGTTAAAGAAGCAACCACTATRAAATTATAAGTAGATGCCATTTGATTTTATGATTATTTGCACCATATGAAACAGCAAGTTGCCAAAACATAAGGTCAAGGTGGTTTGTTGTATCACATAACTTCGACTTTGTCAGTAACGTAACATTCTTCAAACAAACCATGAACCATTTACAATTGTTCTGCAAAGACACAGACAACTGGGCCTCTTCCAGCAGCACATTAAGTGCCACGATTCTTCT
>CADDXX010000395.1:83848-139642 GCA_902810485.1 Alauda arvensis
TTACTGTCTGAGTCACATGCATTCAGTATTGTCTCATGCTCTAGAGACTGCTGTATGCTTTGTATGTATATCAAAATAGCAAGGTGCAGCTATTTTTTTAATCTAAATGTGCAAATAAAACTGCTTTTTTTTTTTTCATGCAACATAAAATGTGAATCATATAAGAATTTCTGCTAGGGAAAAAAAAAAAAAGGAAAAGTTCTTATTTCTTATGTGTGACCTTAATGACATACATTACCCTGTTTGGCTTGCAGTTGTTTATGGCTGCTTGTAGCTCTTCAGCTATAATTAAAAGAGTTGCTGTTGCTCAGTCTGTATTTTTAATCTTTACAGCTTCAGGGTTCTCATCATATGGAAAGATATTTTTATGAGGAAGAGGATTCAGCCCCTTATGTTGATTGCTTTTTATTTTGCAGCTAAACAAGAAAAAATATATTCTGTTTGTTTGTTTGGTCAAATTTGGGGATGTAGGGAATAAATAAAAGGTTTAGCAATAATAAAGTGATTTACAAAATAAGAAAATGCATGAAGTATGGTGATTTTCCTAAAATCTTTTAGGAAAAAAATAAAACTAAAACCAGCAGACACCTGTCAAATGTAGGCACAGGAAATTATCCTCAGCTGAAAAAGTTCCTTCCTTCCACCCCTACACCTAAGGAAAACTTTAAGGGAATTTTTTTCAGTCTGAGGCTTTTTAGATCATAAAACTCAGCAGCAACCTSAAGTAGTCTGGGAACTCCTGCACTGCTAAATCATCTTGAAGGATTGGGCAAGTGAATTTTGCAAGGTAGTACAAGATGGTCTTCTGTGTCTGAATTATTATCATCAGCTGAACAGGGATGCATTACAAGGCAGAAGAAAAATCAGAAATGCAAAAAAAAACCCCCAAAAAACCCCATATGAAGTGATAAGAATGTTAATTGTAAAGCTCTTTTTCTTAATTTCTATGATATTCTTGATATTTTCTTCTCCTCCCTGAACAATGTTTGTCAACAATCACACTTCACACAGGTCTGCAAAGCTCTCACCAACTTTAGCCTCAGTCTAGGTGGGAGCTCTCTCAATAAATTTTAAAGCTCACAGAGTTGGTCCTTCCGTGGGAAAAAAGCCATAATTATTCCCTTTGGAGTGAGCAGCTCTGTGACCAGCAGGGACAATGAAGATGAGGATCTTTCTGAAATATCTTTTTATGCAGGGAATCTCATCATAAATTGTGSTTCCTGTATTGACCACACCTCCAGACCTCCCTCAAATACAATGGGCGACCAGATGGCAAATTTACATAAAGAGACATGCAAGGGAATGTGATGGGGRGAAATTTATGTCCCCACAGAGGCATCTGGTGCCACTTTTGTATTTTGGARGTAGCTCATGTGACCACCAGCTGCTGCTCCAGAACAATGCAGATCTGCACTGAATCCAATGTCACACTGGCCAGAACTGTGCAGAGGTCCTGAACTCCCTGTTAATTTAAAAGGCATTATATCCAAAAATGTTAGGTAAATTGTCTTAATTTAGGCAGGATRAGCCTGATATGTTATGGCAAGAAAAATGTCCATACTTCAACTAGTTTTTTATATAATGTAGGCATACAAAATAGTGGTTTTTTGGAAAACAGGGGAATACTTTCAAGAAATTCCATATTTTACKAACCCTATTTGCCCAAACTACTGTGGCCATTTAATTTTGTTTAATGAAAAGTAATTAACCCAAACATTGGTAAAATAAGAGCAAAATGCCTTTACTCTGAGCACAGATACCCTAACACTGCTTTGAGACATTAAAAAGAATCTTGTCTGTACGAAAGGAACAGAATTCAGCTAGGGAAAAAAAAAAAAAAAGACAAAAATAACCGCTTGTTTATAACCATTCAAAAAATAAATGTACCATTTCTTTCTGCTTAAGAGGACACATCAGAAAAGCCAAACATTAAGAGATGAGCCAAATGTGATAGTTGCTGGAGCTTCAAAACTCAATTTCTTGACTGATGGGAGGCTGTAGTTAAACCCAGGGCAGAAAAACTGAGCTTGAAGAGGAATTTGATGAAATATAGAAGAGGAGGGTGAGGAGATGGAGGCGGACAGGCTGTGTGTAAAGTGAGTTCTAAACAGTGCAGAGGGGAAAAAACGAACACAACAAAATCCCTAAACCCAAACAAAAAAAAACTGAGGCTGAAGAAAGATGGAAGAAATAGCCAGATGGCCACAAATCAGTTTGTCATCTGCAAGTTGAATCATCACAGTCACTTTGGAGCACTGGAGGTGAACGTGTCAATGCAATTCATCAGCTGAGAACGTGGTTTCAAAAACAGTTCTTGAAAGATCCAGAAAAGGGCTTTGCTCCAAATTTAAATGTTCATTCACAGTGGGGAAAAAAAAAGAAAAAGAAAAAAAGTGTCAGCAAAGTGAAATAACATTGTTGATTATAGATATGCCAATTAATTTGCAAGTCTCTAGTTACAATAGTTAGGAACTGCAGTATGAGGCCACCTCTGTGTCTAGTGGTTGTGAAAATGCAGAAATTTTGACCAATACTCAAAATGAGTATTGCCACTGAGTTGTAAGCAATTAGTATATCTTCCATGAGAAATGAGAAATAGAGAGGACTTTGAAGGGAGTGGAGACAGACTTTGCCTGAAGTTACATGGGGAACTCTGGAGAGAAGGGAGGGAAGAGTGAGCACAAAGGTTAGGACAGAGCCAATAGTAATGCAGCCCATTGAGGAGTTTAAATGGTTTTTGAGCAATGTGCTGAATGCAGGCTTGTTCTGGAGTGACCCACACAGCCCAGAAAGACAGAWTTCTGATAGATAAAATAATTCTGGTAATTSCTGCTCTGGCTAAGAGGTCTGTGCCAGGAAGCTTGCCAAATGAGACATCTCCTTAACAAGACCAGAGATTTCAAGTTGCCTGATTTGAGCAAATAATTCCTTATCTAAGTGAGAAGTAACCATCTTCCCACCACCTTTTATTTTTTTTTTTTTGTTAATTCTGAAATCTTTATTACTGATCAGTCTTGACAAGCTGTCATCATGCCATCTCTTTGTCAACCATGGGCAAGGTGTGCACAAAGAGAATTGGGGCTCCTTGGTACATCACAGAGCTCAGACAGAGGACTTGCCTCTTTCCATGTCCCTGTTTTGAAGCTGGACAATGGTATAGGGTTTGTGGGTTTTTTTTTGGTTTTTTTTTGAGGATAGAGGGGCAGGTGGGTTGCAAATTCTATAGCCTAAAAATAACAGCTTYAAAATTGAGGCTGAGGAGGAGGAAAGATGTGACAATAGAACACAAGTGAATACTCTGTAAGAAACTGGAGACTGAAATAGAGAGATATGACCTGACATCCAGAATCAACACRACTGGCACATGATTTATTGATTATGGCCTGTCATATGAGAAGGCCTCAGCTAGCTAAAAAGCCCAGAGCAAAGTAGTATTTTTCTCTCTATAGGATTTGGCATTTGGAAATTGCATACACTTTACCTTTACAGTGATTACTCTCTCCACACAAAGGAATATGTGGCTTTGCTTTTCAAGGCAGGCATGGTGCAAGCTGTGCTATTCTTTTAGCTGTCATTGCAAAAAAAACTGTGGATTATACTATTGATTCCCACAGATAGCTTGGAGGGACCAAAAATTACTTGATGGGGATCAGATGAGTGCAAATTCTGCATGTATTTGTGAATATGGAAAAGATATTGCAAGAATACAGAAAATGCCAGCACAAACTAGACCATTCTTTTATCTCCTCTGAATGCACTAGTTCTGAGTGCATGAACTTTTGAGTGCCTCTTTTGTGATTCTACTTTCTTTCATGATTTGGACAGTAAAAATGTACTATCTGTAGCCTTAGCCCTAAAATATGACCTCAGGATAAAGAGGYAGCAACAGAGCCCAAAAATATTCACACAGTAAGTGGTCCAGCTTCAGCCCTTTTGAAGTCAAGGGAAATCTGACTTCCAGAATCTTTGATCTAGCATCAATAAAATGCAGGAGGCTCAGCAGAGGCCACCAGGATGCTGAGGCTGGAACACCCAGTCTGTGAGCAGAGGCTGAGGACCAAGTGCTGGTTCAGCCTGAAGAAGAGGTGGCATTGGGGGSTGTCCCAGCAGCCCCCAGCACTCTTTGGGGAGATCACCAAAAAGATGGACCCACACTTTTCACCGTGGTGTTTGTTGGAAGGCTGAGAGACAGCAGACTTCAGATGAAAAAACAATGAGGATTGGATATAATGAGAAAAATTTTCCTCTWAGGGACAGTCAGGCTGTAGATCAGGGCTACAGAGGTTGGTGCTAGCTCCATCCTCAAAGGTTTTCAGGATRCAATGGAATAGAGCCCTGAGCAATCTGATCCCATAACTGATCCTCTTGGAGAAGGAGTTTRGGCTAGAAACCTCCTGAGATTCCTTCACAATTGATTTTTCCTGTGATTTTCATACCTAAGTGCTTCAGGAACTCACAATAGCTGAAGGATGTATTAGTGTTATGCATACTTCCCATATGATTAAATATAGAAATAACGTTAAATATATGCATAGCTTTTTGTTTTATCTGGTTAATCTTAAGGTGTCTGTATCAAGCTTCAGTATTAGAATCTTTTAGCAAAATACACTTATTTGCTCAGAGAGAAGGTGATTATATTAAGGAATAATCCAGTTTTTAACAGAACAAGTCAAAGTGGTGGATGCTGGTGCTTGGGCATTTGTATGTGGGCTTCAAGAAGGCTGTTCTTTCTTATTTCTGGTAATGAAGCTTTCACATATATAACTGGTATCCTAGAAACTATTGCAAACTGACATTTATGCATCACATATAAGGATACTAAAACCATCTTTACATTACCTCTTTTTTTTAAGTTGAGAAGAAAAACAATTATTCTCAATTTTTGGGTAGGGCTTTTATAAAAAAATCTAAATATTTCTTGGAGCATACTATAACACGTATACTATAAATCCAGAACCACTGCATACTCAGAATAACCTATAGTATTTCATTATCTCTGAATGAACTTGCCTGGTGTTATGGATTTCCTTGTAAGCTGCTAATGGGCCAAACTACTGATGTTCAACTTGTGTGCACAGAACAAGAAAGGGCATCCTATTATCCCACAGYGTAATGCACTGCAAATTTGGCAAGAGAGGCTTGTCAGGATCCTGAGCATATCTCTACAAGGTTCAGGGCATTGCTTTGCTTCCAAAATGCTGTTTACTACACAAACAGTAGCCTAATTATCAAATAGTCAAAGTAATAATTTTAATTTACTTTCTTAGGGGCTCAAACATCATTTTAATGGAGTCTAATTAAGAATACAAATAAAGTCAACAGGGAAGTATTTAACAGAATGCTTATCCAATAAATTGTGGGTATTACCTTTTATTTATTTCACCATCTTTTCTACTTACATATTCTAAGAGGATTTTTTTTYCCTTTRAATCCATTTGAATTATGTAGACTTGTTTTCAGTGTCTACTCTTAGTCTGGAGGCTTTCTGTTTGTATGAGTGATTTAATAGCCAGATGATCTAGAGCTGAACCTTATCCTATACAGCTGACAAATCTTAAATTCCAGTTTTTGAAATTTAGTGCCTACTTTTCTAGCCAGACCTGCAGACTTGTGCTGAAATGATTTCTTAGGAATAGTTCTAATGGATAACCCTTAGCTCCAAAAAGCTATTTCAAGATGATGCAATTTTGCAGCACTGAGTCTTGTTTCAGAAAAGAAAAGTTAACAAAATCCAAGAGAAGATGAGAGCATTTTCTAAGCATTTTTTCAGGAGCACAAAATTGTGACTAACAAGTCATAGGCCCAGTAAAGATTGGTCATTTTTGCTCTATAATTAATCAAAGGATAAGAGACTCCCATTAATTACTGTGCCATTACCATTTTGAATCCCCATCTGACAGTTTATCTGGACAAGCAGGAATAAACTACACATGGTCTGAGAAACTACAGAGCACGGCAGAATTCATCCTTGGTGTGAAGAAGCAACCAGTGTTATTATCCCCCATCTCCACCTTTTCCTTTATCATTTCCCATTTTTAACCTCTCTATATAGTTTAGAGGAAATTCTCCCCCTTTCCCATCATCTGCCAGTTTAGGGGTTGGAACAGGGTCAGTCATAAATCACATTGTTTTTATTATTTGAGTTTACAGTTTTTCATTCTGTATTTGTTTTTGGACTCAATTTCAGGACTGTCCAAGGACTGTGCAGTGTCTGGGGTGTGATGCATTTGGTGCAGCAKGTCTTAGGCTGGCTGGCTTTTGCCTCTGCCCAATTCAGCTGCAATTTCTCTGCCATGAGCTACTGAGATCTTACTGGGGTCCTTAAGGCAGCAGAAATTCTTTGCAGTGAGAATAATGAAAGCATTGGTGCMGATTCTGAGCTAACTGAGAATCACAGGATACAGCCTGAAATTAGTACTGAAATGATRAAGTTACTATGATCCCATCATGTAACAGGAGGACAGCAGTTCCTTCTGTCAGCCAACAAAAGCCCAACAATGTACAAACAGGATGAAGGCAGGAGAMAAATTATTTCACCTTTTTATACTTCATTTCTTCACAGGGCTTTAATAATAGAAATATCTATTTTAACAAACTGCCAAAAAAAGAAAAGTAAATGGAATTTTTCCATCGGAGGCACTTGGATGTAGCTGCCGACCAAAACAGATGCATGGCTTCAAAACCTCAGTTTGAAAGTAAAATGCCAAAATATTTCCAGAATCTCCACTCYAATTTAAAAACAATGAACAGTGAGAGAAAATTCCCAGTAAAAACTATGGAGCTCTGGTCTTTCCAAGGTTGACTCAGAACTAGTGGCTCAGGGGCTGCGTGGTGATCAGAATAATTCTCTGGGAATAACATGTCAGATCTCACTGTGCACCTTCTCTGTCACTGTCATCTCCCCCCAAAATATTCTTTGAATCCACAATTCAAACGAAATCTGATTTTTCAGAGGGAAACAGACAACAATGGAATTGTCTTCTGGAAATATAATGGAAAAGGTTTTTGGAATGTGCCATTGGGAAGAGCCTGGGAGTTAAACCTTTATTTGTTAGCAACATGATAGAGAGTCAGAATCCCAAATAATTGGTCAGGCATCTTTATAAATACCAGGGGATGCAACCAAGATAGAGGAAGCCCTGGGAAACCCAAGTCCCATTTATTCCAGTACTCATGTGAAGATTTGGGTGGCAAARGAAGAGAAATATAGGCTGAAGCATTGTATTCATTCTTGTGTTTATTCCTCCTGTTCAGAAGCAGAAGGAAATGAGCTCTGTTTGCCATACATCTGAGAGGACACAATATTAATTACACATTTATTACAGACACTTCGTACAAGCTCGGAGGCAATTCCATTGGGCACTGTACAGATACATGGTACAAGATATCCTCTGCTGGAAAGTGGTTAAAAAACAAATAAACAGAGAGAAAAGGCAGTCTTAGAGAGAAAAGAGGGGCAAGGTTACATTTAGTGTGCTACTAAATAATGTTTGTTTTGTGGTGGAAAAAGAGTCACTTCAAATAGAACCATTACAACTAATTAACAGGAAAGGAMCTGAATCACACAGATACAGTCAAAAATCAAAGAGAAATCTGTACAGAACTAGCACTTCACCCCCAAATACACAACTCTGGTTTTTAAAATAGATTTGCTACCAAATGTTTATGTTTCAGTTAAGGAGATAAAGATTCTCCTGGTGCTCAGAGTCTGGATGAGTTTACAAGTTCATTAAATCTGTATGTTTATCCAGATTAACCTTTCAGAATTCATTGCATTGCTGCTGCAATCACTAAATTCACGATAAAAWTTCATTAAAATGGCTTAGAAAGATATGTTCACCTAATTGCAAAAAGCTGAGGAGTACTGGAGATAAACTTGCCTGCAGGAGCTGACAACTGCATCATTCCAAACACTCCCAGTGTTATCCTAAATCTTACTATTCCGTGCTCTAGCTTTAAAAAGAAAACATCTATCAATGTGTGGTTTTTATGTTATGTCCTTCCACTCCTAACAAGGCATAGCCCCACTAAAAAAAACAAAAACAAACAAGCAAAAAGTATAACTTTCACTTTCAGACAAAATTTCTACAGTGAAAAAAAAAATAAAGCAATAACACAGCAAGTTTTGTTTTATTAGTCTGAAACCACAAGCAGCAACCTGTATRTGGTATAACAGCTGAACCAGAGATTTCAATTGCTTCTGCAGTTCAGTGACTCAAAGGTTTTCTCTCAGCAACACAGCAATTCTTCCCTCCAACACCACCTTTAACACTTTCCTTCATCCTTATTTCTAGTCTTTAATTATGGCTGGTCTGATGAACCTAAGAAAATAACTTTAAAGATCAACTTAGAAACATTTTCATATTCTGTTTTGATTTTTATTCTCTAGTTTGTAGAAGCCTGACCCTGATTRAATGCTGGTGATGTAACTCCTCCTGAAAAGAATGATGCTCCCCATAAGTTCAGCTGAACTCTCCCCTCACTTGTTACTTACAAAATGTCTGGGTGGGTGGAGTAGAAGAGCTAAAATAGCAAATKTTTTTTTATTCCTTAGGTGTGGAAAAAACAGTTTTCTTAAAAAGATTGATTTTTCAGACAAATCCAAGCCCTTACCCTCATCTTTTTGGTGTCCTAGGTTGCACAGCAAAACATAGAATATCCCATTATTTCTGGACATGTAAAAACACATTAGGTTTTCTCCTCAGAACAGTTCTCTGCTCCTGTTTCAGTAGATGCTGAAGTTAGACTGTAAGGTACAATAGCAGTGATTTTTTTTTTTAAGCACATTTTACCTGTATAGTTCTGAATCAATCAATTTCCTTGACTTTACATTGCACCAAGGCTAATTCACAGACTCATTTGACTTCACAGATCTCTCCTGAGACACTAATCATAACTGCTTATGATTTAGGGTCAATCTTTTGCAGAAGTATTAGTCTCAGAAGATTTTAAAAGGCAATGGCCAGATCTTAAAAAGCTRTCCAACAAACATTYAGTAATTCYTTCCAAATTCTCAGCTGGTGTMAATTGAGATGGTGCCACTGATATGAAGTACTAAATTTACACCCACTCAGAATATGGCTCTTGTAATTTGTTCTTTGTTCCCTTCTGTATGAAAGCTTTCCCAGGTGCACAATTCACAGCTTCATCTCCAGTTATAGGGTGGTCAAATAAAGGTCAGAACACGCTGCCTCCACAGCACTGCTCTGAGACATTAACCACCCCCTGTTTGCACAGTCAACATCTTGTACAGAGATACAAAAAAATTCATATATTTAATGAAAACTTCTAGAAGGATACTCTAAAAATAGACCCTTTAACAGGTGAAAAATGCCTTTGTGAAATTACTCTCCTAAAACTTTGATGGAGAGGGATTAAATGATACCAAATGTACCTGGAAAAGTATGAATGATTTAAAAGAGATAAGAATTGAATCTGTGATAAAGTGAAACCATCATCACTTAATACACTTTATTTCACTGAAATGAACTAAGCTGGAGTTAATCTGCAGTCCATTCACCAAAAACTATCTTAGGCTTGCTGTGATGGMAGCATTTCTATCAGAAGGCCTAATGAAGTGAAATTGTAGGATTTGGAGAAATAAGATGAAGGAGAAAATTTGACACATACATTTGGCATGCATTCCAGGGAAGAAAGTTTTACAGAAATCAGCTGTTTTAAAGATAGTAATAACTTGTCATAAAACACAGGGGGTCCATTTGAAACTCAGGTTTTAACGTGGAAAATACTGTGCACAAATATTTCCATACACTTGTCCAGTTGCACTAGGGTTTGGAAAAGACTTGGAATTTAGAGAGTGTATTTCTACCAAAAAAAAAGACACCAACCAAAGAAAACAACTAAACAAACAAAAAAATCCTCCCAATCACCTCAAAAAATAAAAAAAAAAACAACAAAACAAATCCAAAAAACAAAGGAAAAGAAACAACTCCACTGGTACTTTCACAACCTGAAGCTCTACACCTGATGCCCCTGATGCCATACGGATGGACAAAACAATTTCTCTGTGCCCTACTTTATATTTCTATTCCTTTGGTCCTACCACTCACTCATCTTCTTTTCATATTCTTYTCAATGTGTTTGGGATTACCACTTGAAAACATATTCCTAAACAGTAATTGAAGATTATARCTTTTCTAACAGAAYCTTTTCTCCACTGTCTCCTTAAAAAGCCCTAGGTTTCAGAAATTGAACTTTATTCAAGAAAACATGGGAAATCCACACAGAAAATTATCCCAAGCCAGGCCAGATGTACCTCACAAAATTTTTAATTTGGAAATTACAAGAAAAAATAGATTTTTTTGAAAAATATTATAATTACAACAAACAACCCTGTTACCAATTTTTTGTCCTGTATTAAGAAAGTGTTTTTATTAACAACATAAAAAACCCCCAAACCAAACAAAAAAAAACCAACAAAAAGCAACAACAACAACAAAACACAAAAAAACACCAAAACAAACAAACAAATAAACAAAACAAAACAAAACAAAACACCCTGGAAAATGAAACTTAAAAAAAGCTGGAAATTTTTGTTAGACGTTATATATGTACATATCCATGTATATATGTATATATCCTCAAGGCATATCATCCTCAACGGGTATGGTATGAAAAAGTCTGAAAAAGGCAGAAAAAAGGAAAACCTATGGGATGCAAATTCCAGGGCTRYCTCCAAATSTCACTRCCTGGATTTCCTKCTCTTGCAGTGCWGYCTCATGGGAAGCTTTYTGGCTAGAGTCAAAAACTTCATCTCACACCCTTGTGAGGGAATATGCAGAGGGGAATTACAGCTCTTAGAGATGTCAGCAGCTTTAACCTGTGCCTACACTAGGAAATGAAACTGTGCCAATTCCCATTCCATTCACAGCAGGAAATTTGCCAAATCCCAACCTGTTTTGCTCACATGGGCATCAGCCAAGCATGTGCAGGTCCTCTGTGTGCTGGCAGATATGGGCAGCACCTAATTCCTGAGGGCAAGGAATTCTACAAGCCTCTAATGGAAAGAGGAGAAGGAAAGATGCTTTTTGATGTAAATTGTTTCCTTTTCCCACACCTTCCTCCCACGCCCTACCAGTTGTCCTCCAACTAATAGTTGTAACATCTGTGCAGTTAAATGTGGGACAAAATAAAATAGAAGGGATTTAACACATTAGAGCAGCAGATATAGGGCACTATTTCTCACACACTGCTTTCAGTGTAGAAAAGACTTTCATACATTCCCTACTGTGTTTCTCAGATGGATAATTTTTAGTTTGCACCTGTGATTTAATCTTAATCAGTCAAAGAGAACAGCCCTGGATGTAGACTTAGTGCAAGGGTTGAAAGGCAATTGTTGTGAAATGAARCAATAAACATCCCAGCCTGATCCTCCTCTCATTTGTCAGGGTGGAAGTCAGGAGCAACTCCACCCCAAGGAAYGTGATCATACTGGAGTAACACTGGTGTTACAGGAGTAGATTCCTGTTGTAGAAGATGAAACAATTTCAGATTTGGCACTAAATTCTGATAAAYATGCTACAGTGCAGCTGTATATTAAATAATCAATTTAGAACAAAAACAAACCACTAATGCCTACATTTTTCTTCAGACTAATAAGTGGCTGAAACACAGTATTTTTGAAATAAATTACAGGGAGTGTTAGCTTTTGAAACATGTTTTGTTTGGTTGCCTATAATAACTGTAGGAAATGAAAGAAAAGCTGCCTTAGGTTCACAGAAAAAAATATGCTTTTATGCCAAAGAGACATTGAACCCTGATGTACACATTTATAAGGAATTTTAGACATCTCTGCTGAAATCCATAAAGGTGTTTAGATGCATAATTCCTGTTTCAGAACACCTAAAGCCCAAGCTGAGGAAGAGGAAAGGAAGCTACAGGAGTGTTTGAACAGGATATCCATGTCCTGAGCTGTACCTCTCAGGAGGAGAGGAGGACTAAAGGAAGCCAAGGAGCAGAGGAAAAAAGGTTCAGTCTGTGCCTTTGGGCCAAAATCCCACAGTAACCAAAACACTGTGTAAAAAGACCTTGATTGTCTTTCTAAGAAGAGCATAACAAAAGCATAGACCGAATTTTTGTGCTGTGATGTTCTGTTTTATCTGAAAACAAAGGAAAGTGAGATTCATAAAAAATAGAGAAATTCAAATTTCACCTGTCAGATGTGAAAAAGTGAAAGAATCACACACACAAAAATATCCTTGCTGATGCATATCTTTGTGAGACAGGTTCTTTTTTAAGTCTAAGACTCCCAAGGACATATTGAACCACAAAAATCTCACCATGGTATTCTGTGAAMATGTCTGTTGCCTTTGAGTTGTAGCCATGATGACATGTGGAGAAGSTACAACATTTCTCCATGTGAAAGCATCTCAATTAACCTCAAATAAWGCAACCAGATCAAAAAAAGCACAAATCCCCTTTCTCTGCTGCTCTGCCATGAACACATCAATCAGAACAGACACACCCTCCAAATAAAGCATTTAAATCATATTGCTGAAATCAAACTCCTCCAAAGTTCATCTCTTACTGGTATCTTAGCTCTGATTTCAGAAGCTGAATTTATGCAGRAAATGCCCAAGACAGATTCAGCATCTCCCAGCAGCAGATAAAACACTGGTTAGAGAAGTCTTCTCCTATGAAGATCTTATCTCCCCATTAAGTCAGGTGTCTGACACCAGCTCTCCCAGTTCCTSAAGAATGCTGTAACTACTGGGCTGTAAATGCCTAAGACAGCACAAATCTCAGGTTCTGGATTCTAGGAATTTAAGATTAACTTTCTGGAGAACGTTAGTTCCTCTAGAAGGTGATAATTCCATTTATTTAAGACTTTTTCTTAATTCAACACAAAAGAGGGCTTGGTTGTCTGGTTCCTAATCTAACAGAAAAAAATTCAGTAATGAACACTAAGTAGGGCTCAATGGCCTTGACCAGCCTTGCCTGGATCCATCACCAGCACCATGGGACCAGAAACACTTTAAGCTTGATCTGGTCAGCCCACGTTTGCATTTTCCTGTGTTGTTGCTCCACTTCTGCAGCTTTGCCACTGGCTCTTTCATGGGCACCAGCCCACAGAGCAGGCAGCTTTCTCCTGGATAAATTCCTTGTGTGAGCCTTGGAACCCACCTCCAGCACTGCCTTTGTCCCATGGATGCATCCTTGGCCTTGTCTCCATTCCTTTTTTGGCTCGATCTCCTTTAGCTACTGGCTGGGCTCTGGGATGGATCCCAGACCTGGTTCACTCCCTGCTGTGTCTGCCACTGCTCCTGGACCCTGTGGAGGGACCATCAGCATGTGGAGGAACAGATTCCATGTGCTGGGGCCACCCTTGGCTCTCAGCTCCATGTCCCTGTGGGAGGGACCTGAGCCCTTGCTGCTCCCTGACAGGCAGATATTTGTCACAGTTGCAGGTGTTGCTGCATCCTGAGCTGAGTGTGGCAGGAATGTTTGAACTCTGATCTGAGCAAGGCTGGCCAAAGGGGCYCTTAGGTGATTCAGGCATTTAAATTTCCAGATGGCTTTAGGTAAGTGCTCAGATGCTCACCTCCACCTAAAAGGTCCTGAGGTAGTGACAGAGAGCAGCAGGGTATTACACATTTATAGAAAATAGCTCCCAAAAATAGAGGAGCAGGAGCTATCCAGGCTCAGCCATCTTCAGAACACAATTTGGCACACACATTTTGTCTCTGTAGCATTTAGGGCATTTTCATTTTATTTAACACCGTGGTTTTGGTGTTTATCTACCTCCTGGACATTGGCATGACTTTCCATTCATTTTTCTGACTGGCTCTTGTCATTTAGATCATTAACTTTTTTTATGAAGGAATTTGTTTYATAGGTGTGTCCAGTAATTACCAGRATAACAACTCACCTACTGCTGGAGGTTTCCAAGCACTACTCTAAGAGGGTAAAATTGTGCCAGCAACAGTGATGATATCTGTTTGTATAAGTGTTGTTTTCAGTCTGACTGATGATTTTTGCTGGGAACTGGAATTCCTTTTCAGTTTTCTGTGCCTCATACTTCTATATCAGTAAGAGGCAAATCATATTTACAAGTGCCACAGGATAACACAAAATAATAAAACTGACTGAGCATCATGTATCACTTAAGATATTCTTTGAGAAAGAATGTATTTCTAGAAGTGTGAGCCCTTAACTTTTTTGAGGTTTTAGCACTTTGATGGGGAAGGGGTGAATTGCATTATCTACATTTGCACAGATATTCATAGACACATATGAATCCACACCTATTTGTGACTGGAATTTTCAGTTTGAAGGGCAAGAGAAATCTGGTATGAGYGACAGAATCAGATCTTATATCTTTTTCTCTCAGCTACTAAAGGAATTTGTGATGCAAAGGACACAGGGTGAAGCAGGTTGGTGTTTTTGGGATTCAGCATTTCATTTAAAGCCTGCTCCTAGAACTGCWGCAATGATGTGGGTGAATGTTGATTTCTATTAAATATATTGCAAATATGTACAGCATGTTCTGTCCCTGGGAAGATGCCACTATGAAGAGATATCACAGCTGAATTGCCAGGGAATTCAAGTGTGATGGGGAGGGGGAGGAATAAGGAAGGAAGGCACAAGGAACAAAATGTCCCCACAGCCACCCACCAGGACACACTTGGAGAGAGATGTGAATCAGCAGCAGCCAAGGAAGCCCTGATGCCTAAAGGGGATTATGYAAGAATCTGAGGTAAGTGGTGCCACTGGCACCTTTGGGTGTTTCTCAGGCATTTAACTGTGTCATTTAACCTGAGGAGAGAGACCCTGCACCCTCCCCTAGCTATGGAGAAAGCCAAGCAGCTGTTAAGGGTGATAACTTTAATAAGGAACCCAGAGCAGACAGGCTTGCAAATTAGACATCTCAGGTGAATGCTCTTTGGTTGTGATGAATGCAAGCCTTAAGCTTGAACCTGTTTTAATGTTTTGTGTACAGCTCTTTACTACCCAGCCTTGCAGATCTTGCTCTAATAGGGAAGGTACAATACCTTCCCCATTCCAGTATTCTGGTGCAAAGAATAAATAACAATAATGTCAAGGCATAATYATTGTAGTGATAAGACATTTAAAGAATAATCATAAAAGAACAAACTGTAAAGTCTTCACTAAAAAGGTGTGTCTCTGCTTTTACTGACCTTGACAATRCAGAGATTTATGCAGACAAAAGAATCAGCAATTTTCACTGATGCCATCTACACAGCAAAATCAGCAGGGATGTCAGGAGATCTCACTGATATCTCTCAGGTCAGATATTCAACCAGATCTCCTTGGCTTATGAGTATGACCCCTTATAGGTCCTTTCCTCCTGTACTGGGGAGGCCACAGTGGCTGAACTATCCAGATCAAGAGCATGTAAAAGTGATCATGATAAATCACGAATTTCAGCATCTATTTCTGACACCTTAATTTTGATTGACCTTAATAATAATTTTGATGTTCAGCTGCTAATTTTGAGGTCACATTATCTGATCTAGTAAGACACCAGGCTGTGTATGATTTGGGTATCAGTGCCATAGCAGCACAGTCAGAACAACTTTCAGCACCACATTTGCAAAGTCACTGAATTTTTGTGAAATTTAGCTTTCCCTTTGAGGGACTTCAGACAACAGAGCCCAGGCTCCACAGTTGTCCATGCTGTGATTCCAGATTTTTCTAAGAATGGCTGTCCTRCACTCTTCTGAAATTTTCACCATCTCTGGGCAGAAGAAACACGAACAGGCAAAGGAACAAAGATTAAARGAAAGAGGTGTCAATGTTACTGGAAGATCTACACACAAAAGTGTCTCAGCCAGGTCACTTCAATATGTGATTTCAGGCTGTGAGGAGCTCACCCACAAGTAAAGCTTCAGTAAYTGTGTAAAAAGAAAAGAGAGCGTTCATCATCAGCGGGTCCTTGGGACCAAGGTCATAAGTGCTGCACACTGAGGTCTGATACCACTTAACACTTAAGGCAGCTAATTTCTGTGATATTTTTGACCTGTCAGTGGGGCCTTTAAGGAGATTCAAAAGATGAACCCTACAGAGAAGGCAAAAAAATCCCAAAATCCCTTATGTACTTGGGGAAATTGCTTATTTATCAAACATATAACTACAGGTGGAAAAATACAGAAAAATTTCAATGGAGACAGCGAAGGGAAAGACAATAAACTCAAATACAGGTGGAAAAAGAAGTCYAAGAAARTATCACTTTAYRCTGGAAATTCTATTTCATTTTACACAAGGTRCAATATGAGRTTTTACACAATGATYSTTGATAAGCAATATGTTGAAATAAYAGATCAGCTCAATGACCTGAAAATGTCTGATATTTTTATTCCTGAAATGATATATCTAAAGGCAGGGATTTCTCATTTATAATTGACTATACTCAGGCTCTTGTCAATTTGCAGAAATGCTCTAAACAAATGAAGAATGAGATGAAATATTTAAATATAATAGGGAAGACAGAATTTACATTGTTTGATCTCAGATCTCAGACATTTTTTATTAGTACTAATCATTATTTACTTTGATTTCAACACTTCAAAACTTTACATGTATAATAAGCTTTAATGCTTTCTTTAGTTCTGCCCAAAGACTCAAAAAGGTGAGATTTTGTTTTTAGTAAGTTTTCATTCTGTCATCACACTAATACCATTTTATTACCTGTGTTACTGTGGATTGACCAAGTTATTTGGTAAAAGCCAGAAAGTTGTTTCCAGTTTGAACAATGTCTGATCTGGAAATAGTGTAACTGTAATTGAAAACATCCAAAATGAGAAAAGATCTGTTGAAGCCATTAGGCTGAAATTACTGAGACTTGTACAGACCTGCAGGAGCACAGGCTCTCTGATGACTGCTCTAATTCCTTGCATATGGCAGGTTAGACTGCACCCTTTTCTGCATTCCTGAAATCAGAGTGCTGCCTATTTACAGAGAGCATTTCCCCACTTTCCTGGTTATCTCTGTGTTCCTGGATCCACACCAAAGTTTGTTTGAAGGGGGAAGTTCAAAGCTACTTAGAAGCCTGGACACCCCTTCTATTTCAGATGTTAAATATATCATCAAGTGYTCMCCATGGTCTCAGAAACCCACAGTTWATTTCCCCCTTWCAGCTTCCATCCTCCATTTCTTGCAGTTTGCTGYAATCTGGTGTGTAAAGCTTCCAAAAGTTGTGGGACAGCCTATTTTGAGGGAACTTGTAAGCAGGAACACATGAATGGGTATCAGGTGCAGCTATGAATTTAATGAATGGTTTGTTGGAAATGGCATTAAACAGCAACATCCGTCTGCAGATGAGCTCTGTAATGTCCTTATTTCCAGCCCAGGCAGATGGAGCATTTGCAATGTGCTCTCTGTTTTCTGTTTTCTGTTTCACACTGCATTACTTGCCTGTAAATTCACCCACAATCACAAGAAAAAAGATTTGGACCCTGACTGTCCAGSCCTTTATTTTTGCAGCTTTCTCTTSAAAATGAATGGAAGAAGAATGTAACAAGGCTCGTGATGAGAATTAAACTGGCCTAGGATTTTCTGCTGCTCCAAAACAAATCACAGGTTTTTGTTTTTTTCTCTCAAACACTTTAGCTTGAAGAAGGGGGGTGAGAGAAAAACTGTGAGATTCTTTTAAAAATTGTCATTAATTTATGATGTTAAAATACATTTAGAAGTGTTATATTAGGAAACCAAAAAATGAGGAGTGTTACATGAGATATTAAGACCAGTGATGTGGTAGCATACAGCAAGTCACATCATACAACTCTTGCATGCCATTGTATTAAATTAATTTTTAATGAAGACATTCAAAAAGATCCCAATTTCTTTTAATTATTAGCAATTACTATCCAAATATCTTCTAATTCTAACTCAAATATAGTAATATTTATATATGGCTGTGTATTGGGGAAAGAAGAGGTGAAAACATTTTCCCAGAAAATTATTTCTATGGTACAGGAGGGGATCAGGTACTACTTTCTTCCTTAGTCCTTGCCAAGGATAAGAAAAGAATTCATCCCTTGTATACTGTGTGAACTGTAGACTGTTTTTCCTATGATTCAAATAAAAAGGGTAATGGAGGAAAAGAAAGAGTATATTGAATATTGATTTTTTTGTCTCAAACATAAGGAAGCCCATTTTGGGAAGGGGTATAAAAAAGAACTGCTTATCAATGACAACCTGCTTCTAAATGGCTTCTGAAAGTTTCTGGTCACTATTTAGACCAAGTTTAATCTTGTGAACACTCAGCTGTAATCTCTCTCGCTCTGGATAGCAGATAATTTAGACCAAGTTTTTGAAGGACCATGTTACTGAGTGAGAAAAGATTTCTCAGAGACAGAAAAAAGCAGTGGAAAGGTGTGAAAACATTCATTGGTAAGACTAYATTGGTTAAAATATCAAATGTAAAATATCTGTCTATAAAATTCAGTTCCAGGTAGAAAAATAGTCTTATTTCCAATCTCACTCCTACCATGTTAACRCAGTTTCACTTGACTTCAAAACAACACCCAGTAGACAAATAACATAAATTTTCGATGCTGTTAAAGTCAAGGGGTCTCTGATGACTCACATCAGTTGGAGTTGCAGTTCAGCTTGTTGTTTGCAGAAATTTCTAAACTTGGAAACTCTTTTTCACGTTTCTAGCAAAGTCAAAATAGGTCTTTGTGAAATAACTGCAGCCAACAGTAAATGATGTATGAAATGAAATATCTCATCCATCCCATACATGAGGAATATGCAGAGGAAGCTTTGCTGCTCTCACCACGCAGTTTCAGGCGAGTTGCTGGTGCAGAGCCATCATTTGCATGGAGTGATGGGAGGCAGGGGGTGATGCTGTCATTCTCATCTGCTGTCAGGTGTGGCTCTTCCATACAAGAGAGAGTCAGATTTTACCCCTTTCCCATTTTATCTGATAAATACCATCCTGTATTCTGCCCAGTAACTTCCACAGAGTTTGATGAGTTTTGAGCCTGGAGTATTGGGGATTTATTCAAGACTACAAAAATATTTTACAAGAGATCAATTTTTTACCTAYAGCAGATCTCATCTCTTAGCACATGTCTACAATACAGAGTGTGTTAAAGACCCCTAATATTTCTGTCAATAAACTGGCATATTTAGTGTATTGACAGACACTAACTTTGTCCCAGGTGACAAAGCTACCACTGATTTACCACTTTGGTGACATGTCTGAGCTAGTGTTGCTTGCAAGCTCTTACTCAAGCAGCAGCAGCTCTGCATTATGCAGCTTTCTCATCCTTCAGAGAGTCTGCATTCCACCTGAATTTCTTCCATTTCAAAGTTACATACGGTTTACATAATTTACCTAATTTTTTGACTAGGCATTTCCAAATAGCTCAACTTACTAAAAATAAGCACCTATCTGAATACTTTTATGAGCTTAATTAGAGTTGGAGTCTAGAAAACTGGTTTAAATCATCCCAGTTCAGTGAAGTTACGTGTGGTGGACCCTACCTGTATGTACCAAATAATTCAAAAGCAATTGTGAGATTTCTGCTGCATACAACCAAAAATAAGAAAATCAATAATTGTTCYATTTGACTCTGTAAGAGGAGAAAATTGAGTACTAATAAGTACTGAAAMTTTAAACAGAGCCACAGGGAGGCTGGAGAAGGTCCTGAGAAGGACCATTTGTTTATAAGTGGCATGAAGTCTTCATGTCCTAATGTGATGGGCAAGTGACCTTTGTAGTATACTTATGATTTTGAAAATCTGAATCTGGAGATATCTGACATTTTTGTTGGCACCTCTGCTATGACAGCCACRTTTGGCCCACACAGGATAAACACTTAACCAGGATTGTGCAACTCTTCTCTGCCTATCTCCATAAGTTCTTCTCACCAAAAATACCATGGAAGGGGATGGATTAGACTCTCTGTGCTGACTGTGTGGGGATTGGTTTCAAGTAGCACTCAAGTAATCAGCAAAGCAGCTTWTCCTCAGAGTTTAGGCATCACTGGAATTCACGCTGTTTTGGTGCATAACATCTCTAAATTCTTAGTCTGTTTTATTATTCRTTTGACTGTGAAGGTCTGCTTGGCAGGGATGTGGTAGGAAATTCAGCCATCAGGCTTAGGGTGCTTCTGAGTTCCAGTGTGCTCTTCCTGAAGCTTTGTCAGTAAGTTTGCTCGCCTCTGAAAGCAGAGTGATTTGATCGCTTTTGGCAGACACAGTTTCCCCCAAGTACTTTGTTTTGTTCCAAGAATGCCAAGAAAATGTTCTTTCTTTCAGAAAATAGTCTTCTCCCTGCTGAACTCATATTAAGAYATCCTCAGAGGGCTTTGCTGTCACCTTCTGTAGGTTAAAACAACAGGATGTCCCCACTACCTCGCCGTACCTTTGAGTAACATCACACTGGGTTGCCTTTTAAAGTTTTTGGGCTGCCCTCTCTTACCTATATGCAGTCAAATCCTGCAGCTAAGAACCTGAAAACTGCATTTGTGTGGAGGGGAATCACCATGCAGAGTTATTGGGCATCCTCATTAATTTCCATTCTGTAGGAGATGGGACTGAGGCTGATGCTGCTGTGATTTCTGGGCAGTGTAGGCACATCCAAGTTAAGGAGAAGTTGCTTTGCTAAGRCTGAAACAACCATTTGGTCTGTCCATTCCCACATGCCACAAGGTTTTCTGTGCTGTTGGGTCCAGTCTGCTGGGGTCACAAAGCAGCTGATTCCACAGCACYTCATCTGCATTTTTACTGGGTGCCAGGTACAGTGGTGCTACTGAGATTCATGACCCTGGGTAAGAAACAGATTTCCATAACTCCTGCTATTCATAAATCTCAAGAATAAGTATCTACCTACTTCCAAAAGGTGTTGACAAGCTGAKGATGACAAGAGTCAGCTGATCACAGCAAGAGCTCCACAGAATGAAGAGGATGAAGTTGAAGAGTTTAGATGAATGTGAGGGAAAAGCAAAGTGACAGCACGAGGAAGGAAAGCGTGTTCTGCATCCCTAGAGCAGGCTATTGCAAAATGGAAGCTTATTCCCTTTCCCTGTATTTGAGAGTTTTTAGGGGTTTTGACACAAAAAGTTATGTGTTGATTTATTGGCTGAACCTTAGTAACTGCTCATGGTGAACAGAGTCTGCTTTGACTTAAGCCTCTTTTGCTCTCCKTAAAAGAGATGAAAGTATTTTTGATGCTTTTATTTTGGAGTGAAGATCCATCTTATCTCTTTAGTAGCTAAAAAAAGTCCATGAGATACAGTCACCAGGRGCAGAGAACAGATAACCCCTGTCCTCCCAGTCCTTTTTGACAATTATATCCTCACCCAGCAGTCAGCACATCACTTTCCCAAAAYTGTGTGCAATGGAAGACATGCACATGGACAATGCTCCCAGTTCAGTAATGTCCTTTGAGTTCTGTGTTGGCATTTAAAATCACCTCAAAACCTAATAAGACAGTAAAATAAGGGCAAAATTACTTTTAATACTAAGCACACTATAATAACACATGATACAATCCATGTCATCTAGGTACAGAGGGAGGAGAAAAAGCTTCTYTAAGACCTGTGCTTTCTTACAGTTCATGATAAATATGGGGTTAGAGTGGGGGATTGAAGAAAGACAGAGGGAAAATTTGTTTTGAAATGCCCTTTTCAGAGAAATTACCCYTACATTCAAAACATTTTATTCGTCTGACAATATTCAGATGTTACAGAGGAATTCAGAGSAATCCAAACTTAAAAAAGGGACAGGAAAAAAGACTATTTTAAAACCCAGAAACAAGCAAACAAAACTTTAAAAACCCTAAAATAATAACTCTACTACTTTTGTTAACTGATGTCCCCACTCCCATCCTGAAACAAAGGTTTCTGTGGCTACAGCTGAGGGGAGATCTGTGCAATTTAGGGATGTGCCTGCTTTTGCTAAGCAGCAGAGCAGGTTCATGTTCCTTTGCAACTTCAACTGTGAACTTTAATCTTCATGTTCATGTTTGTCTGCTTAAATACCTTCAAGGCTTTCACCCTATGCTCCTTATGACTGCGTTCCTATTAAATTTGGCATTTCACTGTTGTTTCAAAGAGATTGAATAGAGATTGTCTTATGCATAGCTTGAACCTTTGATATTTGCATCCAAGTGTGCTCAAGGAATATCTCTGTATAGTTACAGAAATATTCTATGCAGCTAACATCCTATAATAAAGAAATAAAGTCTTAGATCAGAGTCTTTTATGCTCTGAATAGGTGTGCTATTTTTAATACTTTAGTTTTCTTGTTAACTTAGATGGTTTGCAATTACATCTCATTTCAGCAGAAATGATTATTCAGAGGAGCTGGTCATTATTGAAAGCAAAAGAATATTTTATGTAGTCCTTTACAGATTTTTATCTCTACTCTCTCCCAAAGAGAAATAAACAAAATCATACAGGTCCWGTTGCATGAATTTCAGTTCATCAGAAACGTAAGGAAAGTAATATCTTATAAATTGGAAATGGCATTAAAAAGTCAGAGAAAAATACAATGCATTATCCAGGCAGCTACACTGACAGTGTAAATGAAAGATTAATAGTTCATATGTTTCTCATTGTGGTACATTGACACCTTTGACCAAAGGGAGGGAAYATAGCTTTTTGTTAGAATTAAATAGTGATTTCTCAGTCAGACAGCTGCACTAGATTCTTAAGGGGGTTAGCAATCAAAGAGAGATCAAGACCTACATTTTCCTAAAGTCTGCCATGCAATCACTTTCATAGTGCAAAATAAGTCTAAGGAAGCAATTACATGTCTAAATTTTTTTATGCACATTATCACAGGCTTTCTGCATTAAAACAGTGGTTCCATGGAATTATTGGTGTGTTTTTACTAGGAGAAATACTGTTGCATATGAGATTTTGCACCAGATAATCACATAATTAATTTTGTGCTGCCTGTTTATAGGTTTTATTTTACTTTAATAGGTCTGGTTATGGATGCGGAGTGGAGCAGCACATCTTTTAAATGTCTTAGGGTCAGATTAATTCAGGGCACTTCAGATGTTTTCTTGTTTCAGTTTTACAAGGTAAGGTATTGTAAAAGCTGAGTGTAAACAGGCTGCATTGCACTTGTCTGAGCATCAGGGCATGTTCCTGTGCAGGTGGGACTGTAACTGTGCCCTCCCCTCTTGTCAGTGCTGATGTACCAGACCCCTCCTGAGCACCCCCAGCACAGCTCAGCACTGTTCCAAACATGAGGTGTCCYGGGGAGGCACCCTTTTGGATCAGAGCTGAGAGATTCTCCCCAGCTGAGGTGGTCTAAAGACAGTGAGGGTGTGAGAGACTCGTGGTGACCCTGGGGGAGTGGGCACAGGCCTGGTGGGGAGCACCCATGGAGCCCTGTCCCTGATGCTGCACTGCAAAAGGGTCACTGTGTGCTTGCAATTACCAAWTCCTCTCTCTTCATCACCCAGGAAATGCAGCACCAGGTTCTGCARTGAAGGTGAAGTATAAAAATGGGCCAGAACTGTACAAAGTCGCTTTGTGACCAAATATTGATTTTGGGTACAGAACTAAATAAAAGRAACTCCTCTGTGACCCCAACCTTTCTGTCTGTATCTGCAGATCTGAGATTTTTTCCTCTAAATGATGATTCATTCTCTGTAATGATTCCCTTTGTGRAGTGCCAATATGTAATTAGAGGTGTGTGCTGTAGATCACTGTGTTGGTCTTACAGCAAAATATGTTCAGAGCCACTCCCATAAATCAGTAAAGCTCCATTAAAAGCAATACAGCCATAATGATCTGATCTTCTTGCTCATCTTAATTTCATGATTTCATTCTTTTCATGCAAATTACTATTTTCTGAACTCATGTAACTTGTTTTTCTAAATTTATCCACCACGATGCTAGATTTTGTAGACATAAATAATTGTAGAAAATAGCTATAGTTGACAATAGAAAGTCTAAATATGAAATTTTTTCCTGCAAAAAAAGCAACTGATATGACATTCTCCTCTAATTAAAGTATRTTAATTATGGGAACAGATTTATTCAAATTATGCTTCCTATGTGTAAGTGCAATATATACCAGATTTTTAAAAACTTATGCAAGCATGGAAGAAAGATAATTGAAATCCCTCACCTTATGTTTCAGCTAGTTAGTCAATTCCCATTTCCTAATGCCATATATGAAACACCATTATCCAAATAAAGAGCWAAGGGAAATATCTGACTTACTGATTTTAATCCAGAAAGATGATTTCAATGCTGTGAATCCAACAGGAAAAAAAGGATTTTGGTACCACTGCTTCCTGATTTGGGAGATTTCCAGAGAAAGTGAAGTGCAAGGAAGCTTTAAAAGAAAGCTTTAGTCATTTGTASTGCCTTGGGCACTGTCTCAGTTTAAGGGTATGCTGCTATGTGTGTGTGGATGATGTGATCAGGAAGCTGGATAGTGATAGTATCAAGACAGATAATTTTAGAGCCATAACCCATTGCCACAGAGTTTGCCTGAAGTAATCSTTCCATGGATGTCAATGGACTTAGAGGAAACCAGGTCTCAGTTGCTTAAACACAGGCAGCTGGTGTCATTTGGAATGTGCCTGGGTATCTGAGGCATCCAATGGTACTGCTCACCACCATGGCTTTCAGGTGTGACAGCTGAATCTGGACTGGTGGGATGCCCTCAGGCACAGCAAACAGCACCAAGTGCCTCTGTGTGGGCAAATGAATTGAGCCTCCAGGGCTGAATTCCTTTTCCCTAAGTAAACTTACACAATGTGTATTTCTGCATCCAAGTTAGTTTCTTTGTTGAACATTTACTGGCGGGAGCAGACAGGGTGCATTTGAGTTATTTCAGGTGTTTACACTGGGATGAGATGTCCCCAGTTCCCTCCTCTGCTACCAAAATATTTCAGAAAACTCAGTTATTGCCATCCTCGCTGCAGATACCTTGGTTTTATGCAGTRCTCTAAATAAAAGCATTGCAAGACATCACATTATCTAGTAGATCATGTTAGTGCCCATTTCACAACCCTTCATCTGTTTACCCTGCAGATCTACCTGCTTCAGTGCATAATGCCTCATAAGTCTTACAAATCTAATTAAACCAAAAAGGAACTTTGTGGCAAATTCAGACTTTTGACACCATCCTTTTGACCACTACTTAGCCTGCCTATGCATTTCTCCTCTGATAATTAGTTGCARTCCACCACAGGAAGAAGGTTCTTGTAATTTTATTATTTCACATCTTCCTGCCTCTGGCTGAGAAGAAGAAAGTGGTACTGGTACCATAACACATTAATTTAAGGCAGCAAGATGGTAATTGGAAGCTTTCCACTACTTTTAATGAACTTTGGACTGGAATCATAGAGAAAAAGTCTCAGCAAACACCTTTCACTGAGAAACAAGTCATACAAGAGTGATCAATGGTTTCACACTGCTCACAACACCTTGTGTGCCTTCATGTTTCTCAGTATGATGCAATCTCTTCACACTCTCCCATGGCTATGGGGGATTTGGCTGYGTTTTGATTCTATTTGAAATGTGAATCTTCACTTCTCTGAAGTAAAGGTCTGCTGTGGGCTGGCCTTGGCCAGCAGCCACATTCCCACACAGCCGCTTGATCACTCCCCTCTCCCTCCCGCCTCCCCTCAGGATGGGGGAGAGATTGAGAACAAAAGTGAGAAAACTTGTGGGTCGAGGTAATGACAGTTTAATAAGTGAAGGATGGATTAAAAGAAAAAAAAGTGATTCAAGAACAATCAGTCACCACCTCCCACCAGGTCCATGCCCAGCTCCTCTCTGAGCAGAAGCTACCTCAGAAATAGAGTGCCCACTTGTCGTCTCCTTCTCCCTCCTCCCCAGTTTTCATGGTGCTCTGTGGTATGGAAAAGACCTTTGGACAGTTTGGGTCAGCTGTTTGAGCCTTTTRCTCATGTCCAGCCTATTCCCTGCATGAACAGAGTGGGGAAATAAAGAATCTTACCATTGAGCAARCTCAGTTTAGTACTACCCAAAACACTGTTGTGTCATTGTAGTGAACCATTCAGACCCAGTGGCTAATTTTTTCCCTAAACCAGCTGTTTTCAAACCAAAGTGAAAGCACCATTGCCATGGATCCTGAAGAGGCAACATGGCAAGTGTTTTTTTCATGCTGGTTTCTCTCCTGCACCATGAGCCACCACTGTGCAGCCACAAACCTCAGAAAGGTTTATTGACAAACTTTGTTTAGAAACCTTGTCCAGGCACAGACAGACACACAGATACTCAGCYCTCCACCAACATTGCCCAAGTTCCAGAATCTTACAGGAAGAAGAATATCCATGCCCATGTCCTTCKTCCTGGAAGAGATATTGGAAGAACTGAACTTATAAAAATGTGTACATGGGCCTCCAGCTCTGACAGCCCAGGACTGCACATTACAACCATGGGCCTTGATCACCCACACATTTCTGGAGCCATGGGTGGTGACATCTTTCTACCTCTCTTTCTCTGTCTTTCCAATTTTCCTCTTTTAAGGTGATCATATACTCCAGAACAGCTATACACCCTTTTYCCAATCTTTTATTTTTTTCTCAGTCCAGTTGTTCTAATAAAATTATTTTTTATATAAGTTATTTGGTGTTGTTTTGCTGCAATCCAACTCAAAGTGTCATATATCAATGAACCTGGTTGCTCTGCCTCAGAGGCAGATTGCAACAGTCATCAATCCAAAATCCAGCTCCACATGGGTCTGAAGGCTTTGCCTTCTTGGGGGCAAGACAAAATCAGGAGTGCTGGAGAACAGGAGGCTTTATCCAYTCTACCAGCTATTGAAGGCTGGGCACAGGAATGGGCTGAAGGGWTGAGAGCTGAGGAGCAGCTCCAGAATGAGAGTGAACATCTCATCTGTCTGGCTCCTGAAGAAASTCTGCTGTTGTTATTAGGAACTAATTGTTGATTTGCTGCATGAATGGTCTAAAATGGAAAAGCAGTTGGATATTATTCCTTGTCACTTCAGATCAGATTYCCAAGGGCAGAATGAAGGTTACATTGGACTGTTTTCAGATTTTCCAGTTTTGTGACCCTACCACAACAACAGCATGAGTTTCACTTTAAAGAGAACACAAAAATAAATATATATTACATAYTTAAATGCATAGACCTTTCATTGTGCAGTCTAAGCCTTTTACCAGGCAACAAGCATTTTTCTGCTAGTGTTGTATTTGTCAGATCCTGCCTCTCTTTGGTTGCACATCCTTTCCCTCCTGCTCTAAATAGACCGAGATCATCACTACGTTTTACTGAACATTTGCCAAGAGAAAGTGCTGGTTTTTTATGGGAAGCATTGGAAATATCTCAAAATACAGGGTTTGGAGCAGAACACTCAGCTTTTGCATTAGTTTAGCATTTTTTCCCCCTGAAAACTGTCATATTGGCACACAAAATGTCTCTGATTGTATGGAACAGACATCCAGTTGGTAACAAGCTGATGCTTAGTCCATCAATAGTTGAAATGTTTTGTTTGGAGGCTCTGGCCTGGGTTTTGGTTGGGAGTTTTGTTTCTTTTTTCAGCTGAAGAAGCTATTGTTATCACATCATGTAAACAACAATAGTGCCAATTTTCCTAAATATCGTTTGCTTGCAGCCTCGCTGGCACTTATTTAATTATTGTCACATTCCATTTAAGCTACATTCTGTAGGAACATTTTGTACTTAAGACCAAAGAGAATACCTAGAAACATTTTTTATCATTTATAAAAAGAGTCTCAGAAAAGGATCAAGGCACCTGAGTGAATCTCTCATTTAATATATAGCTAGTTATATTACTAAGAAAGACTGTGCATGAAAACATTTGATACAGCCAGGTTTGTGCATAATAACCAGTCTTTCAAGATACAGGGGTTTCATACTGATACTCCAGCTTTTTCTTTTTGGCTGAGAAATTAACTGCAACTATACATCGCATTTTACTAGATTTTACTTTGCCATTGTTTCCTTGATGACAGCAAGTCAGAGGATGTAACTGGAATCTGGTGTGAATGAGTTTTTGGCCAGTGTTTCTCATTATGCACACGGAGCCAAAATGCTCTGTTCAAACACTGCAGTATTTTGGTGCATTTCAAATCCCCATTGCTGTGCATATTTAAACATGTCCTCATTTTTAGGGACTTTTGTGAGCTCAGTGGAGATGAAAACCAACAACTGTGTTTGTGGATGAGTAAATATCTAAAGTGGTTAAAAACCATTCTCTGTAATATCAGAAGCTGGATGACAATTTGAGGACAGYCACAGGTCCTCCTGCCTGCCCCAGCCTGTGTGATTTGTGATGGAAGTCACAAGTTTGTGRCACTGGGTCACCATGGCTGTGCAGCACTGTGGAGTGCTGGGAGCAGGCATTAACTTGTTCCCTTAAAATGCTACAGGTACACAAACAGGAGAAGGTGATGGAACCAATAAATCCTTCCTCTCAGGGCATTGTCATTGTGAACACCAGATTAACATGACAAGGTTTCACTGCATTTTGCTGAGCAAATCCCCAGCAGGCTTTGCAGAGTCCTTGGAACATGACCCTTTTCCAAGCACCTCTGTATGCTTGGGAAAATATTTCTGTTTTGTCCTTTTTWTTCCCCAAGTTGCACATGAATTTGTCCAAGACACCTGGGCTGAGGCACAATTACAGAATTCCARCACATACACCTGAAATATGAAAAAGTGCTCTCTATCTATCACTAATGAAGAAACAGCAGATGAGAAACAAAACTTTGAATTAAAGAAAAAACTATACAATTTATTAATAAGAAAATAAAGGATTTATAGATGACAATTTAGTCCATACAAAATATTGAGGATTCWCCAGCTTGGCCCAGGAGGAGTAGCAAATTGTAATCCTAAGTGTGACAAAAATATTATTACACTCATCTAAAGTACTGATGAAATAAAACAAAGGAAATATAAATAATTRTTTTCATCTTAAGAAATAAGACAAMACATTGTAAGACCCTTTACTTCACYGTATTCCTTCTCTCCTTCAGTTTTTGTATAWATTTGTCTGCTCCTCTTCTAGATTTCTTTAAGAACATTAGGAACACAAAGGAATGTTTATTTGTGTAAGGTTTTCACTTGCGCTTCCCAAGGTGAATTCAATTGAGTGTCTTTCCATACCAGTGTCCCTGGTTTTCTGTTTTATTCTATGTGTGGGAAATGTGTCAGTAAATAGAGCTCAGTGGTCACTTGAATTTAATACTTCCATTTATTAGGATATGATAAAAAGATTTGACATAATTTGAAAAAGACAGGTGATTCCCATGCTTTGTACATGTAAATGAAGTACTGCAGAGCTTGAGAGATATAATTATGCTTTTCTGTGAAAGGCTTATGAAATTTCTTTAGTGAAGTSTTTTACCAGTTCTCAAGGCACTAAAAAAAGAAATCTGATAACTTGTTTACGATTAAAAAAAAAGGTATAAAGGCTTTTCAGAAGGAATGATAACTACAAGTTATAAAACAGATCAGAAACTCTAGAGGGAATTTATCAGGAGCCTGGAAAAACAGAGATTTCAATGGTATGGTGAAGTGTTTTTAGAGGRCAGAGGATGTTGCACATGAAAGAGTGTGAAACTGCACAGTTTAARCAATTTGAACATGTGAGTGGCAAAGGTTTGGTGTTTGTTCTGCCTTCAATACAACTAATGTGTGTCTCCACATCACACTGTGCTGCCTCTGCCCACAGCACTGTGCTCCTAAATGGTGTTTGAAATAAAGCTGATGACACACTATGTTGATCCTGAGAGGATCAACACCCCTGAAWTCAGGGGTGGCATTTCCTTTTCTTGACTGACAGAGATAAAATGCACACAAGAAAGGGTTCCTGAGATGTTTCTGTGTCAGTGAGGGTCAAAAAGAACTGTGTCCAGCTTTTCCCAGAAGAATTGTCTCCTCCTCTAATGTCATATTTAGTCTTTATGTGACCTTTTGCAAAAGTATCAGATTGCAGAAGATTCAATAAATATTTTGTTCCCAAGGCAGAAAACACACCCAATAATTCCCTAATGCAATGTATTTAATTAGTGTATTGCTCTTTATCAGAAAAATCTGTCTGGCTGTTTTTCATAATTATGGCTGGGTTCAAATTTATAAAAACTCTTCTAGAACAGCCACAAACAAGATTTGCTTTCCTAAGCCAACTGTGTCTTCTTATGACAGTGGTGAGATAATGCYTTGGTGGAATTCATGATCTCAAGGGATACAGAGTGGGCAAAAAGTGTAGACATAACCGGAACATTAAGAAAGTAACTTTTAGATTTTGAAAGAACTAGTGGATTGGACCCCTTGGGAAACTGTCTTCAGGGACAGAGAATAATAATAAGAAAGCTGGTAACTATTTCATGCTATTTTCCTTAAAGCACAGGARGAGCTCTCAATTCCCATGCTCAAGAAATTGGGAAGGCAGGAGCCCAGCACGGCCAAGTGAGAAACCCCTGGTCGGGCTGAAACACAGGAGGGAAACGATTAAACAGCAAAAGCAGTGACTTGTATTCTGGGAAGAACACAGGAATAACTGCCTGGGACTGTAAGGGTGGGGTCAGCAGTAATCAGGCACAGCTGAAGCTAAATTTGGTAAGGAATGTGAGGAATAATAAGAAGGGTTGCAACAGATAGATTAGCCAGAAATGCAAAACAATAGAAACCTCATTGTAGCAATAAGTGAGACAGGAGAACTGGTGGCAGGTGACATGGAAAAGGACATTTGTCACTGAGAATTGCTCTTCCCACAGCTTTCAAGTAGACAGAATAAAAGATACTTGGGGAAGGAAGTCCCACCCAAGGCAGAACAAAATTCAGCAGTCTTAAACTGAAAGTTGCTTGATTTAGACTAAACGTAAGGAAGGAATTCTTTGCTATAAGACTGGTAAAGCACAGGAACAGGTTGTTCAGAGAAGCTGCAGATGCCCCATCCCTGGGAGAGTTCAAGGCCAGGTTGGATGGGGCTCTGAGCAACCTCTTCTAGTAAAAGATGTCTCTGGTCATGGCAGGGGGGCTGGAATGAGATGATCTTTAAAGGCTTTTACAACCCAAATCCTTCTATGAGTGTATGACCCTATAAGTACTCTTCCTGTCTGCCTGCTTTTGAGCACTCACTCACAGATTTAGCATTTTATATGAAACCTCCCTTAAGGCACAATCTCTGTGTTTTAAAACTAACACTGAGCACTGTTTCAGGGGGGCTGTTCCTGAAGGGGGTTGGGAAATGACTCATTAACCTGTCTGGGAGTGGCCAGCTTTGAATCCCTGAGCTTACAAAGGAGAGCAGGAGATCACAACACTGAGTTAAGTCATCTTAGAGGCATCTCTTCAATTGTATTGAAAGATCCTCTGCTGACACAACTGGTCCCACCCTCTGACTGCTCCTACTGGGAACACTGGTATTATATAAAAAGCAGTACCTTGGCATTTATGAGTCCCAGATTAAATTTCTTGTACTTCTGCAGACTTCCTTTTAAACTTAGAATAAACCTTTTAGCAAAAGGTGTTGTAAGTTATGGGACATGTGAATGTGTGCCTAATGTTTTACATGGCACATGGACCTCTTGGTAAATATCACAGAATAACAMATATATAATTTTCATTTTGTTTTAGTCTTCATTCCTCAGTTCCTTATCAGTAGACAGGAGATAAGAGAAGTCTCCTGTTTCATGGGATAAAAAAAAATGTATCAGGATCGTGATTTTTTTTTAATCTTTCCATGTAAGAAATAGGAGATTGGATACTTTTTGTGCAGGTGTTTGATGGAAAGAAGTATTCACCATTTTTTGTATGATCTGAAAACTCATGGGTTACAGTAGTATTTATTTTATCAGAATAGGACAGCTTTGAAATATCTAAATTGTGCATTTCTCAAATAATGCAATGGCAGAAGGAGAACCTTCCATTGCACCAGGAGCACAATAAAGAGAAATCTCAAGAGCACATGTATTGATCTAGGGGTAAATATGCATTAAATGGCACAATATAAAATCATAGGTATTTAACAAGCAAGAAATTATAAAATAATATCAGGAAATGCTAGTGGCATGCAGCAGCACATCTAAGAACAAAACAACCACAGCAGATATAGTAATCCATTTCTACAATAAAATTTTTTGCCTGATCATTTGTTTCTGTCTGCAGGTCTTCCCCTTSACTTGCAGCATGCTGAAGTGGTGAATCAATGTTTTCTTCTACTAAAGACTATAAATTCTTGTGACAGAKAAATTCTTATTCAAACTGAGACCATCACCAATATTTTTGCCTAATACCTTCTAATGCTGTTTGTGCTACTCAGTGTGAATCACACCACATTCATCATTATCTTTTCAGGTGTAGAACTGAGCAATATGTGGAACATTTAGAGGAAAAGGTATTTTGTAGGATAATAACACACCAGAGTATCTGAACCTGAAAGTAARGCCCTTTAATGCAGATTCATCTGTCTAAGTCTGCCATAATCATACCTATCTTCAYCCCTTTCATTTTCACTAGGTGCCCAGCAGAAAGCATCTCCATACACTGCAATTTCTGGTTTTGCTCTGTGATCAGATGTTTTGCTACTTAAGTGGCAGCTTGATATATATTTCTTGACTACCCTTTGTGATTTTGCCCTTGTGTGGTGTCACAGAGTGAGAGCAAAGTGAACCTCTCCCACAGGCTGATGGCTCATCCTCTAAGGATGAGGGGGAATTTACACCAGCCTCTCTTCCTACCTCCAAAGCTTTCCTGCCCCACCACAAAGGCATTATGTTGGCAATTGCTGGGGAATACAAGAATCAGCAGGCAGGAAATTCGTGRTGCATTTTAATTRTTAGTTTCTGCCTATCTCAGAGTAYTGAATGAATTGRCCAAATTTGCTGATCTGCCTGAAAGCTAACTCAGAAAATGAGCCATGAAACAAAATTAGTTTTCTTTTGGATCAGTTAGTGAATTACTGGTCTTATAGGAGTATTATCACTGGAGTTACATGAAAGATGGGGCTGGCATGTGAAGGAAAATAGAGAGCAAGAACAGCCCTTTTGGAATTAATACCTATTATCAACTGATTTAGTAGGCTGTAAACTCACAAAATTAGGGCAGAATTTACTTAATAAGCACAATTTTGTGYTCCTTTTATAGCAAGTAGTGGAAGGACTATGATTTCTTTATTAAATATACTTAAACATACATTTCCTACATACAAGAATTTTAATTAATTTTAACTTTATAACTTGTTTTTATTCCAGTTATTATAACACTTCATAAACTATTCCCCAAAATTGCATTTTTCAGTAGGGACCACTGAAGATAAACAGAAAAGCTCCCAAAAAGGGAAGACTTCCTATGTGATGGACAGACTGGCCACATTAGAATGCATGGTTTGGCATGGGCAGACACGGCTGCACTGTGATTTGAAAAATTGCTTTSCYTTTCYTACAGCTTAGCTTTGACAGCTGTAAAGCAGAAATAATTATATAGGCCTCCTCTGAAAGWGCATTCAAATTTGTGAGGACAGTGTGTTCTTGGAGAAATGTGCATTACCAGGAGTCACTAAACCTTCCTGGGTTAATGGAAGCAAGTRGACCTAGGGATAAGGTGGAGATTAACCTCTCTTTTTTGTTGGTTTTTTTATTGGTTTTTTTCTTCCTGTACAATGTTTCATTGTGCTTACCTTTGATGAAAACTGGGAGAAAAGCATCATTTAGGCAACTAAAGTGCTTAATCCCAACTTTAGAGATGTAAGAGGTTGTAGTGCCAACACTGGCTTTGCCTGCATGGTGAAGCTTGTCACATGTGGCAGCAGGGAGTGATGACAGGTTGATAATAAAAACCTGTCTTTGAAATGTATGGGAAAATAATTTTGGATGATGGGAAAGTGGTCAACAACAACTTGTCTTGTACTGTGTTCCTTAAAGGAAATGTCAGACTTAAAATTCCCTATTGAAACTCCCAGCTCCTATCACTGTCCACCACAGGACAAGTTGCAGATTCAACAGAACAAGTGGGAGAGCTGAATACCAAACAATAAAGCTGACAGAACAGAAAGCAAAGTGAGGCAGTAATAAAGCTGCTGGGATTTGTTGCAAATGGCACCAAGTCTGTACCAAACCTTATGAAAGTCTGTTTACATCAGATGTGTTGGGTACCCACTAAATGCACAAGATCCCTCTCGGACAGCTATGTCAATTCCTGTCAGAACTACACAACAATAAAGCCGCAGATTCTGCAAAAGTTTAATATTATGAAATAAAATTCCAGCAGATTTGATGTGCTGACTGTTGTATTGTATATTTYTTAAAGAGAAATGCAGACTTTCTGATGAATCCTGACATGTTTATTTCTTTGTTCCCCAGCACAACTAAAATAACCAATAAACACAAAAAAATCCTCCTGCCGAGACTGTGATATTATTTTTCTTCCAGGTTTTGGAAGTCTGGCTTTTTGATGTACAATTCATTACTTATTTTATGGGTGATACTAAAAATAAGTAGCCAWCTAAGTAGATACATGTCCCTTCACCCCAAACATCAACAGAGCTATAACCATGGGTTTATTTAAAAAAAAAAATGGTTATAAAACACTTTTGGACAAACTTTACAATGGTTGTTGAAAGGGTCCTGAAGAAAATAGTACTTTGCTGGAAAATTATTTTGTTCCTCCTAAATTTCAATGACTAGGTGTTTCAGGTGTATATTTATTTAGCTTTGTCAGCAAAACTTTCTTATCTAGAATAATATCATTCTGGGGAGTTCAAAACGTGTGTGTGGTGGCTTATTCCCTTTAMTTACCCAATGGCTGCATTTATGTGATGTCACCATGTGCAAGCTCTAAGGACAATAGTCCTATAAGAAAAAAGAAATCAAACATTTTGTGTCRTTGCCGAGGTGGTCATGACACGAGGCAGAGACTACAAGCAGTGTCTCATTACTGCTGGTTGGTGGCTCACCTAATTCCAGGTGTCTTGATAGGAGAAAATCAGGTCYRGACCTSCCTGTGGCTTTCACCGGCCACTCTCAGCTVCACCAACACCACCTCCCCCACTACRTCCCAGTGGGTCACTGTGGTAGTTGAGATGGTCAAAACACACAAACTACTCCCTTAAAAACTTCTAGGGGCTCCAAGTATCAGGACTTTATTATCYATAAATCTTTCATATCAATCAGAAGGCTTCACACACCAACACCWTGTTACTTAACAGTCTCTATCTTATTTCCCAAAGGCAGCTCCAAGCAGCTYTCAGGGTCTGTCCATTTATGCCAGCAGCCAGGTCTCGCTCTTCTCTCTTCCTTCTCACAGCACCAGCTCACTCCAGCCTGGCCCTGGCCCAGCCCCTGTTCCTGTCAGTCCCTGGTGCAAAGTCTTACCTTATCTGTCCCTTGCACCACCTCCTGTCCCTGGGTCTTCACAGCACAGCAGTGGGCTCAAACTGAGCTGCAACTGCAACCAAAGCCCTCCCAGCCAGCTCACTCTTGATCACACCCATAGCTGGGAGAGCAAGGCTGTTCCCACTCTAGGATAATTAACACAGCTGCAATACCTCAGAGGCAAGATTACCTTTAGTATCAACTCCTTGTTTCCCCACACTCTTTACTTATCTTACCATAATTTTGCCATCACTTTGCACACATAATCCAAAGTGTGCTTCATAAACTGCACTGAGCAAAGCAGCAAAAGCTGATTTGGGTAGGGTGTAGGTAGGTAAGGTGCCCACATTGCTATGGAGAGCAGATGATCCAAAACTATTTTATATCATGAAATAGGGGAGATGATGACACACAAAGAATTGAGGAAAGGGTGAACTGGGGGTTGGCAAGGAAAGTGAGCAGTGTGGTGTGGAATGAAGAGACCTTGGACAAAATAGCAGGGCTGAAGCTGCTCCACCCCCAGAATGTGCACACTAAGAAAGAAATGCCTAGGGGGTCTAAGAGTGATTGAAGCTCTCATATCTTTTCAGGGAAATAGTCATGACTGGGGGCCATCTGAAGTGTTTGTATAATAATTCATAATATATTATATATAAATAATAATATAATAAAGAAGGTGAATTTCCCATGCAATGGGAAAGCCAATCTTGATTGGCTTTAAGGGTTATTATAATCAAGGGAGATTCCTGAGGATTGGAAGTAAAAAAAAAGGCATATCAGTCTTATTTGGAAGAATAACAAGAAGGAGGATCTGTAGAAATCAGAGTTGTAATTTTTCTTCAGTCTCTGGGAAGATGATGAAGCAAATCCTGCTAAAAACCATTTCCAAATATATGAAGGGGAAGAAGGTGATTTGAGACATTAAAAACAGTTTTAGAAAGGTAAAATCATGACTGATCAACCTGATTGATTTCTACAAGAAGATCTTTCTTGGTGGGCAAGAGGGKAGCAGTAGAAGATTTTACCTTGAATTCAGCAAGGCTTTTCACACAGTCACTCAACCTCCCTAGATAATCTATGAAATACAGACAAGGTGAATGAATGGTGAGATGCTCTGAAAGTTGGATGAAGAGCTGGTCACCAAAGGTTGTGATGAGCTGCACAAAATCCATCTGAAGGCCAGTTATAAGGCGTACCCCAGGGATCTGTGCTGTTTGAGCTCTTCATTATTAGTGCACTTTCCCCAGGTCTGCAGAGGATATAACACCACCGGGAATGGCTGATACACCAGAGGGCTGTGCTGCCATCAGGAGGAACCCAAACAGGCTGGAGAAATGGGCTGGCAGAAACCCCGTGGAGCTCAGCATAGGCAGAGTGMAAAATCCTGCTCCTGGGAAGAGTAACCCTGTGCACCAGCACAGCAAGAAAGCAACTTTGCAGATATTACCCCAGGAATCCTTGTGGGCAGCAGGCTGTGTGTAATTCGGCAGTGTGCCCTCACAGCAGTGAAGGTCAGAACCTCCTGGGCTGCATCAGGGAGAGCGTGGCCAGTAAATTGTGAAGTCACAAAATGGTTTGGGGTGGAAGGGGCATTTRAAGATCATCTGCCTCAACTCACCTGACACAGGCAGGAAATTTCCTTCACTGGATGAAGTTCTTTAAAACCCAGGCCAACCTGACCTGAGCACCGGCAAGGATAGGACATCCACAATTTCTCTGGGCAACTTGTTCTGCAGCCTCACCATCCTCGTGATAAGAATTTCTGCCTAACATTGAATTTTACCAAACATCTTCCAGTTTGAAATGGAACTCAGTCCCACTGTCAATGTCATGGATGCAGGCACGAAGCAGTTTTGGTCCCAATACAGACCCTGAATGGACACAACGCGTTGGAAATGGGCATCCAGCCAATTCATTATCCATCTAAAAGTCCATCCATCAAATCCTTATCTTTCCACTTARGTGGCAAGAATGTTGTTGGGGAGCATTCCAAAGGCTGTACAAGAGCTTTGGTGACCTCAACACCTCTTCCCCTGTCCACTGATGCAGTCACTCCATCGTGGGAGGTCATGGGAGGACAGGAGATTGTTCAGGTACAATTTGTCATGGCATGTGGCACTGTCCCTCTGCTGTAGTGACACAGACTGGATGTGCCATGTCCAGTGCTGGCAGCTGGACCAGTTGATCTCCAAAGGTGCCTTCCAGCTTTGACTATTCTGAGAATCCATGGCTCTTTGATAGGACATTTTACTGTAAATCAGCCTATATAAACATAATTTGGTGTGGAAAACTATCCAAAGGAGCATGAAAACTGCATAATGATCAGTTCCAGCATCAGAATATGATTAGGAGACTGGTAATGTGCTGGAGTTCTTTTGCTTGAAAATCTAATGGAACTTTTGAGAAATGCAACTCAAAAAAAAAAACCAAAAAAAACCCCAAAACAAACGAATTTAAAAAGTCACCAAGAAGAACCAAAAAGGCAAAGAAAATAACAATGTATTTACCTTAGGAAATGCAAGGCAATTGTCTTAGGGAAAATAGTATTTAAGAAAAGAGARAAAACATAATCAAATAATAATACTAAAAATCTGGAGTTGATAATAGATAAAAATTAAATAAATAGGATTAATTTGGGAGATGTTGCAACTGAAAAACAGAGAATGATGTGATTTTTCTGCTGCCTATTCTGAGACCTTGCATCACAAAAGAAAGACACCTGGTGAGATAACATCTGGTATGTTCATAGATAAACAGGTTTTAAGGTCATTTTTATCATTTAGTCTGGTCTCACTCAGCAAGAAATTTTCAAGTTCAGAGATCCAATATCTTGTGGTTTCAGGTTTCCTCTTGGAAACTTCTTGGAAGTTCAAGTTCCAATATTGTCCTTTAATTGGTTGGGACATGAGAAAGTACTACCAGTTAGAAGACTGATCATGTGTTGTGGTTTTGCTCTTAGGGGCTGGAAAGAAGTGACTACAAAAAGATGTGACTCTGAAAAGAAGCAGAGGGGGAAAGAAACAGACTCCAGGAATAAGGTGTGTAGATGCTGACAGCCTGGTCAGAGAGAAGTTTACAAGCATCAGACAGTAGCAAGGCCTATGAGAGAGAAAATTAGATAACTTTACTGGGCACTGGTCAAAAAGAATTATAAACAACCCTTGCATCTGGTGTTTGCACCTGTTGATTGCAAGATGTTTCCAAAGGTGTCACTTCTAATTAGCCAGTGATGGTGAGGGTTGAATTAAAAGACCAATCTTGTATCAAAACTGTCTATAAATGGTGCATTTTCTGAATAAAAATTGGATATGTGCCTCCTGAGAAGCTTGGAGTCTATGTTGTTCATTTTAGCCACCTTTAATATAACAGCAACAGAGGTGAATGTCATGGGTGGAATAAAGATCTTGGAAGTGGGAAGAGCTCTGGGAGATGAATGAGGTACATGGAGATGAGTCTGAGGACACCCAGGAACCTCAGCCAGTAGCATCTGTGGCTGGTGGCAGCAGCACAGCCTGGAGCAATGTGACCTTCTCCCTGGGCATGGTGGCCCAGCAGTGACCTCCCTGCAGGAAAGGAGAGTCAGGGTCTGGTGAGCACAGAGCCACAGGAGAGGGGGAGTGAGCTGGAAAATCAGCTAGGGAGAAACTCTTACCTCCATCTRAAGTAAACCCCAGTATCCAGATGCATAATTATTTACTCTTATACAGAGAAAAGAAGGAACTGGACCCCTATATATTCTAAAGGCTTGCAGGACAGATATAAACCAAAATGTTGTTTGTTGTCCAAAGCAGGAAAATCTCAGAGTGCCTCTTAGTTAGTTTAATAGGTGGAAAACACAGCCCTAGTTTCAAATTATTATTGTTGTTGTAATTATTATTATTAATATGACCATCACCATAATATAATGATAAACAAACAGGTCGAACATATGAAGAAATTTTTCTGACTTATAGGATATATGACTGCTTTGCTTTTAAGGAAAAACTTAATCAACCATTAATTAATTAATTAATTAATTAAACCAGAACTCACTAACTACTATATTATATTTTGTTTTGTATAAAATGTATTTTCCCTTGACTTTCTTCAGTTACCAATGGAAACCCAAACAATGCCTGCAGTTATTGCTTTAAACCAAAAGTGTAAGAAATATGAGCTTCCCAATAAAATGATCCCTGCAAGATCAATAAGTGAAGGAGGAGATGCAGAGACTCCAGGTATCAACCAGGAACATTGGCTTTGACTCCTGAGTACAAAAATAATAGATATTTAATGTTCCAGAAATGAGAGTACACCATCAAATGTAAATAAAAACACCTAACCTTCAACAAAAGGATATAAAGTTCAAATATTAAGAAATACTTTAAGGTTTTTACGCACTGATCACATATATTGCAAAATATCCTGGTTTAGCTCACATCTTCCTAACAAAGAATTCTTGGTATTTATATTTGCATGCCTTAAATCCATTAAGTGCTCCGACTGCAATCCTGCAAATGTGGTTTTGTCCTCTGTTTGCAGATGCAGACCTGGAAAGAAAGATTAAATCTGTACTAGGATACATCTTCATCATGTTTAGACAGTGTAGATACCTACATTTGAGTTGTCTGGATTCTAGAGAAGAACTCCAGAAACTATAGCCTTGCAGCTGATTTATTTTTGCTAGAGGTCTCCTTTAGTATGAATGAATGAATCACAAGCTATTTATTTTTTGGTATTAAAGTAAAAGGAAACTAGGAAAAACATGTTTATATGACATATTTTCCTTGGGAATAAATCCACATTGGTTTTACATTATACTGGGATAAGATTTGTAAGGAAATTATACCCTGTGGATCATTTTGGTGCAGAGCACAAGGAGTGACTTCAGTGTGCACCAGGGGCTCACAGAGCTCCAATTAACTGGGGACAACCTGGAGGTAGAACCCTGTATCAATGTACATGAATGTGTAGTGCTCATCAATCACCAGTGCACTCAAACCTCTCCTGGCACCAGTGCTTCTGACCTCTCTGTCCTTCCATCTGAACTCTTACAGTGCCTGATTACTCTAATTGCTTGGAAATCACACATTATAATTTCTGGGGTGTTTTTTGGGTTTTTATTTTGTTTTTCATCTAAGGGATGCGCAAACATAAATTGGTCTCACTGTTCACTGAAATACTGTTACAAATTTTTCTCTGCACTTGCCTCATTAACAACACAGTGCCAAACCCAATTCCTTTATTAAGCTAAATAGACTGAGCTCCTACATTTTTTTTTCAATATGAAATATGATCTGCAGAGCATTTTTACTGCCCTCCTGCCATATTCCTTCTTGCATGAGCATTTTTCTGCATCATTTAAGAGACTGCACCACAGAACTGTTGGGGATCTTGACAGATCTTGTAGAGAGACAAGGCAATTTCTTTATTTTTGTTTGACAGTCCTGCTTTTTATMCTTCTGAAGACAATATTAGTCCTTTCTGTTACAGCGCTTCACTGCCAGCATGTTGAGATGATATTTTCTTGTTGAACAAAAGGGGTTTTTTTTRCAACTTACTACTTTCCACTCTAAGATCTCTTATCAAGTAAATTCAGCGTGAATTTCCTGCTCTTGCATGTGTTATTGAGCAGCTGATCACTGGGAAACAATTGTAAGGCACTTTACAATACCCTSTTGAAGAAGCATGTCTCCATTATTTATCTCACCTTTTTTTTTCATACCTCCAAGATTTATCTGTAAATATCTGATATAGCTATTAAAAACTTTACTAAAAGCATTATAAATTGGTCACTTTATGGATGGCTTCCCTTTAACAGCTGCTGAAAGTGACATTAATCCATTTGATGTTTTATTTGTTCCATAGAAAATAAAACACGGTGTAGTACTTTCTCTAATGCCCTGCAGATATTCCAGCGTGCTACATCAATATGTTTATCTTGATCAGATGGATGAATTAGAACAGCAGAGAATACAAAGAGGCATTCCATGTCATTGAATCWCAGTTTTGTTTTGTCACAAACAATGATCTTATGTAATGCATTCTATAGGCTGTTCTATAAACAAAGAAGGATATGTGCCTGACTGCTACAATTATCCTGGTGTATCAAAACCTCATTACTGTTAACATTAAAAACTTTCTTCTAAATTCTAGTTTAATTAATTATACTCATACCACCTTGTTGCACATTTGTCCTTTTCCTAAAAAGGTTTTTCTGTCATCTTGATATTTAGCATCAGATATTTCCAAACAGAATACACCTTTTTTTTTCCCCCTCTCTCTCTTTTTTTCATATTTTCCCCCCAGGTAAATGAATCCCAATTGTTTTACTTTTGGGATAGTAAAAATACTAATTTTTCATGGATTTTCATAAAAATTATTTTCAGTAGCTTTACTGTAATGACAAAAATTCTATGTTTATTTGATGAGCCACATGGATAGTCATTAATCATRGGGTTTGATGTTTTATGTATTGGATAACTATTTTATCATTAYAGTTCTCTCTGGAAACCAAGAAAAGCACTCTTTAATTTTGCAAAATTTGTCTGTCCTGCTAAATTCTACCCATGAAGCTGGTGGTCTTTTTACTCAAGAAGTCTTTACAACTCCAGTTTATTTATTTATGCATTTATTTATTTGATACTGTTTCTTGCTCAGAATGCTTCTCAAAATAGATCTTATAAGAGAAGAACTTCAGGCCATAAAAATTTTGCATTTCAGCARATGTTATTTTTACCCACCTTTATTATGAATGCTGTGCTTTCTATTTCATTCACAGCATTGCACAAAGCAAAACATATATTGAATATTTTCCTTGTGCATCCTTACCTCACATTTCCATTCAAATGTGCCAGGGGAYGCAGGAGTTACTTAGGAGCTCACCTCCATTGCAATATTCCTACTTACTGGGCCATGACCCATGATTTCACCAGGCCACTTAAACYTCAGCTATCATTTTGCTTTCTTAATCAGCTGCCTGCATTGAATATTCCATTTGAATTCATTATATTACAGTGGTTCTTTTTCCATATCCTATTGCATATTAAACTACAATAGCAATCTTCACCTCTTCTTTGAATCAAGACATTATTTGTGTGTGTAATGAAAGATTCTCTGTGTTTGTGAAATCAYGGTTTCTAAAATGTTCTCAGAGTATTCATAATGCAAATTAACACTTCTTTCTTTAAATTTATCACTTCATATAAAACATCATTAAGAACTGGGATTAAATTTATTCCTTATTATAAAACATCATTAGTGCTATGATGCTAATATGATCTCTCTAATTCAGAGAAAGATACAGCGATGCTGGTTGTGACTGATTACAATTGATGAGAAAATTTCAAGAGTCCTGTAAGCTTTGTGATTTCCATAAATCCAGGTGATTTTTGTAGATGAGGACACATATTTTTTCCTCACCAGTGTAGCCATAGCTGCTATAGTGACTAATTCCTCTAGTCCCCAGCAACTGGACCCTGTGTGGTTCCTCTTGTTATTTCAGAGTCAGCTCTCTAATTTGCCAGTGTTCCCAGTGCTTGTCATTGCTCCTCACCAGCACCTCACAGATCAGTTGCTTTAAACCTGCTGCTTTCCTGAGTGTGCAATTTTACCTGTATTGTAACACTGCCTGTGACAAGATCCACCTTTTTGAGAAGGGCCATACCTCAGCAAGAGAAGGACTTTGTCACTGAGAATGCAGTAAGTGCACAGTCAGAGACAACTAGAAGATTGCCAACAAAGCAAGAGGGAACACAAAGGAAACAGCCTTTTCTGTGGGAACAACCAGGTACTTTTGAGGAAAAAACCAAAACAGGGGGTGCTGAAACATTTCCATACGTCTCAAAAATATGAGCTGACTGTACAAAATGATGCCCAGACTGGATATTATTTCCTTACCAAGGTRTTAGAAGGAAAAGCCTTTCTTGTTAACTGAAAATGCTTAAGAAAACAAATGGTAAAAAAAAAAAAAATCCTATTTTTTAAAGTGATGAAATTGTGCAGTGCCACTAATGTTGGACAGGACYTCTGGAGGTCAGCTGGTCCAACCTCCCTTTTCAAGCAGGAACACCTACAGAGAGTTGCTCAGGACTGTGTTCAGACAACTTTTTAGTATTTCCAAGGGTGGAGATTCYRCAACCTTCCTGGRCAAGCTGTGCCAGAGGCAGTCACTCTCACAGGAGAAAATGTATCCTCATGTTCAGAGGCAACCTCCTGTGTTTGTGCCCATTGCCCCAGGTCCTGTCGCTGGGTATAACCACAGAGAGCCTGGCTCTGTCCTCTTTGCACAGTGGCTTCAGATTAACGAGAATCACACAGTAATGAGAATCCCCTGATCCTTCTCCAGGCTGAACAACCCCAATTCTCGCAGTCTTTCATCACAGGAGAGATCTCCTGTCCATTCATCTTTTTTGCACATCCACTGGATTCCCTCCTGTATTCCCATGTCTCTCTTGYCCACATCTGGACTCAGACCTCCTGGTGGCTCTCACCAGGGCTTTGACTTCCAAGCAATGGTTTTCCTAATGCAGCCCAGGGAACTGCTGGGCACTTTTCTTGTGAGGACACATTTCTGGGTCACTTGCTGTCCACCAGGACGTCAGGACCTTTTCTGCAAGGCTGCTTTGCAGCTTCTCAGCTCTCAGCAGGTATTGCTGCAGGGGGTTGTTCCCCTCCAGGAGCAGGACTTTGCTTTTATTTTTGTTGAAATTTACAGTGCTGCCATCATCCCAGTTCTCCTCATCTTGTTGAGGCATCTCCAAATGGCAGCACAATGTGTGAATGTGGGAATTAATTAGTCTGGMTTGGGAGGGGAGGAATCTCAGTCTGTAGACCCCAGGACCATGCTATTGCCATACCTGTTTCACATGCATCAGTGATTTTCCTTTACCCAGTGATTTCATATTCAGACACCAAAATTAAAAAGTTCCTGTAAAAGGTTTCTCTCTGACAAGATCAGTTTTCTGATATTTAGCAGCTCATTTTATGCCTTCTGCATTCAGACATTCTGCATYCTTTTCTTTTCAGGTAATGAGTACATCCCTACTTACTGCCCAGGTASAAAATGAAAGACATCTCTGATCTGAGCTATAGTAAGGCAACAAAGGCAAAGACTATACATTAGTGCTGCAGTCTGTAGAGAAATTTCTAGATTCAAGGTCACAAGTCAAGAAAAACATTAATTCCTCAAAGGGGCACTGAAACACTGTGGGGAGAGCTTGAAGGAATATCATCATAATTCCTCCATCTGGCCACAAACACTCTGTCATTTGCTGTCCTAATAAGGAACGTGGTGATTAAATATGGCTAARCACTCAGGCTAGTTGTGATTTTTTTTAATTAAAAGAAAAGCAAATTGTTTTGATTTTTAATCACAAGGAAAAAAAGTATTGTCACCCCTTGTGCACAGCCACAATTCAATTCAAATTCTGACTAAACCTCCAAAGCAGAGAACAAAACCCAGCATGGCCTGGGTTTTGTTCAAAAATAGAGAAATATCTATAATCCATATGTTTTCTAATGGATGGTATTTTATGTAGCAATGCTTTGGGCTTATTTCTGCTGCCTTTGAAAGTACCCATACACTTATATGGGTAGTCCTTTAAACACAGAACAGGATGTATGGTACAGACCTGGCTGAGCCTGATCCTGAGGAGGAGGAGAAGTATCAGATGTTGAGGAGTGTCTGAGGGCTTTGTTAGTCTCCATATTTGCAAAGTTTCCCTGTCACTGCCACAATGATATTTTTATTTTCTATTTTTCTCCTATTCTGATTATAGACCATTTTCRGAGAGGATACTGGGCTAGAATGGAATTTTGGGGTGAAACCCACATTTTTCTTTACAGAAATGTTTTGAAGCAAAAGCAATGCAGAAAGTCAGTCAGTCATGCACATAACTGGAGAGCAGTATTTGTTGACAGCTATGTCAGAGCATCATGCCTGCTGAAAATGGTCTGCYTTGGTGCCAAAACCCATTAAAATCACAGAGCATCATCTGTTGATTTCAACCAGATACTCTGTTTTAAGTAAAATTGCATGCTTTGAAACAGAACCCCTCTTTGTTACCTCACCTAATACTTGCTTATTAACCAACAAGRATGCAATTAGCTGATTTCAGCTCCAGCAATTGCTTTTACCCCTGTGATTTTGTGCCAAACCTACCTCAGGTGAGTGGTACTGAGAAGTTCTTGCTATCTCAAAATATCTGAGGGTCCACATGAAATAAGATTGTGGATCAGCTCCACTACCTGTGTTTCATTTTTAGGAATGATTTTTTAATTTTTTCCCCAAAGCAGAAAGTCTGAGTACGGTGTAGGTAGGAATCTGTCTTCCCTTATGTATCCCAGAATCTTTCACCASACTGTCATGGAAACATGCAAGCAAGAAATTACTCTGTGCCTAATTTGAGACAGTGCTGAAGAAACACTGTATTACTTAATTAAACAGCAAAAATTATATGGAGAGAGAGYGAGACAAGAAGAGAGAAGGTTGTCAATACAGAAATATGTCCTGTTATCCTGTGGCAGTACTCTGAGATGTTTTTCACATTGGTTGCTGTACCCAGTTAATCCTGTTAACTGTAAATGATGAGTCAAGTTGACAGCTTGGTCCCTATTTATGCTTGTATTTTCTTTATGCTCAAAGTTTAAATAAATGTAATTTGATGGGGATGAATAAACCCTTCAGGCTTTTYACTGAAACAGCTCAGGAAGAGTCTATTTTAAATGGAAATACAAGAATGCAAACCAGAATTTCCTGAGAGCAAAATAGCAGAGCAATCCCAAAATCCTGCATAACCTGCTTGTGAAGTAAGGAGTGAAAATGGAAAAAAGATCTCAATAGTGAATGAATCTACTGTCTAATAACTTCAGCTTTGTGGGTATCACAAACCACATGAGCAGAAAAAATAGCTTATATATAATAAATTCTATGTATTTAATAGGGTACAGTATTTGCTGTAGAAGATGAGGCAAAAATGGAAAATACTTTTAACAGACTGAACATGAGATATCAGCAAATTTACCTTCCAACTATTGCAAAAACTAAACAGCTCTGTTCATTAGTGTAATATGTCTTATCAGTTTATGGTCAGATAAAATACCTATGAAAGCTTCCYTCCTCTCCTCCACCCTTCCCTCCTCTCTGTTCCTCTCCTCTCCTCCCTTTTTGTCTGATTCTGTGATGCTACTTGAGGATGATGAGGCCCTGGCACAGGCTGCCCAGAGAAGCTGTGGATGCCCCATCCCTTGAAGTGCTCAAGGCTAGGGGCTCTGAGCAACCTGGAATAGTGGAAGGCGTCCCTGACCACAGCAGAGGGTTTAGAGTGAAATGATCTTTATGTTCCTTCCAATCCAAACCATTCTGTGATTCTCTGATTTGATTTATTGCTCAGAACTGTRGAGACATCTGTGCAGACCACAGAGGTTTGTGTTAGCACAGAGTGATGTAATTCTTGTCACTGACATTCATTCTCACTTGCTTCCCTCTCAGSTGAAAACCAGATTTCAGCAGCAAGCAGMAAACTAAGAGGAAAAGAAATAAAGCAAGAAATATAAAGCTTTCACAGAATCATTTTGTGCAGATGTTAGCATCTTAGGGGTATCCACAGAGGTTCACACATTCATGAAACTTGCAGCAGAAAGATGGATGACACCTAGTCTAATAACCACTGGTCTCTGAACAGGCATTCATTGATTTTAATCTTGTTAAATCATGTTCTACTTTCYCAGAGACATAAAGAAGGRAAGAAATACAAAACACAACTCAGTAATAACCAAATTACCCAGGAGATGAAATCAACAGTTTTAGTGACTTCTCAGGCTAGAGAACAGGAGTTTAAAAGAATTTAAAGGATAAGTAATGAAAGCTGGTGTGTTTTACAACATGGCAACAGAACAAAATAAGTAGCTGCAGAGAAAGCAGATTTTTAAAGGCAAAATGTGAAGAACACCCTAAAACAAGAGTAAGAAAAGATATTCCAGTGAGATCCAAACTCTCATGATATTCACATATTCATTAAAATAAMAGATTATGCTGTATTTATTTTTGAAACAGACTTATGAGCTTCTTTAAAAGGCTGATTCATAGAATGATGGAATAGTTTGGGTTTGAAGGGACCTTTAAAGGACATCTAGTCCAATTTCCCTGCAATGAGYATCAGCTTGATGAGGTAGCTYAGAGCCCTGACCAACCTGACATTGAATGTTTCCAGGGATGGGGTATCTACAACTCYTCTGTTCMRCTTGTTCCTGTATTTTGTCACCCYCATAAAAATCTTCTTCCTTATRTCTAATTTAAATTGACYMTTTCTCAGTTTAAAACCATTACCTATTGCAACAAGCCTTGCTAAAAATCCTCTTCCCATCTTATCTTTAAGCTCCTTTCAAGTMCTAAGATCTACCTTTGCTAAGTCTCCAGCTGAAAAGTGGGTTTGACAGTTTTCAGGGAGGATATGATAGACCATGAGCACTGAGCAATCCAAAAGCAAAATCAGTCCTAGGTCTGAGTCCCAGCTCCTGAGACATAACAGTAAATCTTACCCAGGTGCCCAAATGGTCATGGATTGGGTTGATTTCTTTTTTCTCCTTTTACTAAATGGTAGAAGTGTTCTCAGACTGCACAGAAAACGTACCTTCTCTGTGACAGACACTCACAGAAAGAGGGAGGGCCTGGGCTAGAGYTCAGAGCTTGGCAATGTGTGCAGGTATCACCCTGTTCCCAGTGTCACCAGTAGCACAAGAAGCACTTCAGGGAAAACACCTCTTCCTGTTTTCCCCATCTGCAGAATCACAGCATTATAATCGTGCTCAGGGCTTTAGGCCATCTAAAGTGACACTGTTGCAACCATGGAAGAGACAGCAACCAAATAACACTGCAATAATTTCCACTTACTGCCCTCTCCTCAGATGGAGGGAAACTTAATCCATTAATGCCTGTAAAATCTGCTTCAAGATTCTGCAGTGAAAGCCAGCACAAGAATGTAGAACATTAGCCTTGTAAGTGACAGCAGAGTGCACTCTGGAAGGAAGAGTAACAATCAGATCACTGGGTTAAATTCTCCAAACTCAGAGAAATCTTCATAAGAGTATGCCTCAGTAGCAGCTGCAGTCCTGATGTTAAGAGGAACTGACTTTAGATGAACACCAGTGTGTCATGAGGTCTCCTCCTTTTGCCCCTGAGCTGGAGGGCTGGAATTGTGCTGAACTTGCTATGAAATCAGCTTGGTGTCTCTCCATTTCTGTGACAGTGACCACTGATGTTTCAGAGCAGGTGGTGGTTAATGCTGCTCTCTCCTTCTGGAACTGCTCATCCAGCTCTTGGGAATCCCAGCAGAGGGAATGTCGCCTGCTGCTCGTGGATTTGGCCTTAAAAATACCAAGGAATTCACTGAAGATTCATCACTGTCTCTCTGAATATTTYGACTGCCAATATTTTCATGACAGGCCTGTTGACCCTTTATTGCTTTTAACCATTTATCATATGCCAAGATTAYCTGGAAAAAATGACTTCCAGACAAACCAGCCAAGGTTTTGATCAACAGATCTTTGTGTCCCAGTCTTACCTAGTATGGCTGTGGCTGGTGCATACAATGTTGGTTAAACACCGTGTAATTTAACTCTGTCCTAAAGAATTCACCTTTCAGGGAGAGGCTTGGAGCCTTGATTCTGTTGAGACAAAGAGAGAACCCAGTGCTGACAGAAGTTATTCCTTGTGCTGACTGTGGATTACTGTGGAATGCAAAAGTGCCTTTAAAAACATATCCTATATGGCTTTAAGGTTATAGAATACAAAGTCATGGCAGTTCTCTRTTCTGGTGACTGATGTGTGGTGTTTTTCTCTGCAGCCCACCAAATCACAAGATGTTATTGGAACACAAGCATGGCATTACTACAGAGTCCTTTTGGAATATTTAACTAGCAAACACAGAAGTAAAAAGCTGCAGCACATACCTATGAAGTCAAAATTTGGATATTCTAGGTGAGTGTCACTCCAGTGAGTCCTGTATTTCAAGAGTGAGTCCTGCTCTTATCAAGAAGAGCAGGGATTTCCTTCTGTCTGGTGCTCTCACAGGAGAGTCAATTGCTCATGTACCTTCAGAGATCATGTCTTCTTTGAGAAGGGTAATAAACAGATTTGATTGTTTTCAGCTCCCATATTATTCTCAATCCTTGTTGCCTATGCCTCTTTTTGTTTGTGCTTGCCCAGAAAACAGGGATTATCTGAGAGTACAAACCTCAGTGACCKAATAGAAATCATCTGTCAGAGTAGAATGATAATCATCCACCAAAAATTAAACATTCAATCCATTTCTTCCCCCTCCTTCCATCTATTTTTYCCTCTCAAATGAGCAGCTCAGTCACTCCTGGAGCACAGTAATAGAGGGAACAAAAGACACAGGAATTATATCTGCATTTGCAGGGGTCAGATTTTCACCTGGCTAAGATGTGGCATGAGAACTTGCAGCTTGTGTAATGGACATTCAATTTGATTTCTAAATGTACAAATAGCTGCCATTTTACTGTAGACTTATCAGGGAAAAGTKCTGTCCCAAACATTTCTGTTTTTATTGTCATTGCCAAAAGAGAAATTACTCCTTTCCTGTGTGTCTCAGGAGCTGTCAGGAGGCAGGTAGAATTGTCCAACCTCTCCAGACAGGAAAAGTAATGCTACTTTCTGCTCACATCACACTGCTACTATGGATGTAAAATACTTGTTAAAATTTCTCTCTCAAATGTCAGCTGGTCAGCTGGTCACCACTATAATGCAAATTTTTATTGAACAAAGGCAGTTATAGTAGATTTGAATAGAACTAGACTTGACTACTTCTATTGGAAGGGATTTAAATTTTCAGTGGCCAAGGTTTGCCAATCTCCTTTCTAAGCTTCACCATGTCTCTTYTCATGGCCACTGTCAGACTACCAGTGGCTCACCTCTTTCCTAGGGATTAGGTTTTGACTTGGTGRTATTCCCTTCCTCTCCTCTGAGTTTGTGTGGAGGAAAGGCAAAGCACAAGGTGTCACCACAAGTCACAAGTTTGGTTTCAGAAAAACTATCACAAGATCCCTGCTTGATATTTTAACACTGTTTAATCTATATCCTGCTACAAGTTTTTGCTTGCCACATAGCAACAGGGAAAGGAGGAAGAGTGCACAGACGTGGCAGGATCCTAAATAATTTTATTTTCTTACTAGATATAAGCACTTTCATGAGTCTGTTCTGCAAATACATACTCTAATTGGCAGTAGGAGTCTGTGACAAACATCAGATGCTTTCCAGAGCCTTAAATGGACAAGTCCTTTACASTTTATGTCAGAGAGCTGCAAAAGTGGGCTCCTCTGGAAGGGGAGGGGAGCCATGGGGTGGAGGTGACAGCCAGGAAGGCAGGGCAGTGCTCTGGAAGAAAAGGGGTGCAGTCCCACAGTACCCAAACCAGGACAGCAGAGCAGCTCTACTGACAGGAACCAGCACAAAGCAGCAGTCACCAATTAAACCAAATGATGAGCCAGCTCTGAGTTCAAGACAGCAAGGCAGGATCTGCAAGGTKCCAGCCAGGCATGGACATACCTGCAGGATAGTTCAGACAAAGGCCAAGGTCTGGACTAAAATCCAGCTCCTGGACAGGGCAGAGGGGACAGAAAGGGTCAATACCCTGGATAAGGTTTTCCACAGGGCTTTCTCACAACTTAGTTTTTTCCACCTAAGCCTCCTCTAGAGTTATGCAGCTGCATCATATTAAGGCTGGCTCTGAACACAACCAGGTCAACACCCAAGCTGAAAAGAAGGAGAGAGTTTGCAGAGGAAGATTACAGAAGRTGTTTTCAGGCTGGCCAGAACAATCAGAATCTGTGCTCACTCAGGTCCCTGGAACTCTGTGTTTCACCTCTGACCTCTGAAAACCAACATTAATGCCAACCTCAATTTATACTAGACTGTGAATCTTGCCAACACCATTAAAATCAGTCTATAAGGYAGCATTAAGCTCTAGCTTAACACAGCTATCAAGGTTTGAGTCAGCTGATCCACTGAATACCTGAGGCACCTGCAGGATCTGGCAGAGGTGACAGAGGGCTCACAGGAAACCTGCAGCAGGAGGCCAAGCATGGTGCAGTAAGATGTTAAAAATGATGCTGGAGACCTGAGTTTGGCAGGTGAATCACACAGTTCCCAGGATCATCAGGACTGCTTTACCTTTGTTTAATTGGATGATAACTTTGGCTGTGGATTGGCAAGCATAAGGCTCCCCAGGAGGTGGAAAGGCACATCTTTGGGAAATGTGCTGTGTTAAGCAAGCTGCCAGTGATAATTGCACATGGTAATACCTCTGACACTTATATGACCCATTAGCTTGTCTGGCAGAACAAAACCCTAATGTCAAATTGTGCATGTGCTATTAAGAAAACATTTTTTCCGTGGACCCCTGGCCTCAATGTCCCACACTGAAGGGGAGGAATATATTGCCRTGTTTCAACCAGGGCTGTGCACAGGGGTTGGGAGTTTTGAGATAAAGAACAGTCTGTGCACCAATGGTGTTGTTCCCCTTAATTATTACCACAGCCCTGCTGATTTTGATACCTACACCACAGTGATAAAACCTATTATCTTTKTTGATAACTGAGACTGGCAGATGATCAGAATGAAGAGCTATAAGGAAATTCATCTGGCTGAGCATGAAACTAGTTTCCAGTGAATGCGAAAATGATGAATGTGTAGTTGTTTCATCTGAGGGAGAGTCTGAGATGCCAATTTGCAGAGGAGAAAACATGACCTATTCCCCAACACTGGAACAGATCTGGATCAAACAGCTTTGTAAACTGCCCCTTCCACCTTCTTCTTTTTACCTGCATATATTTATATGTGAGCAATGAGCAAGGAAGTCTGAACATTTTCATGAAGGAAATTTAAACACAGTTCCCTCGTCTTTTAACTTGCACATTAGTGTTTGGCAGGTGTAGGTCTCATTAAGTCCCTTTGAAACCAGCATCAATGCATCAGGGAGCAACTCTTCCTCCTCATTATTTACTTACAGTAAGTTGTAGTTAATGCCTCTACTGGTAGGGATTTGTGCATTTATCACATTTGTAAACAATAAAGTAATTAATGTTTTTTGCTTACACTTGAACCACTGTACAAACTCAAATTAAAGGGATTTTAAAATCAGTCAAGGGAAACATATTTAATCTTAGTGGACCAGCTAATGCATCTGACTATAAGGATAAGAAAAAAGAAAGTTTAAAAAAATTTAAATTAAAATTTTCTTTCTTCCTTATTCCTCTCCTGTGCTATCTTTGGTTTCCCTATCACACACGCATTCAATATCACAGTCCATAAAACAAGATGGGTTTTTAGGGAAAAGACAGCATATAAAACAGACAAGGGCAGAATTAATATCTCCAAAATCAAAATGTTTCCAAACRGCAGAAATCTAAAGTGCCCAAATATGTCAAGCAAATAATACAAGGTAGAAGAAATTCTAGACAACCTTCAACTCTCCTCTGACATTTTCTAATGTTAGAGCTTGTCAAGTCCAATATTGTATATAGAGTTACATACATTTTTTTTTTTTTTTAATGGCATGTACTGTTTGGAAAGTAAAGATGTAGTGAGGGTATCATTTGTTTCAGCAGCTCCAATCACTTCTGYTTAACTCTCCTCTCTCTGTGTGATCTATTTACTGGCATCTCAGTCTCCTTTCAGATATCCATSTGTGTCTGTTGCAGTCATGAGTGACAYRGGGACCCCRGGCAGGTGCAAAGGAGAACTCTTTATTGCCMAAAACCTGGCCTTTTTAASMAGTTGGCCACTTATCAGCTTATACAGTTTTAAGGCACAACRAGCCCAAGTCAACCAACCACCACACACCAGGATGTGGGCATGCAGCAGGCATGGGGCACGTGTCTCACATGTCTCATCTGTCTCACATCTCTCACATTTCTCACACCTCTCACATCTCTCTACCCCTATTCCAGCTGAGTCACTCTCACACAGATCCTTAATGAGCCATGCTACAAGGCCTTCCCTTTATAACGTCCCACCTGTCAGTAACACATATCCATGCACATCCCAATGCAGGCATGGTGAACATATTTGGAGGACTCATTCAAGTTAAAAATCAGCTTATTTGTCTGCAAAGCTATTTGGCTAGAAGTGTTTTATATCCTAATTGCCATGTAGATCAGTGTAAAGAAGGGAGAGAGGAAAATGAGTGATAAAGAGTAGATTAGTGATTTGGCACCATGATTGACAAAAAGAATTCTTCTTGAATGGCTCCTTAGTAGAAAAGTAATTAGAAACATCACTCTAGTTGCTTAAATTGTTCTTCATTTATTTGAGGACCCTGGCTTTTACACAARTGACATTGGTTGTTAGTTCAGTGCATCTCTATTCTGGAGCTGATGAACACAGRAAGAAATAAAATTTCTGCTTCAAARTTTTTAAACACAAGAGGGYTAACGAGTAAGATGTYATTTAAATACATATGACCTCACATTCTCTGACCAGGCAGTGAGGGTGGCTTAGGAAGTTACTACTTCTTAGCTGTTTTTCATTGCCTCCCTGCTATGCATTGGAACATGTGTAGCATAGCTGGCACATTATGACATGGACTTACACTTYAGCTACTTCATTTCATGGCATAGTTCCTATATTCTGAGTAAAAATATCCTGATCATCTCTGAAAAACTGGTTCCTAAATTCCAACCCTCAAGTTGACCACCTAACTCCTGCTTCATAGCTGGAGAAAAAAAAAATACTGTCTGCCTTTTGGACAACCAAAGCTTTTAAATTATTTAATGCTATATAATKTTCTTTCTGGGTAAGTTCGAAGAAGCTGCTCTTGTTCAAAAGAATCTCTCTGCCTCTCTCCCTCTTACATGAAAGTTCCTGCAGTGCTCTGTGCTCTTGAAACACAAAAAGCAACACTTATCTGGGAGAGAARAGCCCCTCTGGTCCTGCAATCTTGGAGGTGTATATGCTCTCTATTAGACCAGGGGAAGGTGATACAAAAGACACTGGCTCACAAATTATCTGGTTGGGAAAGAGAGAGACAAAGAGGAATAAAGGAGGCAGTGAAGTGTCCCTTGCACAAACTCCCACAGGAAGCCTCTGCTGCAGCCCAGGCACCTTCAGCCTCATCACCTGAGAACATAAGCCAGTGATGCTTCAAACTGCCCACAGCCCACAAGCCTGTCACTTTTTCCACATTAAGATGAGGACAACAATGGGATAATGCAGGTGCCAGCTCTGGGGAGGAAATTGCTGAGAAGGGATCTGACTGCTGCTTCTTTAGCTTATCCAGATCTCTTAATCCTCCCTGGCATTCTCACTCACCAGAGATGTGATGGTGGCCAGCAGGATATAATTCTTGATGATTTTCTCWGAATAACCTTTCCACGGGTCAGCCCTAGCAGAGATAAGACTGTCTCTCCTGAGAGAGACAACCACTGATATATTTGGATACTTAGCAAATGTGCTGTCTGAAGCACCTGTCACTGATAGCAGTGGAACAATGCTGGTGTAGAGCTGCTCAAATTATCTCAGGTTCAGAATGATTTTTCAGTGCCATCCACTTTGCTGCTTTTCTCTCAAGAGGCTTTTCAAATGTCATATCAGCCCTGCTCTTTATCACAATAGTCTCTATGTTAAAACAAGCTATAAAAATCAGCAAGCTCTACTGGGGAATGCAGAAATGCTGTGCATCTTTCACTGCACAGCAAYGCAGAATATTTTCAWGGGGGAAAAAAAAAGRAAGAGTTTTACATCTTTGCTGACTCTMAATGAAGACAATCTGTGGTATAAAATTCTACTTTCAATGCTTACTTGTACAGGGGYTTTTACTATATCAGACATCTCAGACTGACTAGATGAGAGCATCCAAATAAACTAAATTTGAAGGCTAGATGCAATAAAGATATAAAGATCACAGAAGATAGGGCCTGAATATGTTAGGTGTCTCTTAAACCCTGGAAAACACAGTGATAGTCAGCCTTGGTCTTTGTGTCAGGAGATTTGGGGGTCCTCAAAACCACCCAAAGAAGCAATCCCTGAGGACAGAACCATTTGGAGCAAGGCAAAAGGAAACTGATTCCAGAGGTGACTTTAAATTGGTATTCCTCTCCCAAAAGTAGTACAGCTCCAATATCCATTCCAAAACTGAAAACTCRAACTGAAGCAAAGCTGGCAGAGRWTTGTCTTMCWAGGGCCAATGTCTCCTTCTGCTTTYCCAGATTTAAAACAGACTTCATCTTTCTGCAAAATATCTTCATGATTTGAAGAGTCATTTTGGATGTGTGGAGGATCCAATTCAATGTCATTTTTAGGTGGGAAGAGTCTCAAAACCTGAACTCATATTTTCTCAGAAAATCCCTTCTCCATTTATCAGTTTGTCCCTGTCASTGGTGTCGAACTGACAGCACTTGGGAGTGCCACAATATTTGAAGCAACAAGAATTAATGGAGAATTATGGAGCATAAAATTGTGAACCCTTGCACTGGGGCTGTCTGGTACCGGGGTGCTAATTAACAAG